>CM075977.1:49426886-49827964 GCA_038087875.1 Malacoraja senta | reverse complement strand
TGAGTTATTCCAGCACTTCGTGTCTATCTGCAGTTCTATGGAGTTTTGCAGATTTCATCTTATGATGCACAGTTTAAAATCAACAGTGACTTCAACAGCCAATTGGAAATTAGGATTAATTGTTATAGTGGGCTCTCACTAAGCTGCCACAAGTTTGAGATAGTTTCCCCTTGTTAAATAAAACCTCGGGCAATGTTACCTGCTGTGAAAAGCTGCCAGAGTGATTGAATCCATTGCACAATTAATATTTGACTGTTGGGTGCACGTTCTCAGTCAGACCTTCACTTCCATGGGTCAGAAATCGAGAAGGGCTTGATGACTATATATCACAATCACAATCACAATAATACTTTCTTAGCCATGTATGTTTTGCAACATACGAGAAATTTAATTTGCCAAGTCAGTCATGCAAATAAAAAGCAACAGAACACACAAAACATATTTTAACATAAACATCCACCACAGAGACTCCACATTCCTCACTGTGATGGAAGGCGAAAAAAAGTTCAATCTCTTCCCTCAGCTCTCCCGCGGTCGGGGGCCTCGAGCCCTCTGTTGACGGGACGAACTTTACTCCCACAGCCGGTGGTGTTTTGGGCTCTCCGCGTCAGGGCGATCCAGCTCCTGCATCGGGGGGATGTCAGGGGGAAAGGGGGAAACTATTTTCTCAGTACCTACCTGGTCGGAGTTGCGGCTTTTCTCCGAGCCGTATCTTCGCCCCTTCCTCGCGGCCTACGGGCAGACTGGAGCGGCGTTTTCCTGCCGGGACCGGCCAGGACTTCATCTTTGGCGGTGGCACAGCGCTGAAGCACCATCGCGGAGCGGGCGATGCCTTACCTGGGTCGCCGTGCAGTAAGCTCCGGAGTGCTGTGACCGCCGGCTCCAACATCGCGGAGCTGCGGTCTGCGGTCTGCGGTCTGTGGAGCTTCCAGCCGCGGGCGGCGCTGAGCTTTAAACACCGCGGAGCCTGGGATCTCACGACGAAGTTGCCAGAGTCGGAGCATCGACCATCGCGGCTCGTGGACTTCGGGAGCCGTGGTCTCCTGGGAGGTAGCGGCTGCTCCAGACACTCTGGGCCGCTGAGAGTGTTCACCCGACGCCAGAGTTTCATCATCCGGCGAGAGGGCCTGAAGCATCGGGCTGCAGTATCGGCGACTGCAGAGGCCTCAATAGGCCCCGACTATAGGTGAACTGGGGATGGGACTGGACTTTGCTGCCTTCCCCCACTGTGGGAACCATTGTGGGGGGATGTTTTTATGTTTATTGTTAAATTCTTTAATGTTATCTTTATTTGTGTGCTGCAATGGCAAGTCAAATTTCACTACACCAATTGGTGTACGTGACAATAAATGTCCTTTGTCCTTTGTCCTTTGTACATTCTTCTGAGCTTCCGACTAGCCTCCCGAGACCGGGAGCTCTTGATGGTAAGTCTGCAGGCTGCGGTTGGAGTGATTCCAGGCATGGGATTGGCTCCGATATTAAGTCCGCGCCCCGCAGTGGGGCCCAAGGTCAGTCCGAGGAGGCCTTCAGCTCCATCGATGATAGGCAGCAAAGCGACCGGAGATGCACCCGGAAACATTGCGTCAACAGCAAGGTAAGAAAGTGAAAAAAGTGTTTACCCCGACACCCCCCCCCCACCCCCCACATAAAACAAACCGGAGAACAGTTACACAATCTTATAAAACGCACCGCACTAAAATAAAAAAAATGACAAAATAACAAACTGTTGGCGGGGCTGCCAATCGTTCGCTGCCCCTGGTGGTAACTTCCATTCTTCTCAATATTTATTCAAATCTTTTTTAATGTAATACTTTTCATGTTCACAAGTTATATGAGTAGAGTTAGGCCATTAGGCCCATCGAGTCTACTCTGCCATTCAATCATGACTGATCTCTGCCTCCTAATCCCATTTTCCTGCCTTCTCTCCATAACCCTTGACACCCGTTCTAATCAAGAATTTGTAGGTATGTTACAAAACTTACCTTCAGTCGCGCTGTAATTCTGCCACTGGCCGTGTGCGCGATTTTGGTGCCTTTAAGGGGGGGCGGGGTTAAAACGCGGGTTTCTCCTCCCTTGTCCTGAATTATATTTCATTGGAGTACAAGCGTTGGCTGAAGAATCGTTCCTAGTGGCGTTTTGTGAATTTTTAATTTTTATTAAATCGTCAATGTCAGCGCTAGAGTAATTTTAAAATCAGCTCCTGCAGCGTCAACGCCGATAACGGGGACGGATTTCACACACGGGACAGGTAAATGAAAGTGGTTTCTTTAAATGTATAAAAGTGCTTCTTAAGAAGCCTTTAATTCACATTTTTTCATGTGACACGGTGATTTTATTCCCCGAACTAACGGCAGTATTTTTCATGCCAATACGGGGTTAAATTCACCGCAAATGAACGTTCCAATCGATCGCGTTCCAGAAATCCTCACTCACAAGATGATTTAAATGCCCATTAATTTACAGGTATTAAACAATCAATTCCTTCCATTTGGCCTGTAAATTCATGAAAATGAGATTTAAAAATTATGTTATATTGTGAATTATTGTGTGAATGTTATTTGGACACTTAGGCTATTTAAAAATGTTAATCTATTCTTAAGAAATTGATAGATGTTTAGATCTAGTAATTGAATTTTGTAATTAGCTACAATTAGGTAACTAACTAATTATATGCTTTACTTTCATGTCTTCTAAGTAAGATTGTTTCATATTTGTTTCAGAATGCTTCAATCTATAATAACTGAAAATTTCTTTCAGTTATCTTAATTTTTAAGAAAGTTATGGGCTTTTAACTGTCCTCGATCACAGCTTTTGTGTTAAGTCAATGGAAAAGCAATAGGGAACAAGATGCTAATTTCCGAGTATGAAAATGGCCATAACTTCTTTAATACTGAAGATATGAAAGTGAATTGGGTGTCAAATTAAACTTCTATTAATGCTTTATCTGATGGGATAAATTGCAGACTTTATTTTTAAAATCTCAAAATTTTGTAACATTGCTAGAATTTGTCTATCTCTGCCTTTTCTCAGAATATTTTTTGGAATCTCTTTATAAAACAAAATCTAATACTTAAAGGCCTGTCTCACGAGTCTGCAGTCATTGGCGGCGAAACGGGAAGAATCTGCCGCCATAGACCGCGCACTCGTGAGAACGTACAATTCCCGGGCCGTGCGGCGGTGTTCCCAACACCGCGCGGTGCTAAAATAAAATCGACAATGTCGAAAACCATATACTCACCGCACAACCTCCACCAGTGATGCACAAGTGCGGCACGGCCGCCCGCACGGGCCGCCGCCAGTGTGGCTCGAGCGCCGTGCGTCAAACCTCCACTGCCACAGCCTCCGCCAGTGAGGCACGTGCCGCCGCCAGTGACGCGCCGCGCCGCGATCAGGATGGCCGCCGCCACAGCCGCCGCTGGTGAGCCACGTGCGGCGTGCCGACGTCATCGCAGTCGGCCCGCCCTTTTTTTTACTTACCGCAAGCACGTGGGACCCGCCGTGTTTGAATTAACTCGGCCCCCGCGCAGCATCCGTGCGGCGCTCCGGTGGATAGGCTCGACGCTCTCTCCGTTGCCGCGCGGTCCTCGCTACCGGCGATGCCGCGCTTCACCGCCGATGACCGCAAACAGGTAAGACAGAGCCTTTATTCTTTCGGGTACGGTCTTTGGATATTGTCATTGTGTTCTGAAGGTCCACACTGGCTATTAATTTAAGCAGACTACTACTACCGGACATGGTTCAACAACAACAAGCCCTGGTTCACTGCAGAACTCAGACAGCTCCAATGGTCTAAAGAGGAGGACTTTAGAGGACCAGCTCCGATGGTCTAAAGAGGAGGCGGGGATGCAGACCTCTACAGGCAGGCCAAGTACAAGCTGAGAAGAGGAATCAGAGCTGCCAAGGAAAGGGTACTCTGAGAAGTTGAGGAGCAAGTTCTCAGCTAGTGACTCTTCAGTTTGGAAGGGCTTGCAAGAAATTACCAGCTACAAGAGGAAAGCCTCCCGCTCTTTGGACAATCATCAGCTGACCAACGACCTGAATGAGTTTTACTGCAGGTTTGAAAATCAGAAACGTAATCCTGGTACCCCCTGGAACCCCCTGGTACCCCCTCACCCCCTCCCCAACCAACAAAGCCAGAACCCAGTCTACAAAGAATGGACCCTGCACCCTCTCCTTCCCATTCACCACTTCACACCTACTTAAGGCAAGACTCCAGTATGAAAAGACTGGACCATTTCCCACCCCAACCAACACTTCACACCCACTCACAGCCTGACCTCAGTCTGCAAAGACTGGGCCTTTCTACACCCACCCCCCTCCAATCACCACTTCACACCCAATCACCCACACCCTCTGTGCTGCACAACATCACTTATCCAATATCAACAATGAAAATAGAGGAGGTGGAGAGGCTTTTCAGAGGACAAAAGAGCCGGAAATCTCCAGGACCTGACAATGGTTCCCCCTCTATTCTTAAGCTCTGTGCCAATCAGCTGGCACTGGTCTATATAGACATTTTTAACCAGTCCCTGCAAACATGTACTGTCCCTGCCTGCTTCAAAGCCTCCACTATTGTCCCTGTACCCAAAAAGGCAAGGATTTGAAACATATAAGATTGTTAAGGGCTTGGACACACTAGAGGCAGGAAACATGTTCCCGATGGTACACAAAAATGCTGGAGAAACTCAGCGGGTGCAGCAGCATCTATGGAGCGAAGGAAATAGGTAACGTTTCGGGCCGAAACCCTTCTTCAGAAGAAGGGTTTCGGCCCGAAACGTTACCTATTTCCTTCGCTCCATAGATGCTGCTGCACCCGCTGAGTTTCTCCAGCATTTTTGTGTACCTTTGATTTTCCAGCATCTGCAGTTCCTTCTTTAACATGTTCCCGATGTTGGGGGAGTCCAGAACCAGGGGCCACAGTTTAAGAATAAGGAGTAAGCCATTTAGAACGGAGACGAGGAAACACTTTTTCTCACAGAGAGTGGTGAGTCTGTGGAATTCTCTGCCTCAGAGGGCAGTGGAGGCAGGTTCTCTGGATGCTTTCAAGAGAGAGCTAGATAGGGCTTTTAAAAATAGCGGAGTGAGGGGACATGGGGAGAAGGCAGGAACGGGGTACTGATTTGGGATGATCAGCCATGATCACATTGAATGGCGGTGCTGGCTCGAAGGGCCAAATGGCCTACTCCTGCACCTACTGTCTATTGTCTATTGTCTATTGATTACTTGTCTTAATGACTACAGGCCTGTCGCACTGACCTCTGTAGTCATGAAGACACTCGAAAGGCTTGTGCCGGCCAAGCTGAAAAATATCATCCACAGATCTATTGGCCCGATATGGAAACTGCAGAGGGTCCAGCAGGGCCCTCTGCAGTTTGCATATCGGGCCAATAGATCTGTGGATGATGCAGTCAACCTGGGCCTGCACTTCATCCTACACCTAGACCGCCAGGGACCCATGCGAGGATCTTGTTTGTTGATTTTAGCTCTGCATTCAACACCATTGTGCGAGAGCTACTACACTCCAAAGTTTCTGAGTTGGCTGTGCCTGAACCCCTCTGTCAGTGGATCACCAACTTCCAGACAGACAGGAAGCAGCATGTGAGGCTGGGAAAGCACATCTCGGACCCGCAAATGCTCAGCATAGGAGCACCGCAAGGCTGCGTACTCTCTCCTCTCCTCTACTCTCTCTACACCAATGACTGCACCTCCACAGACACCTCTGTCAAGCTTCTCAAGTTTGCGGATGACACAACCCTGATTGGACTGATCCAGGATGGGGAGGAATCTGCCTACAGACAGGAAGTGTCACAGCTGGCGTCCTGGTGCCGTTGCAACAACCTAGAGCTCAATGCGCTTAAGACAGTGGAATTGATTGTAGACTTTAGGAGAGCTCCCCCTCCCCTCACCCCACTCACCATCAACAACACCACAGTCACATCTGTGGAGTCTTTTATGTGCCTGGGGACCATCATCTCCAAGGACGTTAAGTGGGGGGCTACCTTCGATTCCACAGTCAAAAAGGCCCAACAGAGGATGTACTTCCTGCGGCAGCTGAGGAAGCACAATCTGCCACAGGCAATGATAGTCCAATTCTACACGGCCATCGTAGAGTCTGTTCTCACCTTCTCCATCATGGTCTGGTTTGGCTCAGCCACCAAGCATGACACTTGGAGGCAGCAGCGAATCGTCCGATCAGCAGAGTAGATTATTGGCTGCAACCTTCCCTCCATTGATGAACTGTACACTGCAAGGGCCAGGAAGCGAGCGGGCAAGATCATCTCTGACCCCTCTCACCCTGGCCACAAACTCTTTGAATCACTTCCCTCTGGAAGGCGACTCCGGACTGTCAAAGCTGCCACAGCCAGACAGAAAAACAGGGTTTATGCACGAGTAGTTGCTCTACTCAACAGCCAAAAATCTGTAGCCTCCCTTTGATCTGGTATTTTGTTGGTTCACATGCTTGATCAATGGTGTTTTAACATTAATGTCTTATTATTATTAATGTTTAGTGTTTTCTGAGTCATTCGTAACTGTCACTGTATGTCATGTTGTTACTTGTGGGCGGAGCACCAAGGCAAATTCCTTGTATGTGAATACTTGGCCAATAAACTTACTTACTTACTTACTTACTTACTTACTTACTTACTTACTGACTTACTTACTTACTTACTTACTTACTTACTTACTTACTTACTTACTTACTTACTTATATTTTTCATTATTCTAAAGGATTGCACTGTTCCACTCATTATCAAGTAGGTTATCATGTTAATTCTGGCTAAATTGGAGAGGCCAGGACACTAAAATTGAGTAAAGGCTTCTGGGCTGCTAGGCCATTTGGTCAATTTAAATGTGCCTTCTGCAGAAATGGGTCAAGCTGCAGAATGGTGCCAACTTCTCTAGAGCCTAGATAAGAGTTGCAGGAAGAGAATGGAACATCTGCAGATTCTGACAATTAGGTGTAAATTGCATGAAACAGATTGGGTGAATGCAAACCAGACATATACATTGTAAATAATGTTGAAAAGCTTTACTTTGCTAGATGTTGATTGGATTAAGTGTTGAGCCTTGTCTGGGTTTCTTGAATATCTGGGCAAATGTTGCTATGTTTGCTTCCTTTCAGAAGCTCCATTTGAATACAATGTATTGGTTACTGTATTATTGGGTATGGGAAATGTCTATCATGTACTGTGTTAATTGATATCCGTTATTGGACTGTATAGGGAATACCCCCATGTGTTTCGGTTCCTCAAGGTTCGGAGACTTATAAAAGATAGCTCCCACGAGGTCCTGTGTCGATCTTCTGGGAGAACGCTTAGGACTGCGTGACCTTCTGGAGTGTCTCTGCTTGAACAAGGCTAGGAGGGCTTGGCCAGGCAGATACGAGGATCAAACCCATGGTGGTTAGGTATAGTAGTGGGGAACTGTTATTGTGTTTTTCCAAAATAAAGTTTAGATGCACAAGTGCTTGATTGTGCTTGATTCAGTGTTTTTTTACAGAAACTAGACTGGTGGGGAAGTTTAGAATGAGCTAATTACATAGGGTATCTCAACGGACCCCCAAACATAAGTTTGCGATTAAGGGTGTTGAGCTGTCTCGATCACGAGTGCAGAAACCGGCGCCACTGCACGGTTTTCGCATTGATTTTCGGCACTTCGCTAGTCAGAGCAGATCGATCATTCGTGGGCTTGGGAAAGGGTCCCAACGAGATCATAGAACAGAGTCTAGCAAGCACGGAGGGGTAGATAGCACACCTTTGGGTTAGGGGCCCATAAAACAGGGCGAGGAGTGGCCCAAAAACTTGGTCATAGTTGGCAGACTGCAGCTGCTTAACAAGGGCCAGATGCGCATCCAGGGCGAGGGGTGGCCCACTGTCCCAGATTTGGTATCCAATTGGTGGGGTATTGAAATACAAGTCTGGTTTACATGCTAAGCGGTGAAGCATTTGACCTGTCATTGTTGGGAGCGCCAATTGGAAAGGTGCGTTCCGAAAATCGGCATCGACTGCCAGCACGAAGAGGCTAGGCACTGACACCCGGTGCCAAGCAGGTGTGCCTGTGTGAAGATATCTGAATCCCTCCCTGATGTGACAGACGAGGAATCTCATAAAGGCACTGGGCTCGGTGGCTACGGTATAGATTGGCTGGAAATACTCTAGTCCATTTGTGATTTCATTGGGCAATTTAATTTGAATTCGAGAGCCCGCGTATGAATATACACACCAAAACTAATTGGTCCGAGAATGAGTCTAGATTTGTAGAATCAAATTTCCAAATACGGAATTTCACATTGAAGTTCTGCCTGTGCGGTAGAATTTGAATTCTGTGTAAATAGAACTTTGGAGTTTGTGCATGTTTGAGATTGATTTTGAATAGCGGCTGATCAATAGTAACCCTCTGATCGATTGTTGATTAGTACCTGATAGCGAAGAGTAACTGAGAGATGGGAACCTGGTTTACTTGGTGAAAAGTACCCAGATGCGAGAGGTACCCCTAATTCTGTAGAACTTAGAGAGGAGGGATAGAGGTCCCCCTATAGAAGTCCAGTCTTAGCAGGGGAAAGTAACACTTAGGAGGAAAAGTAGTCGATGTAAGAACCCTCAGCAAAGAGTACCCTAGGAAGGGGAAAATCTTCGGTATCAGAGGGAGAGATTTATTGATTGATAACAGCGCGACGAGGCATTGGGATCGAGTGTTTGTAAACTGTGCGCTAGCCTGTTATTATTATTGTAAATTGTAGAAATCCAGCATCGTCTTTATTGGATCTAAATTGTATAAATACGTTGTGTATGTAAAAATATTTAGAGTGTGTTAAGATTTAGAAAGTTAAGATTTAGAGTGTGTTATGTTCACGGACCGCTACTTGTATTGACTGTGTGAGTGCTTAAGGATTTTTGGGTGTTAGATAATTGAAGTAAAAGTGCGTTTGAATTAAATATTTGTATTTGTTTAAATTGGGATTGCAGTATTGTTAGAATCCTACTCGTGGTGGTTCGATCAGGGTTCGTATTCTTTTGATCACCGTGTCGGGGGAGGAGTCATTCCGTTGACCGAGTCTGCCATGAGGAGGATTTATTAGAGTGTGTGATTTATAATTAATGAATGATTGTGCTTTATGTGGGAGTGTGGTTGTGCCTGATAATAATAAGCAGCATGATTTCCTGTTTGTGTACGGTGTTACTTGCTTGTTTGGAGCTCATTTTCATGTGTTTCGATTGAGGGTTAAACGAGTTGCTCGAATGTGTTAGATTGTTTCCTGGAGTACTCTGATCTTTGAATGACTGGGGATTGTGGAAATTGTAAGGTTTAAAGTGTGTGGACTTGTGGGAGATAGGAGAAGAGTTTGAATAAGAGAGTAGGTTTGGTGGAGCAAAGGAATAAAGAAGTGTGAGGCTGCGGACGCTTCGGAGCCATTAGCCACAATTCAGGAACGAGCTTGATAAATTTAGGGATTAAAAGGAAGGAGTGAAGGATTTAAAAATTCTGTTTCGGTTGTTCGGAGGCATGGGGAATAGCATAGACTGAGATATGACAGAAGAGGAAAGGAGCCCCCTGCAAATAATGTACAATGAGTTCCCTCACAAGGCAGAGAAATTAAGAGATTTGTCAGGAGCATTAAATAAGAAATTAGGAAATAAGCTATGACCGCCAGGGGGCATTATAACAGTAAAATGGATACAATACTGAGGGACTGGTGCAGGGACTGGTGCAGTGGGTATGGATTCAAGTTTCTGGATCATTGGGACCTCTTTTGGGGAAGGTGCGACCTGTACAGAAAGGATGGGTTGCACTTGAACTCGAGGGGGACCAATATCCTGGCGGGTAGATTTGCAAAGGCTACTGTGGAGACTTTAAACTAGTATGGTTGGGGGGAGGGACTCAAATTGGGAAAGCTAGCAGTCAGTGTGGGAGGCAGGAGGCAGAGAATGGTAGCACTCTGACCCAAAATGTAGGGGAGAGAGAAGAAAAAGACAATAAACAGAGAATAAGAGAGGGTGGGTTTCTTAAATGTGTATATTTTAATGCTAGGAGCATTGTAAGAAAGGTGGATGAACTTAAAGCCTGGATTGACACCTGGAAGTATGATGTTGTGGCGATCAGTGAAACATGGTTGCAGGAGGGCTGTGATTGGAAACTAAATATTCCAGGATTTTGTTGCTTCAGGTGTGATAGAATTGGAGGGGCAAGAGGTGGAGGTGTTGCATTACTTATCAGGGAAGATATTACAGCAGTGCTTTGGCAGGATAGATTAGAGGGCTCGTCTAGGGAAGCTATTTGGGTGGAACTGAGAAATGGGAAAGGGGTAGCAACACTCATAGGGGTGTATTATAGACCGCCAAATGGGGAGCGAGAATTGGAAGAGCAAATATGTAAGGAGATAGCAGATATTAGTAGTAAGCACAAGGTAGTGATTGTGGGAGATTTCAATTTTCCACACATAGACTGGGAAACACATTCTGTAAATGGGCTGGATGGGTTGGAGTTTGTAAAATGTGTGCAGGATAGTTTTTTGCAGCAATACATAGAAGTACCTACTAGAGAAGGGGCGGTGCTGGACCTCCTGTTAGGAAATGAGACGGGTCAGGTGGCAGAGGTATGCGTTGGGGAACAGTTCGGGACCAGTGATCACAATACCATTAGTTTCAATATAATTATGGAGCGGGTCAGAACTGGACCTAGGGTTGAGATTTTTGATTGGAGAAAGGCTAACTTTGAGGAGATGCGAAAGGATTTAAAAGTAGTAAATTGGGACAGTTTGTTCTATGGGAAAGATGTGGAAGAGAAATGGAGGACATTTAAAGGTGACATTTTAAGAGTACAGAATCTTTATGTCCCTGTTCGGTTGAAAGGAAATAGTAAGAATTGGAAAGAGCCATGGTTTTCAAGGGAAATTGGACACTTAGTTCGGAAAAAGAGAGAGATCTACAATAATTATAGGCAGCATGGAGTAAATGAGGTAAGCTGGAGGAGTATAAAAAATGTAAAAAGAGTCTTAAGAAAGAAATTAGAAAAGCTAAAAGAAATGAGGTTGCTAAGGTGAAAGTAAATCCAAAGGGTTTCTATAGCTATATTAATAGCAAAAGGATAACGAGGGTTAAAATTAGTCCATTAGAGAGTCAGAGTGGACAGGTATCTGCAGAACCAAAAGAGATGGGGGAGATATTGAACAATTTCTTTTCTTCGGTATTCACCAAGTAGAAGGATATTGAATTATATGAGGTAAGGGAAACAAGTAGAGTAGCTATGGAAACTATGAGATTCAAAGAAGAGGAAGTACTGACACTTTTGAGAAATATAAAAGTGGATAAGTCTCCAGGTCCGGACAGGATATTCCCTAGGACATTGAGGGAAGTTAGTGTAGAAATAGCAGGGGCTATGACAGAAATATTTCAAATGTCATTAGAAACGGCAATAGTGCCGGAGGATTGGCGTACTGCGCATGTTGTTCCATTGTTTAAAATGGGGTCTAAGAGTAAACCTAGCAATTATAGACCTGTTAGTTTGACGTCAGTGGTGGGCAAATTAATGGAAAGGATACTTAGAGATAATATATATAAGCATCTGGATAAACAGGGTCTGATTAGGAACAGTCAACATGGATTTGTGCCTGGAAGGTCATGTTTGACTAATCTTCTTGAATTTTTTGAAGAGGTTACTCGGGAAATTAATGAGGGTAAATCCGTGGATGTTGTATATATGGACTTCAGTAAGGCCTTTGACAAGGTTCCTCACGGAAGGTTGGTTAAGAAGGTTCAATGGTTGGGTATTAATGGTGGAGTAGCAAGATGGATTCAACAGTGGCTGAATGGGAGATGCCAGAGAGTAATGGTGGATGGTTGTTTGTCAGGTTGGAGGCCAGTGACTAGTGGGGTGCCACAGGGATCTGTGTTGGGTCCACTGTTGTTTGTCATGTACATCAATGATCTGGATGATGGTGTGGTAAATTGGATTAGTAAGTATGCAGATGATACTAAGATAGGTGGGGCTGTGGATAATGAAGTAGATTTTCAAAGTCTACAGAGATATTTATGCCGGTTGGAAGAGTGGGCTGAAAGATGGCAGATGGAGTTTAATGCTGATAATTGTGAGGTGCTACATCTTGGCAGGACAAATCAAAATAGGACGTACATGGTAAATGGTAGGGAATTGAAGAATGCAGGTGAACAGTGGGATCTTGGAATAACTGTGCACAGTTCCCTGAAAGTGGAATCTCATGTAGATAGGGTGGTAAAGAAAGCTTTTGGTGTGCTGGCTTTTATAAATCAGAGCATTGAGTATAGAAGTTGGGATGTAATGTTAAAATTGTACAAGGCATTGGTGAGGCCAATTCTGGAGTATGGTGTACAATTTTGGTCGCCTAATTATAGGAAGGATGTCAACAAAATAGAGAGAGTACAGAGGAGATTTACTAGAATGTTGCCTGGGTTTCAGCAACTAAGTTACAGAGAAAGGTTGAACAAGTTAGGGCTTTATTCTTTGGAGCGCAGAAGGTTAAGGGGGGACTTGATAGAGGTCTTTAAAATGATGAGAGGGATAGACAGAGTTGACGTGGATAAGCTTTTCCCACTGAGAGTAGGGAAGATTCAAACAAGGGGACATGACTTGAGAATTAAGGGACAGAAGTTTAGGGGTAACATGAGGGGGAACTTCTTTACTCAGAGAGTGGTGGCTGTGTGGAATGAGCTTCCAGTGAAGGTGGTGGAGGCAGGTTCATTTTTATCATTTAAAAATGAATTGGATAGTTATATGGACGGGAAAGGAATGGAGGGTTATGGTCTGAGCACAGGTATATGGGACTAGGGGAGAATACGTGTTCGGCACGGACTAGAAGGGTCGAGAGGGCCTGTTTCCGTGCTGTAATTGTTATATGGTTATATGGTTAATACATAGAACAAATTATTTGGCAGCATAGTAATAATGGGAGTGCAAAATAATTGATAGGGTTATGGAGAAAATATTATGAGGAATGGAAGGCGAATAAAGAGGTTAAGAGGATGGCTAGTTGGGAAAAAGCGATTGCGAAACTTGGAATAGAACGCAAAGAAGGTGAAGCAGATCGACCTCCAGGCAGTAGGATGGACAGGAGTGGAGATGAAGGAAAACACACGGAACAGGCAGATCTCCTGGAAGGAAACTAGTCCCTGTAAATTTAAAGTTTAAGGATCCGATGGTTGGTGCTGACTTCGAGGGGGAAGGGGATGAATATTTGGAAGAGTGGACAAATGTTAACGCTAGTGGAAGTTCACAGCTCCTACCACATTCCTCTTGCGTTTCCCAGGCTTCGCTTGCACCTTGTATGACTTGTGTCCGTAATAAATATTTTAGGTCTGCAGAATCTATAACAACTCCTGCAGATTCTACATCTGAACAGATTCTACCAATAGCAGATACTGGGGTACCAAATTCTTCGACCCTATCCATTCCACCATTAATAGATCGTCCAGTAGCTTATGGCACCCGGAGAAGAACGAAGAGGTTAGCTCCAGTGTTTGAAGAAAAGGAAGGTAAGATAGATATAGTGCAACAGCCAGAGTATTTCTGTGAGCCACAACCTAGACAGATTATACGAGTAGTAAGAAAGAGGAACGATTTCTTTGGGTTGTATCGAGAACCCCCTAGCGAACGGGAAGATTCACCTGAGGGTGAGACAGTGATTGAAGATACCGAGATAGATTTTGATATAACCGAAAGTTTACAAATTGAACAGATATCCCATAGGCAGTTCCCAGTGAGAGAAGGGCTGGGTACAGCTGATTCGACCAGCGCAGTAAGTATGAATAATCCCCGTGCCACAGACGTCCATACTCCGTGGAAGCCCCATGAAATAATAGCAGTACTAAACAGAATCCCTGATAGGAAGAAGTCACCTGCTGCTTTTATAGATTATTTGAGAACCACAATGCGTGTATATCATGCAGATTCCCGGGATTTATGGGAGACCAGATAATTACTCCAGCTGAAAAACAGGAGTAACCCAACATATGAAGCCTTGGTGAACATAGTAGTGGATGACAGTGCAAGAGAAGAGGCTGTTTTAACATCCCTTGCAAACATGTTTCAAAAGCCAAGTGATCTAACATGAATTCTGGAAATAAAACCAGAAATGGGTGAAGGAGCAGATGAGTTTTTAGACCATTTTTCAAAATTATATATGGACTAATCAGGTGACTTAGACTATCAGAATGGAGCAGGTTCCGCACAGTATTGTGCTATCTTATTGAATTGTCTCCCCACTACAGTAGCGGACTCAATTAAGACTGATAACAGGGACTAGTCTGAGAACCGCGCCAGTCAAATGGCCAGAGCTGTGAGGCACTATTGGAAGGATGGTAGGAAACAGGAGAATTATCCTGTAACTAGAAGAGAATCTGAACGTATAGCCAAGAAGGAAGAACTAAGCTCTGGCTCAGGACCATGAAGTCCCCAAATGTTAGCGAGGAACGGAATGTGAGAAATTAGGGTTCCAGACTACTCAGATTATTATTACAATTATACTCCCAATTTATAACCTATTCCAATGGAACTAAGGGGTAAAATAAAGCCCACCATATTGCCTAATCAATGCTACACTTGTGGGGGAATGGGACACTGGTGTCGAGCCTGTCTAACAAGGGAGCGAGTGAGAGAGAGGGGTCAAAGAAAGGATATCCAGGATTATGAAGAAATTAGAGATCCAAGAGGATATAGAAATATCCGAGATCCCAGGAATTATAGAAGGTCTTTAGATTCAAGAGACTTCTGGGATCCAAGAAAACAGAGAGAGTGATGGACCGAATGTAAGGAACCAAGAAGTCACACACCGTTCACTCAAACCAACCCATTCTCTCAGTCCTGACTTCAAACCCGTCCAAGAATTGTGGACATGGAGACATGACCCCTACTCTAGAACCCCCTCAAGTAATTTACCAGAATGGACAAATTGGATGTACTATCAAATCAAATCAAATCAAAAACTTTATTTGCCATTTGTGCTTACACACATAGGAACTCTTGTGCGGTTGTTCAGAGAGTCAAGTCAAGTCAAGTTAAAAAGACACACAGAAAAACACATAATCTATAAACTATAAACACATATACTATGATATGTTATGAGGTGGGTCAGGACATCAGTTCATTTTGTTTTGGCCAAGAGTCTCACTGTGGCAGGGAAGAAGCTCTTGAAAAAGCGTGTTCTGTTTGTGGCGATGCTGTCCGCTCGTCTGTGCCTGAGGTTGTATGTGCAGTTTTTGTGTTTGAGCAGGGAGTGAGCTGGATGTAGTGTGTCTCTGATGATTCTCTCTGCTCTTTTTTGACAGCGCTGTGTGTAGATTATTTCCATGGAGGGAAGTTCCGTTCTGATAATCCTCTCTGCAGTCTTTATGACTCTTTGCAGAGCCTTCCTCTCTGTCTGTGTGGTGTTTCCATACCACACCGTGATGCCTGTGGTGAGGATGCTCTCTATCAGTCCTTTGTAGACCTGGGTGAGAGGGCGACAGTGCAGACCAGCTTTTCTGAGCAGCCTGATGAAGTACAGTCTCTGCTGGGCTTTTTTCACTGTTGCGGCAGTGTTCAAAGTCCAGTTCAGATCTGATGTTACTTGTAATCCCAGGTATCTGTAACTGTCAGCCCTCTCCACCACAGTCCCCTTGATGATGAGGAGCTGCAGGGGGGTTGGATTTTTTCTGAAGTCCATTATTATTTCTCTTGTCTTGTCTGTGTTGAGGCTTAGGTCGTTCACCTCACCATAGGCAAGAATGTCATTCACCAGATTCCTGTAGCCCAACTCGTCCCCCCCCTTGATGAGGCCCAGGATGGTGGTGTCATCCGCACACTTAATAATGATGGTATTTTCCTGGGTGGAGACACAGTCGTGTGTGTACAGGGTGAAAAGTTTGGGACTGAGACAGCAGCCTTGTGGTGATCCTGTGCTGACAGTGAGCTCTGCAGACACCCTCCTTCCCATCCTCACCACCTGTGGTCTTTCAGTCAGGAAATCCAAGATTCAGTTGCAGGTGGGAGTCGGGACGCCGAGGTCTGTCAGCTTCTCAATCAGCCTGCCCGGGCGAATGGTATTAAAAGCCGAACTGTAATCCAGGAACAGCGTTCTGACATATGTTCCTCTGCTGTCCAGGTGTTGCCGGATGTGGTGTAGAGCAATGGCCACTGCATCGTCCACTGAGCGGTTGGGGCGGTAGGCGAACTGGAGAGGGTCGATCGTAGTAAAAACTGAAAATCACATAAAGGAAAATTGTAAACAATCTTATACCTGCCTGAGAAAACCCCTTAGAACAAAGAACATTGTAAATCAAGGAGCTTGTCAAAACTGTACACAATTAGGTCATTGGAGTAAGGAGTGCCCAATGAGAAGACAGAATATAGCAGAACGGAAGAGAAATCAAGGGGCAATGAAGAAAGTAAGAAAATGAACCCAGTAGCTGGTATCAGAAGGAATAAGAACTAAAGAAAACTAAACTGGCACTAGGGAGAGAAGAGATTAATTGTGCAACATACTATCTGGGGTGTTGAGGTAAAGAATATGTGGACCCTTGAGAACGGGCGGAAGACACAGCTCAGCTAAAGTAGCTCCCTAGAAACAGAGACCAACAACAAGGAGGAAATGATACTGTCCTGTCCCTTTAAGACACATCTGGGAAGGCCAACAGATACAGAAGGCTGCTCCTCAGTATCCCTACTCCTTTGAAACTAACATCAAGGAAGAAGAAGAAGATACCTACCCTAGTGCCCAACTTTAACATCATCTAGCTTTTGACACCAGTGAAGGAAATAAAAATAACACCATCCAACCTTTTCTAAAATATACAGACAACCTATGATGACTATTGGGGCGAGCTCTAATTTGAAGAACTGAATTTGAATTTGAAAATAGACACTCCTCTGTGGTTTGGGGCAAAATACTCACTTTGCGCCTAAATTTAGTTATAAAAATTAATTGATTTGAAAAGGGCTTATGGGATATAGTCTTAAAAATTATTAGAGAATTGATTGTTGACTTGGCATTCTTCTCTTGTCTCACCCATAGGAGGATAATCGAAAATGGGATGGGACTATTCAGTTGCTATCAAGAAAGGGACAGACCCTAGCGGATATCAGGAATTAAGATATACCCTGGAAAAGTAAGGTGGTAGTATAAAATGATGAGGTAGACTGAAAATTTAGATAATGAGTTCCCCTCGGAAGGTCAATACTAACCATTCTGCAAGTTACTCAGTGGTAAAAGGAAATTATTTATGAGGATGAACCCCTATGACTGAGAGCCGAACCAACATACTAAGGAAGAAGTACTGGAGGAGAAGTCTATGGAATTAGAAGGAGGAATAAAGAAAGGGGTGTTGAGATGTCAGAGTCTTTGTATTTGACCGGTGGATCTAAATTGTTTAACCCTTGATAGTAAAGCGGCTTCTATTATCAAGGTGGAAAGAAATTGTCCCTAGATTCGGCATTCTTAATTGGATTTATAATGAAATTGACAGCATATGGAAATTGATTGATTAAATTTGAACAGCTGGGAATTCCACAGGAATTGGAATGGAATTGTGATATCGACCACAAAGCTGTAGAATGAGAAGGGTGAGATGGACCCTGAAACTTAAAATAGTAAATTGAAGGCTGAGACTGAATTTGGTTGAATTGAAACATTCTTTATGGTTTGCTTTAAATAAGAGTCTGTAGGGAAATCTGGACTGAACCCAGCTGAAATTTATATGAGAAACCACCACCAGATATACATATTATAACATCTTGTGAATACAGAGAGAGCTGATTAGTGTTGATCCTAGGATAGTGAAGAGTGTATTATAGAACATAATAATAATAGGAATACAGTGATAAAGCAGAATATAGTAGAGATAGTTATAGTGAAATGAAAAAAGGGATAGTATTGCAAAATTACAGTGAATGTAAGGGAAAGCATTAGTACATGAATGGTAACTTGCTTTGTCACAAGTTTTTCAGGAATTATAGGTTATAGTTTCGACTATGGAGAGGGATGGAAGAATGGGCAACAACACGGATGGAGGGAATTTGCACCCACGAAAACACGGGAGGTGAAGATTCATCAGACGGAAATTGTGAAGCTACGCCCACAAAAACTCGGGAAGCTTGATAAGATTCTGGGAAGAAACATCATCGTCTTGTTGTTGTTAATAGATGGAGAATGTAATAGTCACACATATGTATATCTGGGTATCTGATTATCTGTTTACTTGGTTATCATAAATGATGGTTTACCATATATGAGAAAAGGAAGGAATGATAATTCTGGCCAAATTGGAGAGGCCAGGACACTAAAATTGAGTAAAGGCTTCTGGGCCATTTGGTCAATTTAAATGTGCCTTCTGCAGAAATGGGACAAGCTGCAGAATGGTGCCAGCTTGTCTAGAGCCTAGATAAGAGTTGCAGGAAGAGAATGGAACATCTGAAGATTCTGACAATTAGGTGTAAATTGCATGAAACGGATTGGGTGAATGCAAACCAGACATATACATTGTAAATATTGTTGCAAAGCTTTACTTTGAAATGCAAGAATTTCATTGTCCTATCTGGGACACATGACAATAAACTCTCTTGAATCTACTTTGCTAGATGTTGATTGGATTAAGTGTTCAGCCTTGTCTGGGTTTCTTGAATATCTGGGCAAATGTTGCTATGTTTGATTCCTTTCAGAAGCTCTGTTTGAATACAATGTATTGGTTACTGTATTATTGGGTTAGGGAAATGTCTTTCATGTACTGTGTTAATCGATATCTGTTATTGGACTGTATAGAGACCACCCCCATGTGGTTCGCCCCCTCAAGGTTTGGGGACCTATAAAAGATAGCTCCCACGAGGTCCTGTGTCGATCTTTTGGGAAAAGGCTTAGGACTGTGTGACCTTCTGGAGTGTCTATGCTTGAACAGGGTTAGGAGGGCTTGGCCAGGCAGATACGAGGATCAAACCCGTGGTGGTTAGGAATAGTAGTGGGGAACTGTTATTGGGTTTTTCCAAAATAAAGTTTAGATGCGCAAGTGCTTGACTCAGTGGTTTTTGACTGAAGCTAGACTTGGGGGAAGCTTAGAACAAGCTATTTACAATCACAATCGGTATAGTTTCATTTATTATAATTGTCATGTATATAAAGGTGCCAGAAGACTGGAGGGTGGAAAATATTGTGCTTCTATTTTAGAAGGGCTGTAAGAGAAAGACTGGGTACTTTATGCCAGTGAGTCTAACATCAGTGGTTGGAAAGTAACTAGTTTAGTTTAGTTTATTATTATCACATGTACTGAGGTAAATTAAAACCTTTTTATTGTGTGTTAACCAGTTAGCGAAAAGACCATACATGGTTACAAACAAGCTGCCCACAGCGTACAGATCCAGGATAAAGGGTATAACTGAAGAAGGGGCTCAACCCGAAACGTCACCCATTTCTTCTAGCCAGAGATGCTTCCTGATCCACTCAGTTACTCCAGCATTTTGTGTCCAAAAGGTGTATGACGTTTGGTGCAAGATGAAGTCCAATAATATCCGATTATTGATAGTTCCAATGTCTCCAATGAGGTAGATGGGAAGTCTAGACTGCTTTGTAGCTGGTCAGAGTCAGACGTTTTCTCACATGGTTATCAAATCCTGCACCGAGTAAATTAAGTACATAACTATTTAGAATAATTTTCCAAACCTACTCTTCGTGCTTGCAGATAGATGCAATTATATCCCGGCTCAGCTGCTGCATGAAGTATTTGTTACTGTAACCAGAACAGTATGACGCTGAGATGGATGTAAACTAACATTTATGGCCTCTCAGAGTCTGGCTACTTGCAGCCAAAGGATTTGCTACAACATACAAGTCTTTCTTTAGGGCAGAAAACCTGAGTCTAACATTTAGTTGTGACGAGCCTTTCAACAAGTGGTAAGTTACACCAGCAAAAACGATGGCTGTAAATTAACTTATTTGTTGATCCCTTGGAGATAGTGCGGCTGTAGATTACCTGTGTGTGAGGTCAGAAGTGCTTTCACCTCAAAGTATGACAAGTATGATGGGTGGCACAGTGGCCCAGTAGTAAAGCTGCTGCCTTGCTGAGCCAGAGACCCAGATTCAATCCTGACACCTGACCAGAGACCCAGATTTGATCCTCTAGAAGGAGTTTGTACGTTCTTACTGTGACCACGTCAATTTTCTCCCGGTGCTCCAATTTGCTCCCACATTCCAAAGATGTGCAGGTTTATGTGCAGACATGATCACATTGAATGGCGGTGCTGGCTTGAAGGGCCGAATGGCCTACTTCTGCACCTATTGTCTATTGTTTGTAGGTTAATAGTAAGATTAAATGAGAACTTACCAGTTTGAAGTTTGATCTTTATTTTATGAGGTGTTACGATGGGCGATTACGTGAAGAAGGCCGTCAGCCCGCATGCGCGTCAATCTTCAAAGCAGCGTGTGTGAAATCACAGATAACAGTTGTTGAACTAAACATAGTAAGATTAGAGAGGACTAGAACTACCAGATGATCTTTATGATACGAGGGTTGGGAGCGGAGGGCACGTAATCGCTCATCGTAACTCCTCATAAAACAAAGATCAAACTTCAAACTGGTAAGTTCTCGTTTAATCTTACTATTTTACTTCGGAGTCACGTGAGTGACTACGTGAAGATTTTAAAGCTCTGTTATTTCATGCCGTGGCTACGAGTCCATGCGTCACACACTGCATCAGTTGACCAGGATGAGTGAAAATAATTAATGCATTCAGACATGACATAGACAAAAAATGCTGATGCTTTAATAATCAAAGAAAATAATAGTGACCCCTCTCATCCAGGGGGAAACAATAAAACAGAACCTAAAATGGAATTGGCAAAAGCCAGTCACTACCAGGTCTGGCGATAGGTTTGTTATAAAACCTTTGGAACGTCAGTTCATTAGACCATCCTGCAGCCGCTAGGATGTGGTCGAGAGGGACGTCCATATCCCTCGCTGCTGACGTAGATGCAGCCCTGGTGGAGTGAGATTTAAAAATGTCAGTGTCCACTCTTGCACATGCCAGAACCTGTTTTAACCATCTTGAAATGGTTTGCACTGTAACCTTCCTATGAGGTTTTGTGTAGCTGATGAATAAAGATAATTCGGAGCTTCTGAGGCTCTTAGTGACCTTGATGTATTGTAGTATGTGTGTAACTACACACAACCGTAGGTCCAAGGGGTATGCCATAAAAATTAATTTGAGCCTCGACACCCCTGGTCTGCTCTGCTTAATAAAATCATAAACAAAAAAGGTGATATTCTCAATAGATGAAACCATGCTGTCCAGTCGTAGTTTATGTAACGTCTGGACCCGTTGCGCTGAAACCAGCGCCATGAGCATGACCACCTTGAGAGTGAGATTGGGCAGAGACAGAGATGAAGCTGGAGCCCACTGGAGAAGCAGCGTGAGTACCACGCTCACATCCCATATCTGTGAATATCGGGGCCTAGGGGGAGTAGAGTTAAAAATGCCGTTCATGAATCTGGTTATAAGGGGTCAGACCCGACAGTTTGGTGTCCTGACCCCAGCCATAAGTAAGATGATAATGTGCTCCTAGCCCTATTTATGGCACTATAGCTCAGTTTCTGATCGTAGAATAGTGTAGATAGGAACTCCAACACATCCATAATGCAAGCCGTGTCATACGAAATTTTCGAGAGAGGGCAGTACATCTCCCATTTCCTTATATGAGAGATGTACTGTTTCTGGGTACTCTTCCTCCAGGCCGCAGTGATCACATCTACCGTACGATCTGAAAGTCCGAGCCCCAGGAACGGTCTCCTCAGAATCTGCAAACCAATAAATTGATTCAGACATGTAGTGGATGGTTTTCCCCAGTCACAGGATGAACCAGCAGATTTCTGCTTTTGGGGACAGCCATAAAAGGCTGTGTAATTATACCCAGGACGAGTGGGAACCAATGCTGTGTAGGCCAGTCTGGTATTACTAAAATGCCAGAGGCGGAGTCTTGCTTGATCTTGGCCAAGCACCGACTGATGAGGCGCAATGGGGGAAAGGCATACAAGAACTTTCCACCCCAGTGTAGCGAGAATGCATCTACTGTCACTGCCACTGGGTCTGGTTCCCATGAAACGTATTTTGGTAACTGGTGATTTAGTCTGGATGCAAACAAATCGATTTCCGGTACGCCATACCGAGCGACAATGTCGTTAAACACTTCATGATTCAACATCCATTCTGTGTTGTCGTTGAATTTCCGTGACCTGGTATCCGCCACCATGTTATATCTACCTGGTAAGTAGATAACTGAAACCCAGATGTTTCTCGTAATACATCAGTGCCAAATAAGGTTAGACAATTTATCACAGGATACAGACTTAATTCCACCCATGTGGTTAATGTATGCCACCGCTGTAGTGTTGTCAATCTGAAGTTGAACATGCACATGATGCATATTGCTACAATAAGCCTTCAGCCCATAGAGTGCTCCCAACAACTCTAAGTAGTTAATACCATGTGACTGAAGAATTAATGATTCCTGCATATTCCATCTGCCACCGCAGCTTGAGACGGTGTTTGTAGCCCCCATCCTAGAGCACTTGCATCTGTTTGTAGAATAACTGATGGTGTATCGACTAAAATTGTACTGGAGCAATGCCGAATATTGGTCACCCACCATTGTAACTCAGCAATGGCTTCAGCTGGCAACCACATAGGTCTACCGAAGTGACCTTTATGAAGTTTGAGTGCCTGCTCCTTTGCACGTTGTAAGTTTTGATAGTGTAAAGGCCCGAACTGTGCAGCTGGGAAAGCAGCCATTAATTTGCCAATTATACTAGCCACATGTCTAATAGAAGGTTGGTCCTTAACAATGCGATTGTTACAGGCTTCAATTAATTCTAATTGCTTGACCCAAGGCAGAGTCATTGACATGTGAATTGAGTTAATGGTGAATCCCAAATAATCAATTACTCTAGATGGTACCAATTTGGATTTAACTGGATGGATGAGGAACCCCAAACTCTCAAACATGAGCTTAGTAGCTGACACAGATAATTCAGCTAATTTCATAGTTTTCCCTATGATTAGGATGTCATCCAAGTATGCCATCACAATATGATTCTGAGCCCGGAGTAGCCCCAGGACTGGTTTTAATAATTTAGTGAATAATCTGGGGGCTGAGGTTAACCCATGAGGCAATGCTTTAAACTGCCACAGTTGCCCCATCCAGCTAAACTTCAAATATCTCTGGTGATCCCCATGAATGGGCACCGAATAGTATGCATCTTTGAGGTCGATGCATGCCATATAACATCCCTTGGAAACCAGTTGTTTGGCAGTAACAAAGTTTTCCATTTTGAAGTGTTTATACTGCAAAAAGGTGTTAAGCTCAGTCAAGTCAAGGATGATTCGGCATCCTCCATCCTTCTTTGGCTTAGTAAATATATTGGACACAAATTGGTGAGACTCATGACACGACATCTCAATTACCCCTCTTTTGTGTAATGATTCAATTTCAGCTTGTGCAGCCGCACACTCCTGTTGTGAAAGAACAAATGTGCGGTTCGGTGTATGCTGTGTGGGTGGAAGCGAATTGAGAAGGAACTCAATTTGGAAACCTTGTATACTGTGCAGTATAAACGGATCTGATGTTATCCAATGCCATTCATTCAAGAAAAATTGTAATCTCCCCCCAACTTGTAACTGATCCATAAGCGATGTGTTCCGCAAATAACCAGACTCACCTACCTCAATGGTTACCGGTGGTATGGTGTTTGTTTCTGCCCCCGAGGTTTGGGGGGTAGGATTGTTGGAGGGCACCATCCGCGCATCTTGAACGTGGGCCGGCTTGGGCCTAGCCCTAAAAAAGGCCTCTGTGCCTGTTGTTCGGGCTTCCCACCATATTCGGCGAACCGTCTGGTGTTGAGAGGAGCATAGGGGTGCTGCCGCCGGAAAGAGGAAGTCTTGGAAGATGTTGGGACCTTCATAAGCCCGACTGTTTTAACTTCATCTTCCAGCTCCCTGACCTGCTTCAGCAGATCTTCGCCGAACAGGAGGTTCGGTGGTTGGATGTTGCCGGCCTTCCACAATGCTGCAAATTTGGGGTTCAGAGCAGGACAGATGGCATTCTTTCGGAGGCAATTTATCTCAAAATGTGCATTGCACATTAATGCCATGGCGTCCTGCTGAACATCAGACAGAGGCCCCCCATCCACCGACCTGGCAAAGGCCGTGATGCCTGAGGCGAGCAACCTTAATATTTTTTGTAACTTCACCTCCTGGGCTCTGACGCCTCCTCCAATGTAACCCCAGATGGAGTGATTTACCACCGGCACATTCAATGAGGCACAGTTTGCAGGGGTATGGTACTTGGTGGTGGTTTTCTCCATGGCCCGATCTTGGAGCTGGTGTGAGGCCAGGTAATTAATGCTCATGGCTAAATCCTCTCCCAGCGGATCCCCTGTTAGAGACGGTATAGCAAATTTGGATGCCATTGGGGGCACTTCCGAATCTTGCCCTTCATGCCTTGAAGCATGCTCCCCAGCAGTGCCTCCGTACTCTGAGTCCACTGACCCCGAATGCTCCCCTCCTCAGAGAGGGAGACATTGTGCAGCCCTGAGACAGGTGCCGCTGCCGCGGGCTCTCTAGGATACCTGGGCTCAGATAGCTCCCTCCTTTGGAGCATATCATTTTGGAGCAACCTCTCCATCAGGTGCTCCATGTGGGTCAGTTGCCCATAGACGCTGCCCATTCAAGGAGGGGAACCCTCCTGGCCCGACTCGCCTGAGTCCACGGGCCTAACAGACTTTCTGCCCCAGCGGGGTAGCCAAGGTGCTTTCAATCGGCACCAAGTCTGTTACCCGCTGGCTCCACTGCCAGCGACTCGGAAGGCGAAATCGGCAGCCGCCCGCTACCCGCAGTCCCGCAGTCTTCTGTAGCCGGTTTCCCCTCGGCTCGCCTCTTCACCTTAGACATAGTCTCCACACGGTTCGTAACTTTCTGTAAGTAGAGTTACAGAGAGAGTTTAAGCACTTACCTGAGGATTTTAAACTTACCGCTGGAAGGAGCGAAGCGCCTGCCAGTCAGTCATTGTGCAATGCGTTAGATGTAAGGACGCGCATGCGGGCTGACGGCCTTCTTCACGGTCACTCACGTGACTCCGAAGTAAAATTGGCTTCTGTAAATTGCTCCTGATTTGTAGGAATGGAAAGTGGGTTAACCTGAACTAGTGTATGGGCACACTCAGTGGGCCGAAGGGCACGTTTCCATGCGGTATCTCTGAATGAAACTAAACTAAAGATTAAGCAAAATCAATGGTCAAGAGAGTGAAGACTGGTAATTATGATATGTGCTCGCAATGGAACAATGAAATTCCTGTCGCGTCTTAATAGTCCCATTAACGCAATAACACACAGATCAATAATACAATAAATTAATAACCATAATAATGCATAACCTAAATCCATAATGAAACCAAAGACACAGTCCAGTGAAGATCATAGTTGAGGTAGGGTAAATGTTGTGCAGTGTTCAATAATCTGACGGTTACTGGGAAGAAGCATATCTTGTAATTTCATCTTGATGTTAGTCGTGAAAAGAGAGCGTGGGCAGGCTAGCGTGAGTGTTTGATGATATTGTCTGCCTTTTTGAGGCAGTGTCTACTATTGATTCCAGCATCTGCAGTTACTTGTGCCTCCCATAGATCCTTTCATTAGTGGGGAATCCGTACCTGTGATGGACCAGACAATGTCTATCTGCTACCCTCTGTAGTCCCCTTCTCTTTTGTTTTAGAGACACTGCACGGAAACAGGCCCTTTGGCTCACCGGGTCCGTGCTGCCCAGCGATCCCTGCACATTAACACTATCCTACACGCACTAGGGACAATTTTTACATTTACCAAGCCAATTAACCTACAAACCTGTACATCTTTGGAATGTGGGAGGAAACCGAAGATCTCGAAAACCCATGCAAGTCACGGGGAGAACGTACAAATTCCGTACAGACAGCACCTGTAGTCAGGATCGAACCCGGGTCTCCGGCGCTGCATTCGCTGTAAGGCAGCAACTTCGTTCCTGACTGTTTGAGATCCCGAACCAGACCATAATGCAACCAGTCAGCATGCTCATCAATGTTTGATATATTTGTCGAAATACCAAATCTCCTCAATCCTCTAAGGAAGTAGAGGCATTAGTGAGCTTTTTTTTTAATGGTTGCATCAATATGCTGGGCCCAGGACAGATTTTCAGAGATATGCATGTCCAGGAACTTGAAGCTGTTGACTCTCTCCACCACCATTCTGTCGATGAAGGCAAGTTCATGAATCTCTGGCTTCCCCTTACTATCAGCTCCTTGGTCTTGATGAGCGCTGAGATTCTGGGTAGAAATGCAAAGCTCCATCCCCTGTCATCTCAGGAATAACATTTTGAAATGATTTACAATGAGAACGAATATGAGACCAGAAACTGTACTTTTAGAGGGGGAAAATCCTGCAGAAGGCAGGAGACATGGAGGTGCGATGGGAAAAATAGATCAGCCATGATTGAATGGCAGAGCAGACTCGATGGGCCGAATGGCCTAATTCAGCTCCCATGTTGTACGATCAGATCTGCACTGCTCATTGTTTATTTTTCACATGAGTAGTTAGTGGGCAAAATTGAAAGTATTCTGATGGGAGAGGATTCTTAGGGCCATGAGTTCTTGGCTAATCTGTAATAGAATGCAAAGCTGAGTCAAATTTTACTTCGGAGTCATGTGAGTGACTATGTCAACAGGGCCATCCAGGCGCATGCGCGTCATTACGCCTATCGCATTGCGCAAAGTCGGACTGGCAGGCGCGCTGCTCCTGCCAGCGGTAAGTTTTAAGGGCCTGCCCACGGGCAGGCGATTCCATGCGGCAAGCGTGACCTAACAGGAAGCGGGGGCCGCGCGGGGACAGCGCGGAGGTCGCGGGGTCGGTCCCACGTAGATTGCCGGAGCCATATGTAGTTGGTCCCGCCACCGCGCGGGGCTCCGAAAAACCGACAATGTCCCAAAATTCCGCACGGCAACTGCCTGCCGCCCCGCTGCCGCATCGAGGCTGCGCGCACCGCCTCGACGCCGCGTGCACCGTCTCCGTCAACTCTGGAATTGTTGTGAAGGAAGGAACTGCAGATGCCCATTTACACCGAAGATGGACTCACCAAAAATGCTGGAGAACAGAAGATCAGGCAGCTTCTGTGGACAGGTGGTGTTTCGGGTCGAGACACCTTCTTCGGACTGAAGTCTTCTGCAGTCTTCTATGGTCTGAGGAAGGGTCTCGACCCGAAACATCACCTACCCGTGTACACCTACAGAAAAACAGAAACATCACCTACCCGTGTTCACCTACATAAAAACCGCTCGAGCTTCCAACGGACTTTGCTCGAACTGGACGTCCGCTCACCCCCCGCTTCCGGTAAGGTCGCGCTCGCCGCATTGAAGCGAATGCCCGTGGGACAGGCCGTACGGTGATCACTCGGCCTCCGCGCGGCACCCGCTTCTGGTAAGGTCGCGCTCGCCGCATGGAAGCACATGCCCGTGGGACAGGCTGTACGGTAATCACTCGGCCCCCGCTTCCGGGGAGGTCGCGCTTGCCGCATGGAATCGCCTGCCCGTGGGACAGGCCCTTAAACATCAAGGTAAGTTTTTAACTTATTCCCAGGTTATGTATTCTTTTGCAGGATTCTCTGCTTACAGAGTTTTCCTGCTGAATTTTGGGGCGAAGTCTGGACGGGTCGCGAGGGAACCTTTATAGACCGAGGGGAACCCCAGTCACGGACCACAGGGAATCCCGGTCATGACCTCGGGTAATCCCAGAAACGGACCGCGGGGAACCCGCTACGGAGACCGCGGAAGTGCGGGTAGCGGGCGGCGATCAAATTCGCATCCCGAGTCGCTGGCAGTGGAGCCAGCGGCTTCAGACTGGTGCCGGTAGCACCTAGGCAACCCCGCTTGGAGGGTAGCCACAGAATTATATCTCCCTCTCTGAGGAGGGGAGCGTAAGGAAGAGGCCCATTGACTCAAACGAGTCGGGCCAGGAGGATTCCTGATGGTGAGGATCCCCTCCTTCATGGGGAACGTCTTTGAACGTTCAAACCCACATGGAGCACCTGATGGAGAGGTGCTCCACAATGATATACTGCAAAGGAGGGAGTTATCACCGCGGGTCTCCTCGGGGCCCACCGCAACGGCACCTGTTACAAGGCTGCACAATGTCTCCCTCTCTGAGGAGGGGAGCATGTGGAGTCAGTTCCTGTCTGACAGAGCAAAAATCCTGATATAGGTCCGTAGGAGGGGCCATGTCAGCGCAGGTATCCTCAGGGGTCTGCGGCAGCACCTGTTTTCAGGGCTGCCTACGAATGTGATGCTCAATCATGATATAGGTCCGTAGGAGGGGCCATGTCAGCGCAGGTATCCTCAGGGGCCTGCGGCAGCACCTGTTTTCAGGGCTGCCTACGAATCCCTCTCTATGGAGGGTAGTGCGAGGAAATACTCGCAAGCGAAGGGGTTACTGCCGGATAAATAGGTTCCAGCCATTGGCAGAATGCCCGGAAAGGGCCAGAGTTCCCCTCACGCTACAAGTGCCGGCAGTGAACAGCGCTATCAGGGGTGACATTGGAGGATATGAAACCAGCCGCCGAATCTTCTCTTCAGGTAAGACTTATCCAACAGATATTCTTGGATGAGGAAGCAAAAGCTGTCGGCCTAATCAACGTACTGATGACGAACAAAGCTTCATCGTATCGGCGACGATACATCCCACGCCTCATCAGCAGTAAGCAGTTCACTGAAACTGGTCGCAGCTTGAAAGCTGGGCAGAGGCCTTTCAGGCCAACGTCCAAGCCGGTTTCAGGAAATATGGAATCCACATACACTATCATTCCTACTCTCCAATCAAGGACGGGAATAGAACCCACATCAGGGGCCGTTGGGCTTACCATAGACCACCGGTAACCATGGAGGTAGGTGGGTCTGGTTCTTCCGAAACAAGGGGTAGTGGACCATTTACAAGTTGGTAATATTTACAATTGTTTTATACAAATGACAATGATAACATGAGATTCAGATCAGTTATATACTAAAATGATAACATGAGATTGGGTTATTATTGCACAGTATGCTAGGGTACCAAGCTTGGCTTGGAATTGGGGCCAGAGTTGTCTTTCGAGGCAGGCTCAGTATTATGGCCAGGATCACCTTTCGAGACAGGCTCGGGAATCTGGACAGAGTTGTCATTCAAGGCAGGCACGAAATTATGGCAGGCGTGGCCTGTTCATTGTGAAAGTTGGAGGATGTCGTTTTAAAATTGATTTAACTAGCATATGCAACATAGAATTTTCAGTATATGGAACTTTGTTACTGTCTAACAAAATGATTTCCTTAGGATTTTTATGGCAGGCATTGATTTCAAAGTTGAATACTATTCAGGTCCCATTCACAGGGATCCCAGGAGACATTTGGAATTTATCTAGATGGGGCAATGATAACAGTTAATGTGTTGCAAATGGGCTAACTTCAGCTCCCAGGTCATCTACCAAATTACTAAACCGGTGCTGGGACTGCTCAGAGCTCAAAAATCACTAGTTATGGCTTAACTGGATGATATTCTAAACGCTGTGTTTTGCTAAAATCAACTGTTTCAGCCGCAACTATATTTGAGAAATTGAAGTTTCCTCCAGTTAAATTTAAGTTGATACCAACTACAGTTATTGATTATTCGGTTTTACCTTTAACTATTAATTCTCTGTAACTCCGCCCTGGGGCAAGAGATTGGAATCAATAGAAGCCTGTAACAACCTTGTTATCAAGCAGTCTTCTATTCATCAAGTGTAATTGGCAATATAGCAGCTGTGTTTCAGCTGTGCAATTGGGTCTTTGCTTTATCTGAACTTTTAACGTGCAAAGTAGTAACCTCTCAAGTGCCATATAGGTAATTGTTAACGGATCTATGTTTTTACCAGCTGAAGCCACCAAAGTCACAATGGTGGATGAACAATATTCAGCATTGCTCCAGTAGTGTTGGTGAATAAATCTTCAGTTATTGGTATCAACTACCTATAGACACTAGGTGCATATTATGGGTTATAGGGTTATTGTGCGGATATGCATGCTCAGTTCCAGGTTGATACACTGTGGTGGTGACATATGTTGGTCACATGGGTGCCATCAAGCCAAAGTATCCTGTCATAATTTACCCAACCTTATTTGGCGCTGGTGTATCATCACATAAAATCAATGACAACACAGAATGGATGTTGGATCACATAGTATTTTATGACATTATGGCTCGATGGAACACTGAATATCAATATGTTTGCATCCAGGCTCATTCACCGGTTGTAAAGACATATGGCATCACAGTGGCGAGAGATACATTCTCGCTACACGGGGGAGGAATGTTCTTTTATGTCGTTGCTCCATTTTGCCTCATCAGTTGGGTCTTGCAATAAATTCAGCAAGATCCCGCTTCAGGGATTTTTTGTACTGTCTGATTGGCCTATGTAGCCATGGTTTCCCGCATATGTTGGGAATTATAGTAGAACCTTATATGGGTTTTCTAAACATAAAACTTTGCTGGTTCAGCCTGGGACTCGGGGAACCAGCCTCTGCATGATTAGTCAATTCATTGCCTTACAGAATCTGAGAAGACAGCTCCTGCGGCTTGGGGTGTCAGACCGATCCATGTATGTGCTCACTGCAGAGTGCAGGGATAGCACCAAATAAGCAGCACATTTCCTCTTCTGTTTAAATGCTATGTTATATATAATACGGCATGGACACTGACGTCTTAGAGTTCATTTTTCAATGGCCCTTGACAATAAATTAAGTGATAATCCCGTTAACTGTGCCCAATGTGCTTTCTCATCATATTTGCTGCAGTGAGCGGGACCCGCTCTGTCGGGTCTCACCCTCTGATATCCAGTTTATTAAGGATATCTTTACACATGTTTTCCCAGACCCAAGTACACGGAAGTATGGGATATTGACATTGTGTTAACACTATTTCACCAGGGGGCTCCAGCTATATCCCTATCTTTGGCTCGGCTCTCATAAGGTAGTTATCCCCTTGGCGCTGTTCTCAGCGCAACGGGTCCAGTCATTACATAAATTGCGACTGGACAGGATGGTTATACCTGCTATAATATAATATTTCATGTTTATGATTTAGTTAAGCAGGGCAGCCCAGGGGTGTCAGGTCTCAAACTAGTTCTCATGGCATGCCACATGCACCTTTGGTTATGTGTGGTCACAAATTTATAACATTACGTCAAGGTCACCTAGAGCCTTAGAGGCTCTCATACTACCTATGTAGTTAGTTACTAAAACCTCTTAAGAAGGTATCAGTTCAGACCACCTGCAGGTTGTTAAAACAGGGTTCTGGCTAATACAGGAGTAGATACTAATTTTCTAATATCACTCCACCTGGGCTGCTACTACATCAGCAGCAAGGGTTATGTTCGGTCCTCTGGACCACATCCTGCCGACTGCAGGATGGTCGAGCGAACGAGTTTTCCAAACATTTTATTTTAACCCATTGCCAGACCAGGGGTATTTGCCAACTCTATTTTAGGTTCTATTTTATAGTTTTTCCCCCGGATGAGAGGGGTTACTATTATTTGTTCATTTATCAGCATCAGCATGTTTTAAATCTATGTCATGTCTGTATGCATTATTAATGTTTTCCCTTATCTGTGGTAAACTGATGCAGTCATGCTTGTGTGGACTCGTTTTTCCATGGCATGAAATCACAGAGCTTCAAAGTCTTCACATAGTCACTCACGTGACTCCGAAGTAAAATAGTAAGATTAAACAAGAACTTACCAGTTTGAAGTTTGATCTTTATTTTATGAGGAGTTACGATGAGCGATTACGTGCCCTCCGCTCCCAACCCTCGTACCATAAAGATCATCTGGTAGTTTCTAGTCATCTCTAATCTTACAATGTTAGTTCAACTACTGTTATCTGTGATTTCACACCACTGCTTTGAAGATTGATGCGCATGCGCCTGGACGGCCTTCTTCTCGTAATCGCTCATCATAACTCCTCATAAAATAAAGATCAAACTTCAAACTGGTAAGTTCTCATTTAATCTTACTATTAATCCTCCACTAATTCAGACTGGCAGGGTGGATTAATGAATTTGTTTCCCATTGTGGCAATTTCACTTTGCAATTTCATTTTACGATTGGAATTCAGGATGTACCAACAAATTTTATTCTTCAAACAACATTTTATGAAAGTGCCCATTAACTTTTTTGTAAGACTGGGCAGAATAAAGTGGGATGAATGTAGGGCAAGTGTAAATGGGTGCTTGTTTATTTTAGTTTAGTGAAACAGGCCCTTCGGCCCACCGAGTCCGCACCGACTTTCTCACCAACCCCCTACACACTAGGGACAATTAACGGGGCACGGTGCGGCAGCAGTTCTACGAGCTGTGCCACTGTGCTGCTCGATAGGAGCAATATTCAATTGATAGTCAATATAAACGTAGTGGGCCAATTTGGACTGTTTCCGCACTGTATGAATCTATGACAAATCTTGTTAATGAACTATTCCACAAGATTTGGAAATGAAGCTATTCCATTCTGAGTATTTAGTTCAGTTGTTTTTGAAGTCATTCATGTGATGTGCGTGGCACAATAATGCAGCTTATAGAGTCACTGCCACACTGCGCCAGAGACCGGGATTCATTCCTGATCATGGTGCTATTTGTGTGCAGTGGTAGAATCTGGGCAGAATTGGTGACAGCATGGAGAGAATAAAGTTGTGTTAGATGAGTGTAAGGTTAGTGTAAATGGGTGGTTGGTGTTCAGCAAGGACTCGATGGGCCAAAGGGCCCGCCAGCTCTCTCTGACTGGCAAGCCCAACATTTGTTGCCCATCCCGAAGTGTCCTTGAGAAGGTATTCTGGCTTCCTGAATTGCTGCAGTCTGCGTGGTGAGGGTAATCCCGTAGTGTGGTAAAAAGAGGATTTATAAAAGAAAAAAATCCTAGCTCCGCGCTAAAAAAAATAAAAAAAAAGAGAATATTTCTAACAATCAAATAACTTCTTTGGGAGTTGCAAAATTTTTGTTTAAAAAAAAAAAAAAAAAAAAGGTAAACAACAGTAAAAGTTAACAATGTTATTATTCTCCAAATACCATATTAATATCTTCTTTAAGTATGTATTTTTAATTTTTAATTGAAAAATAAAGAGGAAAACCATCAACCCTTATTAATACATGGGCTAAATTACCTCTTACTTATATTCCTATGGAATATATGTATGTAATCTATTTCTACGTTAACCAGAAACTGTTAGTTATTAATTGTTATTAATCATACACGGTAAAAATATTTATGAATAATATAGATTTAGTAATTTTAATAGAAATATTGATATTTAATAAGTATTAGTAGTTACATGTATGGTTAAATATGAAAATACTAAATAATAATAGTGATTAGTAACAATTGATCGTAACTGTGATATTATTGTTCTTAGAATTTATACTAAACGCGAAGAATGAATAAAAAAAATTAGAGATATTAGGAGAAATTTTTTAAAAAACAACCCGAGAATCAAAAAAACCCAGGTTTTCTCCAATGTCCATTTCAATTTTCAAACGTCCTTAAAGCTCTGAAAAGTACTTTAAAGATCCTTTTAGACCTGGCGAGGTCCCGTTATTCCTTGACTCCTGAGGAGTGATGTATATTGTTCAGTCTGCGGTCACATTCCCGATGCCTTTGGCGAATTCCAGTGCTTTTTAATGGTCTGTAAAAAATTGCTCCTTGCTCATGTAGGTGACTCTTAATGTTGCGGGATAAAGCAAGCCGTATCTCAAATTCGCTATATTCTTCAGTATTCTTTTTGTCTCAGTAAACAGCGCTCTTTTCTTGAAGACCTCCACCGGGTAGTCTCTGTAGATACTGATCCTCACTCCTTCAAAAGAGAGGTCTCTGGTACGGGCAATTTTCTTCATTATATCGTCAAATTCATGATCAAGTTGCACCTTTACTATAATTTGTCTTGGGTAGGCATCATCTCGTGTACGACGCCCCTGCGCTCTATGTGCTCGACCAAGTACAGGTTTTTGATCCAACTTTAAGGCTTTTTGTAGTAGATCTGCCACAAAATCCCGAGTGCCCATATCCCTCTCACTTCCTTCTTTCACACCTACAATTCTTAAGTTCTGGCGTCTTTGACGCCCCTCCAGGTCGATACACTTTCCACTTAATTTAGTCACCATTTCGGAGAGGCGTTAATTTTCAGTAAAGAGTCGATTTATAGTTTCCGCACTTGTCGCCACACATTTCTCAAGTTCAGTTATCGCTATAATATGTTGCTTCAGTGTCTGATGGATAGGGTCAATCTCTCCCTTAAGGCTCGATTCCACCAAAGCGATCCTGCCTTCCACCTCTTCCATCTGATCATTGACCTCGTCGTCCCTCGACCTCTTCCAGACTTCCAATATATCCTGAACGGTAGAGAGCATTTCTGCTTTAAAATCTACCTTAAAAGAGTTAAGTTCCTCTTTAAAATTCAGCTTTCCTTCAAAGGTTTTCAGCTGTGTTTGAATATTTTTTATCTCATTGGAGATAAAGTTTTTAAGTTCTTCCATTTCAGATTGTTTTTGCTTTGGTTTCTTCGATGGGTCTTCCTGGAGCATCGTTGTACCTGAGGCCGAGGCCTCGGTTGGGCCTACCTCTTCCGTCGGTTGTCTCGCTTTACCGGCTTTTTTTGCCACCCTGGGGGGGGTATGTTGTATCGACATACCGGTAAAGTCGCACGCCTGATGACGTCACTCGCAGCAGGCAGCAGTTCAATTCGCAATCGCCTCAGGTAGGTCCAGATTTTTCTCCCGTTTTCGGATTTTTTAGCACGGAGCTAGTTGACGCTGGGCTCAAGCCTCCATAGCGCCACCGGAAGTCTTTTTCTTTTACAAAGGCTACGGAAGTCTTTAGAATTCTAGCCATGCTAGTGTGGCTAACACTAACTACACTAATTGTAGTTGTCGTTTTTTTCCTTTCACCCTATACTAATCAACTATATCACTTTTTCACTTTAATTATTGTTATAATTTTAAGTTTGAATGGAACTACAAGGTTAATTCAAGGAGATGTGTTCGGAGGAGCGAAGTATGTTATTTAAAATTCATCTATCTGAGGTTCGGGGACAAGGTCAGGTTTTATGTGTTGTACCTTCTGCTCGGCTATAGACCACCCTGGAAACAATATGCTAGATGGTAATATGACAAGAGGGGGTGAAGGAATAACGTTTTGCAGTTGGAATGTTAAAGGAATCAATGAACCAATTAAGAGAGGTAAAGTTTGAACACATTTAAATTCACTCAAGACAGATATAATATTCCTCCAAGAAACACACCTTAAAAAGGAATCACAATATAGACTTAAAGCTAAGTGGATTGCTGAATCGTATCATGCCTCTTTTTCACACAAGTCCAGAGGAGTTGCAATATTAATTCGTAAAGGAATACCTTTTACACATTCATCAACAATAGCGGATATAGATGGTAGATATATTATATTAGTTGGAGAGTTAAATGGGATAAAAATGATTCTTCTTAATGTATATGGACCTAATTTTGATAATCCTATGTTTTTTAATAAAACATTTAATATAATTCCAGAAATTACACAATATAAATTAATAATTGGAGGAGATTTCAATTGTACATTAGACTCTTATTTAGCTAGATCATCAAGGCAAAAAAAAGTAAAATCTCAATCAAGTGTATTTTTAAATTCATTTATTAATACCACTAATATTAAGGATGTCTGGAGAATTGAAAACCCAACTGGACGGGAATACTCATTTTACTCACCGGTACATAAAACATACTCAAGAATAGATTATTTTTTAGTTGACTGCACGTTTATCCCATTTACTTATAACTCAAAATACCATAATATTATAATCTCAGACCACGCACCTGTAACATTTATGATTAAATTAAATGGAATGTCCGAGAAACAAACATATTGGAGATTTAATCCACAAATATTGAATGAAAGATCATGTCAGGAATATCTTATTAAACAGATGCAAACATTTTTCGAGGCAAATGACAACCCTGACACATCTGTCTCTCTTATTTGGGAAACATTTAAAGCGTTTGTCCGAGGCGCATTAATTTCCGCCCAAGTATTTTATAACAAAGAGAACCGGATTAAACAACAAACACTGGAAAGGGAAATAAAGCAACTAGATATAGAAAATGCGAGAATGCCATCCATGTTAAAACATAACAAAATTGCTGTACTGAAATATAAACTAAACAAAATGTATTCAGAACAAGTAATAAAACTTTATCAACATACTAAACAATTACATTTTGAGTTTGGAGACAAACCACAAAAACTGTTAGCATGTCAGCTACGAAAAATGTAGGGGGAAAAAATAATTCATAAAATTAGAGCAGATACAGGAGAATTATTAAAATTGCCCAAGGATATAAACGAGAGATTTCTCCAATACTATCATAATCTTTACTCAACTAAAACTGTAGTACAACCAGAAGGAATAGCAGATTTTGAATACATAGCAGATTTTTTACAAAAATATAATTTAAAAGGTTTAGATTCAAAAGATTGAGAATTATTAGAAGTGGAGATTACGATAAAAGATATTGAAGAGTCTATTGGATCTTTAAAAAATGGTAAAGCAGTAGGACCAGATGGTTTAGGCTCTGAATTCTATTAAAAAATTTATGATTTGCTTTCTCCACGTTTACAAATGCTGTATGAACATATTTATACTCAACAGAAACTTCCAGATACCTTAAATGAATCTATAATAACACTTATTCCTAAAGCTGATAAGGATCCGGAAGATCCAGGATCATATAGAGCAATTGCACTTTTAAATACAGATCAGAAAATACTAACATAAATTTTAGCGCACAGATTAAGTACAGTGATGAATAAACTAATACACCCTGACCAAACAGGTTTTATTCAGAAGCGGTATTCATATTACAATCTAAGAAGATTATTTAATATAATATATTCAAAGAGAAATATTAATGAAGATCTAGCAATAATCTCACTCGATGCTGAAAAAGCTTTTGATCAGGTGGAATGGCCCTATTTATTTTCGGTGATGGAAAAATTGCAGCTGGGCGAGAAATTTTGTGCATGGATAAAACTGTTATATACCAACCCTACGGCTAGAATATTAACAAACCAAAGGTTATCATCTAAATTTAACCTATCTAGAGGTTGTAGACAAGGATGCCCGTTGTCTCCATTATTATTTGCTTGTTATAGAGCCACTTGCAGAAAGAGTTAGGACCCATCCGGAAATATATGGGTATAACACAAAGGATACAGTGAATAAAATTTCTTTATACGCAGATGATGTATTAATTTACATTACAAAACCAGAAATTAGTATTCCAAATTTATTAAAGCTAATAACCCAATTTGGTTCACTCTCAGGATACAGAATAAATTGGAATAAAAGTGAAATTATGCCAATAAGGTAACATAATAAACATATAATACAACAATTTCCATTTAAAATAGTAAATGAAAAATTTAAATACCTAGGCATTTATGTTACTAAGACATATACATCATTATTTAAAGCAAACTTTCCCCCATTACTGAATAAACTACATCAGAATATTCAGTATTGGAAAACACTTCCTATCTCAATGGTTGGCAAAATTAATGCCATAAAAATGATTTTCTTACCGCAAATATTATACCTTTTTCAAACAATTCCGATATACTTGTCAAAAAACTTTTAAAATAAGTTAGATTCCATTGTCAGTGACTTTATCTGGGATTATAAGAATCATAGGATAAGCAAAAAACATCTGTGCAAATCAAAAATAAATGGAGGTTTGGTTTTACCAAACTTTTTGTTTTATTTTTGGGCAGTTAACATTAAAAATATGAATTTTTGGTTGGAAGAAATAGATCAACAACCAGATTGGTTAAAAATGGAAAAGGAAGATTGCTCACCTTTTGAAATCGGCTCGATACTATTTGCTACTTCTAAATTAAATAAAAAAATTTATAGGGAAAATCCTATAATATATAGTACTATGCGAATTTGGAAACAATTAAAAAAGACATTAAAACTAGATAATTTATCACTTTTTCTTCCAATTGCGATTAACCCTTTGTTTAAGCCCTCATGGTTGGACAAAGGTTTCACACAATAGAAAAACTATGGAATTAAAAAGATGGGACAACTTTATAAGGAAGGCACTTTTCTTTCATTTTAGGAGTTGCAACAGACTTATGGACTTCAAGTAAATGATTTTTTCAGATATCTTCAACTTAGAGATTATGTAAAAGCAAATACTCGAAATTTTAGAATTAGAAATTCAGAAATTGTTGACGCCTGTTGGAATAAACATCCTAATACAGAAAAACTAATATCTTATATATATAATATTTTATTAGACAGTGATATTCCATTGACGGACTTACACAGACAAACTTGGGAAAAAGAACTAAATCAAATAATAACGAAAGATACTTGGGAAGAAAGTTTACAACACATACATCAATGTTCATTAAATGCCAGACATTCTCTAATACAATTCAAAGTAATACATAGGTTACATTATTCTAAAACAAAATTAAATAAAATCTTCCCACATATCTCACCAATATGTGATAAATGTCAACATTTAGAAGCTAACTTATCTCATATGTTTGCAAATTGCATAAAAATTAAAAATTTCTGGGTAAATATTTTCACAATAATATCTAAAGTGACTAGCATTCAATTGGACCCGGATCCAAAATTAATAATACTTGGAACATTAGAACTAAATCAAACATTTACATCAACTCAAAGAAACTTTATTGATTATAGTATAATAACTGGGAAAAAATTAATTCTAAAATTTTGGAAAGGCCCTATAACCCCCACAATTAAAATGTGGATTATAGAAATGACGGAGACCTTACACTTGGAAAGAATTAGACTTGTCCTGTTGGACAAACAGGAACTATTCGTCGGAACATGGTCTCCCTTTATTGACTATTTAAAGGGTCAGAATGGTTCAGCACAAGAACCTGACTAACACCCGTACCAAGGAATAGATGAAATGTTATACTCTGAAATGTACGAATATATCTCGAATGAAGTTTCTTATTGTAGTAAATTATTCCATTCTTCTTTATTATCTCTTTCTTTTTTTTTTTCTCTTTTTTTTTTTTTTTCTCTTTCTTTCCTTATTTCATCTATCTTTTTAGTTCTATTTAGTTGGAGACATTGTAATAATAATGGACGATATTAGTAATTTAAAGACGTAAGACTGGTATCGATTTTAATATGATATGTATCTACCGATTTTAATATGATATGTATTTATGATACCGCTCCAGTGGACATGATGGAAAAGCAATTCATTTCCAAATCAGGATAGCATCTGACATGGAGACGAATTGGAAGTGGTGACATTCCAAAGCACCTGCTAACTTCTTTTACGGGAATTCGAGTTGGTATGTTAAATTTTAGCCCAGAGGATAGTATCAATCTAGCACATGTTTCACTGTGATACATTCAGTGATAGAACCAATAAGAGGGTTTGATCACATAAACCATCTTAGAATCCATGAATTTTGTTCTAATTTGACCTCAAGACTGTCAGATGGTGGTATTGAAGAGGAGTACTAACAGCAGCCTAACAAGTCAGACTCTGAGATATTAAGACTTACTGTACCTATCAACTTAAGATCAAAGTTCTCCTGATTCTGGCATGAATCGACACCAGAGAATATTAATGTGGGAAGTGTGAAACCACCTCCGGAAATAGAACAGGACACATCTAACCCAAAAGGGAAATCTGGAAATATACAAGGAAATACAAGGAAGTGCAGATGCTTGTTTACAAAAAAAGACACAAAGTGCAGGAGTAACTCAGAGGGTCAGGCCGCATATCAGGGCAACATGGATAGGTGATGATTCGGGTCGGGACACAAAGTATCACCTATTGTCCAGAGATGCCACCTGAGTTACTCCAGCACTTTGTGTCTTACTCAGTTTTGCTCTGGAACTGATTGCTGCTCTCACCAGAAAGATGCCAATCCCTCCTCTGTCACGTTTCAGTTACAAATTACATATGGATCCCTGATGACCTACTCCGAGTCTGACCCATGTACAACATAGAAACGTAGAAACATAGAAAATAGGTGCAGGAGTAGGCCATTCGGCCCTTCGAGCCTGCACCGCCATTCAATATGATCATGGCTGATCATATTGATCCAACTCAGTATCCTGTACCTGCTTTCTCTCCATACCCCCTGATCCCTTTAGCCACAAGGGCCACATCTAACTCCCTCTTAAGTATAGCCAATGAACTGGCCTCAACTACATTCTGTGGCAGAGAATTCCAGAGATTCACCACTCTCTGTGTAAAAAATATTTTTCTCATCTCAGTCCTAAAAGATTTCCCCTTTATCCTTAAACTGTGACCCCCTTGTTCTGGACTTCCCCAACATCGGGAACAATCTTCCTGCATCTAGCCTGTCCAACCCCTTAAGAATTTTGTACGTTTCTATAAGAAACCCCCTCAATCTTCTAAATTCGAGCGAGTACAAGCCGAGTCTATCCAGTCTTTCTTCATATGATAGTCCTGACCTCCCAGGAATCAGTCTGGTGAACCTTCTCTGTACTCCCTCTATGGCAAGAATGTCCTTCCTCAGATTAGGTGGGGATCTTGCCAGGTTCGGGTGAATGTCCTTAAAACTAAAGCCGGCCAGCTCGGTCAGAACTGACCTCTGCAGCATTTCTGACTGCTTAACACCTGCCTTTAAGATGTTGAATTATCTTCTAGAAGCAGCAAAGATTGAACTAAATTCTTCTTCCATTTAAAGGTACCAATTTCTAGGTTTGCCATTTCACAGTATAAAATATTGAATTCAATACCAAATTCAAACATAATGTGACACGTCATCATTGAAGGCAATTTAAGCTCAAATTACCTATGCAGCTGAGAGTATTATGGAGATTGGTGCTATCAGTACACCATCCAGAGCACTATATAAAAGATACTTTTTAAAATCTTGCACTTTTTCAGTAGTTCTGGTTCCCTGGTGCCAGGGTGTGGTGACACTTTGCAGGCTGGTCCCAGAGACGGATCCACTATCATCTGATACAATCGTTCCAGTTTAGACTTTAGACTTTAGTGATACAGCATGGAAACAGACTCTTAGGCCCACCGAGTCCATGCTGATCACCCCATACACTTGCATTATCCGACACACAATGTACAATTTTACAGAAGCCAATTAACCTTCAAACGTGTAGTGTGGGAGGTAACTGGAGCACTCGGATAAAACCCACATGGTCACAGCGAAAATGTACAAACTCCATACAGACAGCACCCATAATAAGGATCGAACACGTGCCTCTGGCACTGTAAAGCAGCAACTCTACTGCTGTACCGCTGTACCCCCAACTCTTTTAAATCTCTTTTCTACCTGTAAATTTACCACCATGTCTATTTTTTTCCAATAATATTCTACCATGCTGAGAACTATAATCTATACTCTCTATCTTTCCCTTTGCTCTACCATATTGTAATTGAGTTTGGCTTGGCTGTATTTATCTATATCTATATATCTATATCTATATCTATATCTATATCTATATCTATATCTATATCTATATATATATAGTATTATCTGATTGATTGGATAGCAGGCAAAACAAAGCTTCTTACTGTACCGAAGATAGACACAAAGTGCTGGAGTAACTCAGTGGGACAGACAGCATCTCCGGAGAAAAGGACGGGTGACGTTTCAGATGGGGACTCTTCTTCAGACTGAAAGTAGAGGGGAGGGAACTGGAGATAGAGTGTGTCCCACAGAACTCCCATCAGAGAGAGGAGGAGAACTTCTACAAAGTAGGCATACCTTGAGGAGATTTTGCAGCAGAGCAGACAAAATGTGCAGAAAGGAACTGCAGATGCTGGTATATACCGAAGATTGACACAAAGTGCTGGAATAACTCAGCGGATCTGGCAGCATCTCTGGAGAAAAAGGACGGGTGGGTGACATTTCCGGTCGGGATCCTTCTTCAGACTGAAAGCGGAGGGGAGGGATAGATCGATCCACCTCTAATAAAACAGACATCTTTATTGTGCCAGCACTCCTAAAGTACCGTAAACAACTCTACCATGTCTTGGCAATTGTCCTGAGGACGTATTATTGTTGACTAATCTTTACTCAGCTAACTATTCTCATTATTTCTCTAATTGCAAAACCACAAAACAGCGTTCAAGCAAATTATAGTTTTCCAAACACAAAAATGTCTTCTAAATTATTAATGCCCCAATAATATTTTTTTCCAAACAAACACAAACAAACGGTCTCGTCATGGAACAATATAATTTGACGTATTGTTAGTTCTTCCCAATAACCACGCACATTAATTCTACTGAATATATTTTGATTCTTAAGACACTATTTCACCATAGATGAAATGAACAAAGAGCAGAATACCTTCCCAGACTTATTTTCAATGGAATGTGCCCTTGAGCAATTCTTTTAATTTATGATGAGCCTGAAGCCAGAAAATATTTAAAAATAAAGCTGGAAGAAGACATTAATAATGTCTAAACCGGAATTCAAGTATTCCTTGAGCTTGGGCAGAAGTATAATATAATTTACGTTCTTTGTGGCAGAAACGATGAAAAGTTAGTTTATTGGTGTTCTGTTTTCCTCCGTTAAGTCAATGACTGTAATGAATTTTCAGGATTTCAACGAAAAAATAATAATTTCACATGAATGCAATATAATCATAATTTTTACTTCTTTAATTCTTCACTGCAAAGATATCTAAACTCTTCCTATTATTGCATGGACATAAGAGACGGCAAATGCCAGAATCTTATGCAAGAAACTTTAGCTGGAGGAACTCAGTGGGCCAGGCAGCATCTGTGGAGGGAAACAGACAGACAACATTTCGGATCAGAACACTTCTTCAGGGTGGAGTAGAGTGGAGAAAGCTTCAGAGGGGAGTAGAAGGGGCAAGAATTGGCAAGTCAAAGGTGAAGTTGGATGACAAGGAGCAGATAGGTCAGTTGGGGGAGAGATGGATGGGGATGAGCAATGCTGGAGATGGTGTGGAGAAGGCAAAATAATGTCGAATATGAAAAGAGAAAAAATAGGGAGTGAAATGTAGAACCAGAGAGAAGGATAATGAGTAGAGGGGAATGGGAAGGAGGGGGGCGGGTAGAGGGAAATAGGAGACCCAGAGTAGGAAGGTAAGTGTGCGTGTGCGTGAGCGTGTGAGTGTATGTACTGTATGTAAGTGTGTATATGTGAGAGTGTGTGAGTGATTGTATGTAAGTGTGCATATGTGAGACTGCGTGTAAGTGTGTGAGTGTGTTGTGCGAGTGTGAGTGTGCATGCGGGTGTGAGGGTGTGTATGTGAGTGTGTGTGTGTATGTGAGTGTGTGTGTGTGTATGTGAGTGTGTGTGTGTGTATGTGAGTGTGTGAGTTGAGTTTGTCTATGTGCATTGGGGAGGTGGAGAACTAGGCCTATGAGAAAGATGTGGGGGGGGGGGGGGGGGGGAGACTTTTAACATTCTAACACCTGGCCTGTAGTCTTCCATGCCAAGTAGATTTAAGTGCTTGTATTCTTTGCCTAAGCAATTTACGTACTCGTCCAGAATCATCTTAAATGCTGTTAGCGATTTTGCATCCATCGTTCCCTCCCGCAGTGCATTACAGGTACTCTCTGGGTGTTAAAACAGATCCCCCTCAGGTTCTTTCTGGACCTCTTACCCCTTACCCAAAATCTATGTCTTCTGATAAGGGGAAAGTTTTGGTGCAGTCTACCCTATCAATACCCCTCATAAATTTATATACTTCAATCATGTCCCCTCTTAACTTTCTCCATTTCATGAAAAACAGACCTTTCCTCTTCCGCCTCTCTTCAATTCTGAAATGCACCGCCCCTGACAGTATCCTGGCAAAGCTCCTCTCCAGTGCTATCACCTCCTTCCTACTGTTTGATGACCAGAACTGCATGAAGTACTTCAGCTGAGGTCTATTTTACATATTTTGAGCATAATCTGCCTACTCTTGTATTCAATACCCCAATCCAATTGTTCTGAAGATCTGAACCATTTGCATAAGGATGCTTGGTGGAGATAAGATTGAAAAAAGTGATGGGGCCATGATATAGCCTTGCTTAACATCAGTATGCACTGAGAATGGTTGTGTTGGTATATGGCTTGCGTACCACATTGGTATAAGGGTAAGATGGAAACAATTTTTCGTGGGCAGCTGAATTTGAATAGGGTGTTTGATGCATTGATATTCTTTGGAGGTTTTTTTTCTCCTAGCAGTAAATATGTCGCAAATCAGCTGAAGAGTCTTAGCAATGGATTTTGTATGAGATTGTCTCACCTGAAGAATTTATGGAATTTTTCAAGAAGTAGAAGAATAGAAAGCATCCATTGTGTTTATAATTTTACTTATCATACAGCATTCAGGCAGGATTTTTTATTCATTCAATTTAATGGAATTTCTAGTAGGGAACAATGGGACTGTTAATTACTTCAACTTTATGATTCACTGTTACCAAGATAGATCAGTTTCTATGATGAGCGTTTGTCGGCACTGGGCCTGTACCCGCTGGAGTTTAGAAGAATGAGGGGGTACCTCATTGAAACGTACAGAATAGTGAAAGGCTTGGATAGAGTAGATGTGGAGAGGATGTTTCAACTAGTGGTAGAGTCTAGGACTAGAGGTCATAGCCTCAGAATTAAAGGAAGTTCTTTTAGTAAGCAGAGGAGAAATTTCTTTAGTCAGATGGTGGCGAATCTGTGGAATTCTTTACCACAGAAGGCTGTGGAGGCAACGTCAGTGGATATATTTAAGGCAGAGACAGATAGATTCTTGATTAGTTCAGGTGTCAGATGTTATGGGAAGGCATGAGAATGGGGTTAGGAGTGAGAGAGGAGTAGAATTAGGCCATTCAGCCCATTCAATCATGGCTCTGATTGAATGGGCTGAATGGCCTAATTCTACTCCTATAACATGATCTTATCTGGCTTCCTGTTGTTGTTGAACAGGTACATGGATAGGAAATGTTTAGAGGGATATGGGCCAAGTGTAGACAGCTGGGTAGATGGGGTATATTGGTCAGTATGGGCAAGTTGGGCCAAAGGGCCTGTTTCTAACATATATGACTCTTTATTTAACTTGGAAGTTGGTGGGTTTGAGGAGAATCGATGAAAGAGTTTAAAAATATATTATTTGTTCACGCTTCAACCCAGCAGTTTTTGACTATTAAAATTCACATGTAAGTGTTAAAACTAACATCCATCTTTGGCTAGCACAAACAGGAAGGAATGGTCTCCTTCTGCACCATACATTTCTACAAATCTAGGGCCTATAATTCTACATATCCAGTTTCAAGGGAATGTACAAAGATGAAGTACGATACAAATGTAGATTGAGGAGATACTAGTACAAGCGGAGAGAATATTGTATTTGTCTTAATCATAGGCTGTCATAATGGGAGCATTCTTCAGATGCTGCAGTAGCATTTTGCTACTCAGGATGTGTGCTATCATCAATGCTAACCCACTAGTTATATTGCTGAGATACTGCATATCTTGGAGACAGTTATATCTGAAGTACTGGAGTGAAAATAAGAGCATTGTATTGTGAATAATTCAGTACTTAAGTGGAATATATTGCTTGCATTTGTGCTAAACCTTATTAACCTTATTAATATTCAAGCAGTAATTCAACACTATTAATGATCTGTTGCACAGACAGATTTACCTTAATTTTTCATTCATCCTATGTGATCTGCAATTATATAACTGTATTTGTAAAAAATGTAAATGTTAGATCATAGGGAAGAAGTATCTGTGCCAGTAAATAATTTGTATGCTACCAGTGCATTGATAGTGGGATGCAGATTAGTGAAGAATGCACGGATGTAATGGGACCTACTATTTACAGTTTCATGCTGTTATGCATCAAATATGTTCTGCTGATTCTGTGCATGCCTTTCTAATTACACATACCTCCAAAAGAAATTGAAAAAATAAACTATTATTATCCCTATTGTGCAAGTTTAATTTGAGTGCTTCATTAGTACTATTTACAATGTGAAGTGTGCAACTAAATATTTAAAGCATACACCTTCAGAGGCATTGAATATTAGGTAGGAAAGTGTATCTTTTTCCACTCCTACTAGTCCTCTCTTATCAGCCCTTTTACAATAAACGCAGATGGTTAACAGGTTAAATAGCTGTCATAGAGTCATACAGCATGGAAACAGGCCCTTCAGCCCAACTTGCCCACGCTGACCAAAATGCCACAGCTAAATTAGTCCCACCTGTCTGCCTTTGGTCCATATCCTTCTAAACCTTTCCTTTCCATGCACCTGTCCAAATGTCTTTTAAATGTTGTTATAGTACCTGCTTCGACTATCTTCTCTGGCAGCACGATGCAGCACGGTGGCGCACCGGTAGAATTGCTGCCTTACAGCACTTGTAGTGCCGGAGACCTGGGTTCGATCTTGACTATGGGTGCTGTCTGTACGGCGTTTGGGTGTTCCCCCCGTGACCGTGTGGGATTTCTCAGAGATCTTTGGTTTCCTCCCACACACCAAAGACGTACAGGTTTGGAAGTTAATTGGCTTTGTATAAGTATAAATTGTCCCTAGTGTGTGAAGGATAGAGTAAATGTGTGGGGATCGTTGGTCAGTGCGGAGTCTGTGGGCCAAAGGGCCTGTGTCTCTAAAATAAGCTCATTCCATATTCCCACCACCTTTTGTGTAAAACGATTGCCCCTCTGGTTCCTATTAAATCTTTCCCATCTTATCTTAATCTTATGCCCCCTGGTTCTTGATTCCCCTGCTCTGTCTAAGTATTTTTGTGTCGTTTAGTGGGAGGATCTTGTTCTAGCTCACCCATTCAATATCATATTGAAGAAGATCCCTCCATGTAACAAATATTTCACTTTGAATTGCAAAAGATTTGGGCAATGTTGACATGTTTCAATCAGGGAAAACAGAGTCTGTGCCTAACCATTTAGGCCATTGGAAAATACAACCTGTTCAAGCAATGGCAGCATATTCTGGCACAATTAAAATCCCATGAAGAAGGTTGTCCAGAGTATGTCTTATCATCATTTGACAAAGGATTTCCGAAGCAAAGTAAGAATGAAATTTAAACTTCCCAATAGCATATGGGAGTGGAAAAGTCTGAAGAAGGGTCCTGACCCAAAACATTGCCTGCCCCAGCCCTCCACAGATATTCCTCCATACCCGCTGAGTTTTGCCAGCACTTTGTGTTTTACTAAAAGGTTTTTACACATTCCTCTTATGTATTCAAATCTTTAGAGGCGGCACAGTGGCGCCGCTGGTGGAGCTACTGCCTCGCAGCGCCAGAGACCCGAGTTCGATCCTGACCTCAGGTGCTGTCTGTGTGGAGTTTGCATGTTCTTCCTTTGATGGTGTGGGGTTTGTAGCTTAATTTGTCGCGAAACTCTAGTTTCGTGTGGCTTTTTAGACCCAAAGCGGTGTGGGTTTGTAGCTTAATTGGCCTCTGTAAAATTGTCCTTCGTGTGCAAGGAGTGGTTGTGAAAGTGGAATAGCATAGAACTTGTGTCAATTGGTGATCGATGGTCGGCGTGGACTCAGTGGGCCAAATGGCCTGTTTTCATGCTGTATCTCTTGAACTAAACTAAACTAAGCTACTTCTTGCAATCTGTGTCATCGCAGAAACCACTCCTGCTGAATTCTTCAGCTAATTCAATTCACTCCCTATGGTGTCAACATGTCTGAGAGAACTAGTTACAACAAAGTAATAACATGAAAATTTGCATTCCAGAATAAGCTGTTTCCAGCAGAACTGTTCTAGTCAGTTAGCTGACATTCGCATCATGTAGACAATTGCCCAGTCGGACCTTATTGGTAAATGCAGGACAAATCCTTTACAGCTAACTATAACCCAATCAGTGTACAATCACTCATCAACAAAGTGATGAAGGTGTCATTGACAACACTTATTCAACAATAATCTACTCATTGATGCTAGTTTGTGTTTCACTTGGATCACAAATGCCCAGATCTCATCATAGTCCTCGTTCTGACATGGACCAAAAATGTGACTTCAAGAGCAAAGGTAAGTATGACAGTCTTGGCATCAAAGTAGTATTTAGTTTAGTTTAGAGATACAGCATGGATATCAGCCCTTCGGCCCACTGAGTTTGTGCCGACCAGCAATCCCCACACACCAACACAATCCTACACATACTAGGGACAATTTATAATATTACTAAACCAATTAGCCTACAAATCTGTACATCTTTGGAGTGTGGGAGGAAATCAGAGCACCCAAAGAAAACCCACGTAGGTCACGGGAAGGGTGTATAAACTCCATACAGACAGCACCCGTAGTCAGGATCGAACCCTGGTCTCTGGCGCTGTAAGGCAGCAACTCTACCACTGCGCCACTGTGCCGCCCTGATTTGATTGATTGTGGCATCAAAATACTTACTTAATTACTTTTTATTACATACTCATGGTCCAGATAAAAAAACAAGACATTAGAATAAATTCCATACAAAAGAACAATAAATCACATACAAAAACAGTAAATTACTTACAAAAGTACAATAAATCACATACAAAAGTACAATAAATCACATACAAATCACATACAAAAGCACAAGAATAAAAAAAATCAGTGTCCTACAACGAGACAACTTTCCAAATGTCTCCACAGCTGGGATTGGTAGTGTGTAGTGCCAAACCTTATGTTTGATAAGGCCAAGATGATTTCATTTTCAGTGTTATTAATCCGGCAAATACATTTATACATAAGATTTCTTAAGACAGTTTGTAAAGTATTGACCGGTTTGTGACTCCTGCAGCCACAAACATTTCACTTGCACTGCATCATCTAGGTCTCTTAAGTAATATTCTCATGGCATCATTATAAGCTACTTTAAGTCTCTGCAAGCTTGCTTTTCTGTAGTTTGACCGTCGGTGTGCAGTATAGAGTGGTGTACAATAGGCTCTGAACAGAGATACCTTCACTCCATCTGTACACGCACTAAACGCGTAAGAGAATGTTTGCTTGTGCATACATCATATGGCGTTGCCTATAAATATCCTCATCATCTGTAATTTTTTCTGTAATAAAATGTCCAAGATATTTTACCTTATTACAGACACTGTGATCATTATCAGACAATTTAAAATCAGGACATTTTAGACATTTATCCTCCACAGATCATAACAGCACTCTTACCAGCATTCTATTTAATATCATATTACACACCATACACAGTATATATAGTAAGGAGCAGCGCTAGATGGACTAAACACCACAAGAACATCTGCATACATAATTTGGTGCACTAAAGTATTTCCAATCCTGCACCCAGTATTACAGGCTTTCAATTGCTTGGACAGATCATCAATATCGAGATTAAAAAGAACGGGGGACAAAATTCCCATTGTCTGACACCATTGCTAACCCCAAATGGGGCTGAGACCCTAGTGCCCCATTTTTCTTGCATCGTCTGATGGGCATACCAGTAAGCCAGAATTCTCACAATGTATTTAGGTATCCCTCTTTGACTCAATTTAACAAACAGCTTTCTATGATTAACATGATCAAAGGCTTTGGAAGCATCAATAAAGCACATAAGAATTGATGAGTTTTTATCTCGATATTGGTTTACAATTTCCTTTAAGGCATATATACTGTACACGTCAGTGCCTGGTTTAGCTTTAAAACCAAACGTTATCTGTGGAGTTAACAAACTCATTTAATCTATCCAGCAGAATTCTTTCTAGAACTTTTGACAGTACGCTGGCTAAAGTAATGGGCCTGTTATTATTTAAGCTGCCTACTTTACCAGCTTTGTCCTTAATAATTGGCACTAACAGGCTAACATTGAGTCTGGTAACAAGCTAAGATATTTCAGTTATTTCTTTTTAATTACTTTGCAAAAATTTCTAAACATCAGTTTTTGCTTCTTCATTCTGGGGTATTGTGTGTAGGTTAATGATAAAAAAAAATGAATTTAATCCATTTTAAAATAAGGCTGTAAAGTAACAAAATGTGGAAAAAGTGAAGGGGTCTGAATACTTTCTGAATGCACTGTAAAGCGCTTATACAATATACATGGAGCAGGTATCTCTCCTATGCTTCACATCCTTACAATTAACATTACTACACATAATTGCATCTTTAGGTAGACAATTATTGCTGTGTGAGCATAATAGGCTAAGATGTCTTCCTTTGTGAGAGTTGACCAGTCCAGTTTTTCTATGGACACTATTTCCATCTCTGGATACCACAGGTATGTTCAACATTTATTGACATAGCAACAGTCAATAAATGTTCAACAATAAATAGTCAATAAATGTGCAACAGAATGCTCATACACCCCAATGAGCCATGTGCATCAGCTGTACGAACACAATGGTCCAGCCATGATGTAGTGTGCCAGGCCTCACTAATATAAGTATAACTATCTGTAGGTAAAAGCAATTTGCTTGACAATATAAAATTATTATCTTGACAGAACTAAGCCATATGATTGGCAAATAATGAGTTCCAGTTTTAGTAAAACTGAAATCAATGAGAAACCAGGTGAAAAGAAACTGAAATGGCTGAACACAAGGATGATGTATGATATCAATATTCCCACCACTGCAACATCAGTGCAAGGATTCTTCAGGGCAATGGACTAAACTCAACCAATTTTACCTGATTTGTCAATTATTTTCCTCCCATAACATTATGCATTCACCAACAGAGATGGTGATGTTTACTGATAAATGTTCAATTTTACTTCGGAGTCACGTGAGTGACTACGTGAAGAACCCCGTCAGGGCGCATGCGCGTCATTACGTCTGACGCATTGGCGACAACGGCAGCGGGAGCTCGGACCTCCTGCTGCAACGTGAGTAATTACAGCTCCACCAAAGTCGGGGAGACTTTGGAGGAGTTGGAGAAAAGTAAAGAAAGTGTTTCTGTGTGTTTTTTCCCCCACATACAGGAACAAGGAAAAGGTGCAGGCTGCTGCCGACAAGGAGAGAGAGAGCTGCGGGACGCAGTCTCTGAAAGGCAGCTTGTCACCTCGGGGGAGTCGCAAACCGGTAGCGGTGCGGCGACAGACTTGGCAAAGTGCCCAGCCGGGTACACAGCCAACGCCAGTCGGGCGGTCGGCATAAGCCAAGTCTGTCAGGGCTATAGACTCCGCAGAGTCGGGCCACGAGAGTCCCGTCGGGGACAGGATACCGTTCCCCAGCGGTTATCCAAAAGAAGCAGCTCATACAGGGGCTGCTCCACAGAGACGCTCCAGGGGAGTAATGCAGGAGGGAAGCCACAGAGAAGGCTCCGCTGGCAGTGCCTAGGAGAGGTCTGCTTCATAAAGCCACACTCCAGGAGGAGTAGTGCAGGCGGGAAGCCTTAGGGAAGGCTCCGCTGGCAGTGCCTAGGAGAGGTCTGCTTCATAAAGCCATACTCCAGGAGGAGTTGTGCAGGCGGGAGGCCGTGGGGACGGCTCCGCTGGCAGTGCCTAGTAGAGGCCTGCTTGAAAGCACCCCCTTTGCAAGAGGTGAGTGCAGAAGGGCAGATACGCTCTGACCCTGAGTCCGACGACTTCCAAAGGGAGGGCAGGCAGCTGCCAGAGCTGACACCGTGTGCAGCACGGTTTGCCATGTCGTCGGACGCTGGTGAGCCTCTGGGTGAGGAACTTGCCACCAGCATAAATTACCAAGTCTCACATCAGCTACAGGAGCTGACAATGGATGAGACAGTAACGAAGTATGAAGCCCCAATCAACTGTGGACTGTTAAAAGTTCCTGTTGGGAACAGGAAGAATTGGGGCAAGATGGGCATACTAATGAAAGCCCAGGAGCATGTGAAGCTCCAGCATATTTTTAAAGTTGCTGGCATCTGGTATAACGAGCTTTGCCAGGATGGTAGATGGAGAGGCCATGACAAATTACAACAAAAGGCGCTATTGTGGAGTGCCCACTTTGAGATCAACTGCCTCCGCAAGATGCGATTAGACCAACCATCAATGCTAAATATGCTTCACTCTGCCAGCCTGGCACAGTGCAACCGGCACAGCTGTTTGGCGAGGATTTCGCACAGCAGGTGAAGGAGCTGGAGGAGGAGGCTAAGACGGCAGCCACATATTCACCAAAGCGGAAGTATCCCTATAAGGGAGCAGACTGGTCCGGGCAAGGGACGAGTCCAGCTACGATGCAGCGTAGTTGGCGTTCGGCTGTAGCACCGCCACGGAGGTGAGATATCCAGCTCAAGGCAGGGGAAGAATGCCAGGTGGTAAGGAGGTAAGAGGGTCTGGTTCTCATGTAGACAGATCTAATGTGATACAATTAAATGTTTACCTCAGATATGTTTATACTGAAGGTTATTCAAGGGCATCAAATAAAGCTTAATGCAAATTCTGATTTACCCATGCAACATGTTCCAAAAAAGGAGTTTGACTTCAGCATCACTGAACAATTGGAAGTTCAGCTGGAACTTGCAAGCTTATGTAATAAAGGTGTAATTGCTAAGGCAGTTTACCAAAGCCATCAGTTTGTGTCCAATAACTTTCCCAGACCAAAAAAGAATGGGGGGATGCAGAATTATACATTCCTGAATAGTCTTAACCCTTTTGTACGGTATAGACATTTTAAGATGGAAACGTTTGTGAAGGAGATCTTAAAGATGCGGATTCAGTGTCTGTTCATTTGCAAGATAGAAGATTTAAAATTCAGCTGGATGGGGCAATTATGCCAATACAATCCACTGCCTAATGGTTTCTCTTCAGCTCCTAGAGGGATTACAAAGTTGTTAAAACTTATTCTAGGCATGATGAGAAGTCAAGGTCATGTTTTCATGGCTTAACTAGATAATATCTTGATTGTAGGACAATCAAAGGAAACAGCTGAAGCATCAGTGGCAGTTGGTAAAAACCATTTATTAATTGGGCTTTATAAGCTATCCAGAGAAATCTAAATTTATACCTGTGACACAAATTGACTAGTTGGGTTCACAATGGACTTAATCAACATCATTGTGACCTTGCCCAGGCAAAAAAGGGTAGAGCTAATTAAGAGCTATATCAAGTTAATTGCTAACACACAGCCTTCAATTAGCCAGGTGACAAGTCTGCTGTGGTAATGGCTGGCAGCATTTCCAGCAGTTCAATATGGCTACTTTATTATCTACAATTACAAAGTTCAAAGGAACAAGCATTGATGATACATTGGGGTCATTATAATAGACCTATGCTTCTATCAATAGAGGCTGTTGCTGATGTACAATGGTGGATTCAGCATGTGTCCACTAGTAGTTCCAAAGTGTTATTGGACCAAGCTTCCATGATTTGCAGACAGATGTCAGAGCACTTGGGTAGGGTGCTACTGATACAAGATCCAGCGGTGGAGACAGATGAACATTGCTTCTGCAAACATGGGGAATTAACCAAGAGTATTTTATGGACTCAAGGCTTATGGCACTAACTAAACTAGTTTGCATGTGCAGTGCAAAATAGACAACACTACAGCAGTTGCTGATATGAATCACATGGGTGGAATCACATCGTTATCATGTGACAGGTTGGCAAATACAATTGGACCTGGAGTAGGGATAAAGAGATTTGGATTGGAGCTATCTATCTCCCAGGGAAACTTAATGTAGTACCAGATGGCAGCTCACGAAAATTCCATCATAACACAGAGTGGATGTGGAACCAGGATGTGTTCAAGAACATAGTACTTCTATATGGAAGGCCAAAATATGTTTCATAGGCACCAGATCCAGGGGCAGTGACAATTGATGCTTTTTCACTAAATTGGGATGATATGTTTGTGTACATTTTCCCATCATTCTGCCTCATAGGTCGGTGTTTGAGAAAATCAAGCAGGATGCCGCTTCAGGGGTTTTGGTGATACCAAATTGCCTGATTCAACCATGGTTTCCTTTGATGTTACAGATAGCGATCCAACCTCTTTTTGCTGATTCCAAACAGTAGGAATTGCTGGAGCATCCAGTAACGCATTAAGTTCATCCGTTATGTGATGGTATGGATCTGTTAATTTGCAGGTTTTAAGAATGCCTTAAATGCATTGGTCGAGGACTTTCTAGGCCAACGGTGGATATACTCACTGCAGCCTGGAGAAACAGTACTCAAAAACAGTATATGACTTATGAAGAAAAAAAAAAAAAAGGGAACAATATTGTGTTCAAAAGAATATTCAATATGATACTGTAGTTATTGAAAATGTGTTAGAGTTTATCTACACTTTATTATGATGAGGGTCTTAGCTATACTGCTATCAATACAGCTAGAAGTGCTTGGTCGGCATATCTTGTAATAGGTACACGGACACAAAGTATAGGTTCTCACCCTCTCATATCTAGGTTGATGAAAGGAATCTTTAATTCCAAACCGCCTAAGCCTAGGTATATGGTAATCTGCGAGGTAAGTGTTGTTTGTAACATACTTCGTCATTGGGTCCCTGTCACGTCTATAACTTTGTTAAAATTAACCATGAAATTGGCTATGCTAATGGCATTAGTGTTAGTACAGAGAGTGCAGACTTTCCAAAAACTTCAGTTCGAGAGAATGGAAGTGAATACAGAGAATGTTCTGTTTTATATTTCTGACCTGCTCAAACAAAGCAGGCCAGGTGTGACAGGTCTTAAGATTGTGTTCTCAGCATATCCTACAGCTCCATGTTTATGTGTAAGGACACATTTGTTACATTACATTGAAGCCGCAAGGGCTTTAAGACAAGAAGAAACAGGATTATTTCTCAGTTACAAGAAGCCAACATAAAAGAGTGGCAGTTCAGACCATCTCAAGGTGGTTAAAGCAAGAGTTGGTTCAGGCAGGAATTAACATTTATGTGTTTACATCTCATTCCACTAGCGCAGTAGCAACATCCGCGGCCAGGGCGATGGACGTTCCCATCGACCATATATTAAAAGCCGCAGGTTGGAAAAATGAACTTGTGTTTCAGCAATACTACCATCGGCCGATTGCCGATGGAGGGCTGTTTGTCAACTCAATATTGAGAGCTGTTGCTATTGTTTAAAGTCTGTTTTCAATACTGTTTCATTCTGTTTCGTTTGTTGCCCTACATTAAGAGGGTTTATTGGTTGGTTTATGACCAGAAATAAAACTGTTTGTTTTTGCATGATATGCAATGTCATGTTTACAGCATTATTGATGATACTCAGAGTCAATCGATGCAGTGAGAAGCCGGGATTTTGATCTGCGGCATAAAAATCACAGAGCTTTAAAATCTTCACGTAGTCACTCACGTGACTCCGAAGTAAAATAGTAAGATTAAACGAGAACTTACCAGTTTGAAGTTTGATCTTTATTTTATGAGGAGTTACGTTGGTGATTACGTGCCCGCCACGCCCAACCCTCTCTCATAGAAAAAAGGTCATAATGGTAGTTCTCATGTTGATCATCTTAATATGTTACTTCAATTATGGTGTTGTCTGTGATTTCATACCGCTGCTTTGAAGATTGACGCGCATGCGCCCTGACGGGGTTCTTCACGTAATCACCAACGTAACTCCTCATAAAATAAAGATCAAACTTCAAACTGGTAAGTTCTCGTTTAATCTTACTATTCTATTTACAATCCCTTCACAAATATAACACTCCAAACCTATATGCAAAAGATCTAAACAGCATGCAGTCACAGGCTTGTATTGACAAGCAACATTTGTGTTGGAATGTGCCAGGCAATGGCTATCATTAACTAGAGAGAGTTTTAGCACCTACTCCTATAATTCATTGGCATTTCCATTGCCGAGTCCCCCATCATCAATGGACCAGCCATACACATACTGTGGTATGCAAATACTGAAGGAAGGTTAGAGTATTGGTATCCTTTGATAAGTGACTCACCTTCTGATGTTTCAAAGCTTTTCTACAAGGCACAAGCCAGGAATGTAATTGAATGATCTTCACTTGAATGGATGAGTGGAGCTCCAGAAATCCCAAAAGAACTCTATACCATCCAGGACAAAGAGACCACTTGACCGGTGCCCCCATCTAACACTCTAAACATTAATTCCTTCCATTACTATTAAATAGAGGTTACTGTGTGCATGACTTGTAAATCTTTGAGTTTCTCTACATCAAACGGCTGCAGATGCTTAGTCAATGAGTTGATTCAGGGCTGAGAATAAATTCATGGCTAGATTTCTGAATTCAAAGGAAATCAGATGAGTAGGGCAGGAAAGTAATCAAGGCAAAGGATCAGTCATAACCTTACTGAATGGTGATGCAAACACTAGACATTACATATGTAGGAAAGAACTAGATACTGATTTAAATCAAAGATAGACACAAAATTCTGAAGTAACTCAAGCGGGACAGGCAGCATCTCTGGAGAGAAGGAATGGGTAACATTTCGGGTCGACACCCTTCTTCAGACATCACATGGCCTGCATCGGTTTCTGTTTATATCTACTCAATAGACTTAAGGCACTCATCAGTGTCATCAATCTTTGATTTATTTCAAAAGAATTACAAAAATAATCAGGGAAAGAAGGACGAGTAATTTGAGTGCAATCTTTCTGCAGGTTTTCGTTTCCTGTTTATTACTTGTACTGTATTGCCTGATAAATACAACACAGCGTTCCATTGAAATCATTTATTGAAATCTTAATACTTGGTGAGGCACCTTGTAGCGATTGTATCTGAAGAAAAAATGGTTTACTTGATTAGGTTTTAGTAAATCAGATTACATTCATTTATCAGAGATACTGCTCGTACCAACTTCTGTATGTACACACAGAAGCGGATCTTATAAAAAATAAAATATGTTATTTCTTAAGTTCTAATCCAAGCCGTTGGCAGCCACTTAAAACAGTTGTATGAGTCTGTGGGGCATCAAAGTTCTCCAAAGATCAATCTTGTTGTCCCCTTTAGTTTCCTTGAAATAATCGAGATCGAGCTGGCACAATGTTGTAGAACATCAGACAGCTAATTTGTTGCAAGCGCCAAATGCTTGCTAGGATATCAGTAACCAATTGTACTCAGAAGAAGCACACGCACACACATTTTGAGACAGGAGAGTCTCGACCCGAAACGTCACCTATCTATGTTCTCCAGAATTGCTGCCTGACCTGCTGAGATACTCCAGCACTTTGAGTCTTTTTTTTCTATTGGTTTCGGCAGAAGTGAATGAGTGGAGATTAACTGAATCTGCAGCCAATACTCCAGTCGTTGCTTATTGCTGGCAACTGAGGATGAATGGAGACACAAGAAAGAATTGCAAATGCAGGAATCTTAAGTAAAACACAAAGTGCTGGTTAAAAGTCAAGAATATCTTATTGTCATATATCCTGAAATGGAACAATGAAATTCTTATTTGCAGTACCAAGGAGTGCATAACATCTCTGGAGGACAAGAATAAATGCCATTTCATCTATCCATTTTTCTATCTTCTGTTTCTTTCTATTTTTATCTTATTTTTTAAAATTGATCTACATTGCCTTCTATTTACCATAAACTCCCCTTGGCAAAATGTGTCTGATATTATTCTTGTGCCTTCCCTACTTTACTGCCGGTTTACCTATTTGTTTTGCATTATTACCTGCTCTCTTGTGCCATTTGACCACAGATCTCTATTTTTGGTTCTCTTGGTAAAAATTGTTTATAGTTAAATGTGTAAATTTGGTTTGAATGACTGAGTAAATTATAACTGTTGTGCATCAAATCGCAATGTGGTGAGTTATTTTTGATTGATATTCTACAAGCAGCTTCATGATACACAGTGACTAGTGGGGTGCCACAAGGCTCGGTGCTGGTACCTCAGTTATTTAAAATATTTATTGATGATTTAGATGAGGGAATTAAATGTGACATCTCCAAGTTTGTAGATGACACAAAGCTGGGTGGCAGTGTGAGCTGCGAGGAGGATGCTATGAGGCTGCAGGGTGACTGGGATAGGTTGGGTGTGTGGGTAAATGCATGGCAGGCAGTATATGTGGATATGTGAGTTTATCCACTTTGGTGACAAGAAGAGGAAGGCAGATTACTATCTGAATGATGGATCACTAAATGCTGGAGTAACTCAGCAGGACAGGCAGCATCTCTGAAGAGAAGGAATGGGTGACGTTTTGGGTCGAGACCCTTCTTCAGACTCTCTGAATGGTGTCAGATTAGGAAAAGGGGAGGTGCAATGAGACCTGCGTGTGCTTGTACATCAGTCACTGAAAGTAAGCATGCAGATACAGCAGGCAGTGAAGAAAGGTAATTGCATGTTGGCCTTCATTGCGAGAGGATTTGAGTTTAGGAGCAAAGAGGTCCTACTGCAGTTGTACAGGGCCCTGGTGAGACCACTCTTGGATATATGATGAAAGAATGGGTTGACTGGGCTTGTATTCACTGGAATTTAGAAGGATGAGAGGGGATCTTAGAGAAACATATAAAATTCTTAGTATTGGACAGGCTAGATGCAGGAAAAATATTCCCGATGTTGTGGGGAGTCCAGAACCAGGGGTCACAGTTTACGAATGAGGGGTAGGCCATTTAGGACTGAGATGAGGAAAAATATTTTCACCCAGAGAGTTGTGAATCTGAGGAATTTTGTGCCACAGAAGGCAGTGGAGGACAATTCACTGGATGTTTTCAAGAGAGAGTTAGATTTAGCTTTTGGGGCTAAAGGAATCAAGGGATATGGGGTAAAAGCAGGAATGGGGTACTGATTTTAGATGATCCGCCATGATCATATTGAATGGCGGTGCTGGCTCGAAGGGCTGAATGGCCTACTCCTGCACCTATTTTTCTATTTTTTTCTATGTTTATCAACGTGAAAAAATGAGCTAATCTTTGTCACACTGAAATGCAGAATATTTTAGCACACAGTCCTGCCCAAATTTGGTTTGTAACTATTCAATTCTAAAACACATTCAATTCTAACATATCAACAACTTTGTCTAAGTTTGTGGAGTATGATAAAAGTGGATATCTTTGTCATTCCTTTTTTTTCAACCTAATGATCTGTTTCTTTCCAAATAAAAATGCGAGGAGAAATAAAGTCTCACTATTAAAAAACACAATTCTCCTCACTTCCTAAAGCACTAGAGGGCAGTGGTTAATGCTTTTAAAATATTTTATTTAACCAACCTCTCAAATATTCATTGTGTATTGAGGTTATACACGGTTATATATGATTTTTTTATTTTCCTTTAGATTTGCTATACCATAAAACAGCATAATATATAAAGAATATCCCAGTATTTACATTCACATTGCTATTCTTTTTCTGATAAGATTCAACTACATGTTCCTAAGTTGAACACTGTAATAAGATCTTAGGGGGATTGTAAATTTTCTTGGGCCATGTGGTCAGAGCTGCACACAAACATCAGTTAAAGTTTATTTTCATGCACGAAAAACCAATGTTGTTTAAGCTGGTTTCAGAAGCTCCTGGATTCAGCTTGCAAACATCTTGGCTACATTGTCATTTAATCCAAATCTCAGTGCCCCTAAGCTTGATAAATTCCACAAAAGTAACCTGGCCTGTTTATTTTGTTCGTTCACAGTATGCAGTCGCTACCAGAAAACCCAACGTTTATTGTCCATTTCTAATTAGTCCCTGAACTCATGGCTTGACAGGCAATTGGAGAAGTCAGTTAAGAGCCATCTACATTGGTGGGTCTATAAACCTTTCCACATAAATTCAGCAGAGTTCCTTCCCTGAAGGACATTAATTAACCAAGTGGACTTTTACAGCTGTCCAGTAGTTATTAGTAACCATTATAGTTTTTTATTCCAGAATTTGAATTTATATTCCCTAGATGCTGTGATGAGATTTGAATTCAAGTGTCTGAATCAATGACCCAACCTATCCATGCTCATATGCTCTTTACCTTCAAAATGTATTCTAATATGTTCTGTAAAATGGCCAACTGCTGTCTGTGTGAATGTCTTGAGGGTGTTTAAGCTATCAACCAGAGAAGCTAAAGGTCAACTAAAAAACAGAGGGCAGCTGGTAGACCCGCTGTCTCTCAATCCCATCGATGAAGGTTCAGTCCTGACTTCCAGTACTGTTACATGTCCCCCCTGTGGCTGTTCTCCCTGTTTCCACAAATGCTCTAGATTCCTCCCAACATTTTAGACTTTAGATTTTAGAAATACTGCATGGAAACAGGCCTTTCGGCCCACCGGGTCCATACCAACCAGTGATCACCCCGTACACCAACACTATCCTACACATTGGGGACAATTTACAATTTACAGAAGCCAATTAACCTACAAACCTGCACATCTTTGGAATGTGGGAGGAAACTGGAGCGCCCGGGGAAAACCCGTGCGGTCACAGGGAGAAGGTACAACTTCTGTACAAACAGCACATATAATAATAATAATAATAAATTTTATTTGTGGGCGCCTATACAAAAGTCTCAAGGACACCTTACAGAATATAACAGAGAAACATAAATCGGAGTAAAATAAGTTATAAAGACATCACCAATACACAAATTAAAGACAGGATTCAATTCAAAGACATAAAAAAAATCAGAAACACAATGTGAAGAGAGAGCAGCGGCAGCTAAACCGCGCTAGCGTCCACTCTCCCTTCCGACCGCCATCTTGGACACAGACTAACAAAGAGACTACACACAAAAATCATCCCCCCACAATGATTACCACTGTGGGGGAAGGCACAATGTCCAGTCCCCAACCCCAGTTCTCCCATGGTCAGGCCTGATGAGGCCTCTGCTATTGCCTCTACGGAGGCCCGATGTTCCTGGCTGTTCTCACCGGGTCTTTGGCACTGTAAGGCAGTAACTCAACCGCTGTGCCACCGTGATGCACATCTCAGTCATGTAGGTTGACAGGTTAACTGGCCTCTGTAAATTGTTGCTTGTGCATAGAAGAGTGCTACAATCTCTGGAGGTGCTGTTAGGAATGTACGGAGAGTAGATAACTGGGAAAATACAGGAAATTAGGATAGGAGATGCAGATGGTGGAATCTTGAGCAAAAAATAAGGTGCTGAAGGAACTCAACGGGTCAGGATACATCTGTGGAGGAAATGTACAGGTGGCAGACCTCCACTGATGTTTCCTGACCTGCTGAGTTCCTCAAGCACTTTATATTTGCTGGAAATTGGGATTGCTCGGTGAACCAGCATAGACTGGATTGGCCGAACTTGCCGTATTATATGTCATAAGGATACGCAGAAAAAACCCTATCGTAGATTAATGGTATCTTACAGCGTAGAAACACACCCTTGAGCCAACCATGTCAAAGCCAATCATGTCAATGCTAACCATCAAATATCTATCTACACTAATCCCATTTACCAGCCCTTTGTTAGTTGCCTACTAGGTCTTGGTGATTCAAATGCTTAATTTATCCACTTTGAAGAAAACAATAAGTTGTTGAACATTTTGTGCTTTATGCAAACGTAAGCATAGGCCGAGAGCTGGAGAAACATGATGGTACGTCATGGGGAGAAGCCTCACCTGCTAGGAACAGGTGCTTGATTTTTGAGGTGAGGATGGATTGGTAAATACATTGTATCCTTGTGCAGTACTAAGAGAGTTATGCAATGTTAACGGATCTGCCTTTCTAATGAACTAAAGGTCTCATCTATCCTTCCAGATAGTCGTAGAAGTTTCTCAGCGAGGTTTTGAATGTTTTAGAGCGGCTAGGTGGTGCAGCGGTAGAGTTGTTGCCTTAAAGCACCAGAGACCCGGGTTCAATGCTGACTACAGGTGCTGTACGGAGTTTGTACGTTATCCCTGTGGCGGCTTGGTTTTTATTTGGGTGCTTCAGTTTCCTCCTTCATTCCAAAGACGTGCAGGTTTGTAGGTTAATTGGCTTTTGTAAATTGTCCCTCATGTGGAGGATTGAATTAGTGTACAGGTGATCCTTGGTCGGCATGGACTCGGTGGGCTGAATGACCGGTATCCATGCTGTAGCTCTGAACTAAACTAAACTAAGGAAGAGCAGTGGACCACTAGTCTCTCAACCAATATTACAAAAAATGCATAGTTATTTTCAAGTTGCTTATCATTGGAGCTTACAGAAATCAGATGCCTTATTCCTTAAATTACAATGATGACTTCAAAAAATAAATGCTGTTTTTTCACTTCTAATTGATTTTATTGGACTTATTTCTAGTGGATGTCAATGTAGATCCTGCATTCAACTCTCTTACATCTTACTCGATTCAGTAAGAACATATTCCTAAAATAATCTCGGACAGCCTTTGAAAATACTTTTGAATGTTTGCAATACAGTAAGCATGAGGGGAGGTATTCCCCAATATAGCAAGCATGAGGGGCTGTCTTACCAAAGTGTGTTTGAATTCCTGATGCCCATAGCCAGCATGTGGACAAGAAGCATAGTTAGGGTATATAGTCAGAACTTTTTTTCCAGGGTGTAAATGTCCAATACTGGAGGGTATAGTTATAAGGTGAGAGGAAGAAAGTTTAATGGAGAAGTGCAAGGCATGATTTTTTTCACAGATGTCTGTGGGGACCTGGAACAAGGAGTGGTGGTGGATGCAGATATGACAGTGGCGTTTAAGAGGCTGTTAGATAGGCAAATGGAAGTACAGGAAATAGAGGGATATGGGTCATGAACAGGCAGATGAGGTCAGTTTAACTTGGCATCAGACTCAGCACAAACAAAGTGGGCCGATGGACCCATTTATGTGCTGCATTGTTCAATGTTCTATGTTCTCAACTCATACCATTATTGTCCTCCAACCAATAAAACAAATGAATGCATGACATGGAAGATATCTAAAGATTAGCTCATTGATTCAGCCTAAATCATTTTTCCATGGTCACACTTAACCATGCATTCTGCTGCTCATCATTCAGCGACCCTATTTCCCAGCAATGCATTTGTGGTCCGTTTGACTGCTGATCTACAATTCTACATCCATGTACTTTTCAATTGTGATATCTGGACTTTACCTGTTTTCGCCTTGACCAGTCTGAGCATTGTTTATCATTTTCCTACACCCTATGAGTGAAGATATCTCCCCCCATCTCCCATCTACCTTATATCAATTACTTTAAATCTATGCTCATAGCATTTTACCCTACTACTAAGGAAATAAATAGTTCCTATTTATTCTACATAGGGCCCTCTTTGAATTATCTATCACATTTAAATCTCCCCTCAGCCCACTTTGTTCCAAAGTGAACAATCTCAAAACTAAAATATTCCGTTCCTGGTAGCATCCTCATAAATCTCTTCCATGCTCTTTCTAGTACATTTACTTTCTGTTCACATCGTGACCACAACTAAACTAAGTCATCAAGATGTGGTCCAACTAGTGCTGTAAACTGTTTTAACAAAACCATTTGCTGTTGTATTTTATGCAAAAACACAAAGTACTGGAGGGAAATGTGGAGGGAAATTGATAGCAATGTTTTGGGTTGGGGCCCCTTTACAGACTGAGGGAGTAGATGGGAGAGAGCTGGTAAAAAGAGATGGTGAGAAGGGGTGGGGTAATAACTGGCAAATGATAGGTGGAATATAGTCACAAAATGCTGGAGTAACTCAGCAGGACAGGCAGTATCTCTGGAGAGAAGGAATGGGTGGCATATCGGGTCGAGACCCTTCTTCAGACTGGTCTCGACCCGATACATCCAGAGATGCTGCCTGTCCCGCTGAGTTAGTCCAGCATTTTGAGGATATCTTCAGTTTAAACAGCATCTACAGTTCCATCCTTACAAGTTGTAGGTGGATTCAGATGAGAAAGTTTGATTGGTATATGGGTGGAGATAAAAACAAATACACAAGGTGAAACGGAGACAAAAAAGTGTAAATGTAGAATCAGATAAAGAAGGAAGATGAGGAGTGAAATGTAAATCTGAAGGGAATGATCATGAGTGGAAGGGTACACGGGAGGGGAAGAGGAGGGTTAAAAGAAAATGAGGTCTCAAGGTAGTGAGGGGTGGGAAATTCCAGCATTTGCAGTCTCGTGTGTCATTATATTATATTTTATGTCAGCTAATAAATGAAAGCATATTGTGAGCATTACTATCTTGTGGACTATCCCACTATCTTTAAAGATCTGCGGACATACTGTAAACGCAATGTCCCTTCGTTCATCCACACCACTCAACATGTTCCTATTTGTTGTGTGTTCCCTTGCCTTGTTGCACCTCCGAAATACATCACTTTACATTTCAATCTGGTCGGTCTCAAAACTGCTGCCACTTTTGAAACACCAGAAAAAGGGTTTCGACTCGAAATGTCACCTCTCCATGTTCTCCAGAGATACGACCTGACCCGCTGAGTTACTCTAGCACTTTGTGTCCTTTTGAGAAGATGTAATAACCTTACTCCACTCCACTCCACACAAACTAGCTTTGCAAAGTCTTGGTTAGTCCTTGAAAATATGTGTTTTTTTAAAACCATTTTTACCCTCTGTACCTTTCCCTCTGCAACACTCTCCATCAAGGTGTTTACAAGAATGTCTCACCTCGTGAGGTTCCAAAACCATTACAACTTCTTTTATCACACAACCTCTAACAATGGCTCATAAATACTCATTCCTTGAATGATTTTCTACTTGACAAGCTCTTTGGTCCAGTGCTTAGCATACAATTCAAAAGGCAGCCTCAGAATTTCAAATGCTTCGAATCTGTTCTCTAATTTTAGTAATACTCATTGTAGCGTATATTGCTTTTGAAAATTTCTGAATGTCAAAAATATTCAATGCTATTAGTTCAATGATTCAATAATAATTTATTGTCACTTGTATCTAAGTGCAGTGAAGTTCTTTGTTTTTGCATACCGTCCAATAAAATCATACAGAAGACTTCACTTAGGCAGTACACATTGAGTCTGTTACAGACAAAGTTAAAAAAGTTCTTGGTGCAGTGTTATCTCCTGCAGTGGTGAACCAGGCTTGTTGCCGTAGGTAGCCGCAGGCGGCCAGCCGGCCCACCCTTCGTTCTCGGCTGCCTGTTAGTTCTCGGCTGCCCACTGCTGCGTCCCTCTTATTTGTCAGCTGCCCGCCCAACGGATCCCTCTTAGTTAAAGGCAGCCTCCTCTTTGTTCTCATCGCTCAGCCTCCCACAAGTGGAAACATCCTCTCCACATCCAAGCTCTTCACTATTCGGTACGTTTCAATGAGGTCACCCCTCATTCTTCTAAACTCCAGTGAGTACAGACTCGGTGCCGGTAAATTCTCATCATATGTTAACCCACTCATTCCTGTGATCATTCTTGTAAACCTCATCTGGATCCTCTCCAGGACCAGCACATCCTTCCTCAGATATAGTGACTAGAAGGGTTTTGTAATTCACATCCACTGTAATGAAATGCTTTGAGAGGTTGGTTATGGTGCGAATCAACTTCTGCTGTGGAAATGACCTGGATCTGCTTCAATTTGCCTATCGTCACAACAGGTCAATGTCAGATGCTATCATACTGGCTTTGCACACTGCTGTTCATTAAGTACAGCTCAGCATTGGAAAAGGTTCTCAAGCTGAAATGCCCCCATTTCATCTCTCCAGAGATGCTGCCTGACCTGCTGAGTTATTCAAGCATTTTGTGTCTATCTTCGGTGTAAACCAGCATCTGCAGTTCCTTCCTACACATTTTGTCCACCCCACTGTACTTGTGCACTAAACAACAAACTCAATTTGACTTGACTTGACACTGATCTCTTATCAGATTAAGGCACAAACCTGAAGCTCACAGAGTAAATAGTATACATACAGCAATGATAAATACAACAAGTGGAAAACGCGGAATGGTGCAAGATTGTGGAGCAAAATCCAACCATTGCAAAAGAATGTGACAGAACAAAACAGAATAACATAATGAGGTAGTTAAGAGTAAGAGTACAAGGCAGTACCTCGTGGAATGCGGTATAAAATGGATGATTGAATCTGCAGTCAAATAGGAGTGGCAAAGAAGCTGTTCTTAAGTCCAGACATCTGAGCATTCAGGAATCGCTGCCTCAAAAAGGCAGCCAGCGTCATCAGAGACCCCGGCCACACTCTCATTTCACCATCAGGCTATTAAATACTACAACCAATGAGCTCTGAACTACATAGACTTGGGGGCATTGGTTTTGTATTTTTTGCATATATATATATAAAGACACAAAAAACTGGAGTAGCTCAGTGGGACAGGCAGCTTCTCTGGAGAAAAAGAATGGGGGACGTTTCGGGTCGAGACCATTCTTCAGTCTGGTTAAGGATAAGGGAAACGAAAGATATAGGCGATGATATAGAGAGATAAAGAACAATGAATGAAAGATATGCAAAAAGGTAATGATGATAAAGGAAACACGCCATTGTTAGCTGTGTGTAGGGTAAAAACGAGAAGCTGGTGTGACTTGGGTGGGGGAGGGATAGAGAGAGAGGGAATGCCGGGGCTACCTGAATTGAGAAAAAAATCAATATTCATACCACTGGGTTGTAAAGCAAAATATGAGATGCTGTTCCTTCAATTTGCGTTTAGCCTCACTCTGACAATGGAGGAGACTTCCATTGTACATATATATATATTTATTTATTTAATATATGTAAATAGCTCATTCTAAGCTTCCCCCCAGTCTAGTTTCAGTCAAAAATCACTGAGTCAAGCACTTGCGCAACTAATCTATATTTTGACAAAACACAATTACAGTTCCCACTACTATACCTAACCACCGCGGGTTCGACCCTCGTATCTGCCTGGCCAAGCCCTCTTAGCCTCGTTCAAGCAGAGACCCTCCACACTATGCACTCTCCCAGAAGATCGACACAGGACCTCGTGGGAGCGGCCTTTTGTAGGTCCCTGAACTTTGAGGGGCCGAACCACATGGGGGTGGTCTCTTTACAGTCCAATAACCTATATCAATAACACGTAAACCAGACTTGTATTTCTTTTTAAATCTCTTTATTAATTTTTCGAAAACAAAAAGGTAATAACCAACATAACAGTGATCTTGATACACAGGGATCAGGATTGTATTAACAACAAATGTGACCTAGAAATATATCCAGTGTCACAATACACATTGGGTATAGACCTCCTGGTCTCCATGTAACTATAGATAAATGATTAAAAGAGAACTTGTGTATATAAAAACCAAAGGATAAAAAGAAAAAAAGAGAACAAAAAACAAAACCCCCTAAACTAACAGAAGCCAAACAAAAAAACCAAACAAAAATCTGCGCTGCAAAAATTTTCAACCGTTTAGATCCCTGTTTGTCGTCAACTCCTGTCCACCGTATAAAGGTGAAAGGATTATTATAGCGGTTGGAGAGGAAACCAATTATATCATGTGGAAATATTGAATAAAGCTCCCCCAAGTCCTATCAAATTTAACCAGGGGTTCAGCAATGTCACTCCTAATTTTTTCTAAATTTAAACATGATATCGTTTCAGAATACCAATGAAGTGTGGTAGGAGGGTTAGAATTTTTCTATTTAAATAAAATAGATCTTCTGGCAATCAATGTAGTAAAAGCAATCAACCGTTGGGCTGACCAGGATAAATGAATAGAATAGTAAGATTAAACGAGAACTTACCAGTTTGAACTACCAAATGACCTTTGTGATATGAGGGTTGGGAGCGGTGGGCACGTAATCGCTCATCGTAACTCCTCATACAATAAAGATCAAACATCAAACTGGTAAGTTCTCGTTTAATCTTACTATTTTACTTCGGAGTCACGTGATTGATTACGTGAAGATTTCAAAGCTCTGTGATTTCATGCCGTGAGAAACGAGTCTAGACAACCACAACTGCTTCAATTAACAGATGAGGGAAACATTCATAATGAATAAACAATAATAATAGCAACCCCACTCATCCGGGAGGAAACCATACAACTGAACCTAAAATAGAGTTGGCAAATACCCCTGGTCTGTCAATGGGTTATTATAAAATGTTTGGAAAGTTCATTTGTTTGACCATCCTGCAGCCACTAGGATGTGGTCCAGCGGAACATACAAAACCCTTGCTGCTGATGTTGTAGCAGCCCTGGTGGAGTGAGATTAGAAAATCAGTATCTACTCCTGCATAAACCAAACCCTGTTTCATCACCTGGAGATGGTCTGAACGGATACCTTCTATTAATGTTTTTTGTAACTAACAAGCATTGCTAGTTCAGAGCCTCTAAGGCTCTTGGTGACCTTGACGTATTGTTGTATATGTGTGACCTCACATAACCGAAGGTCCCTGTGGTATACCATGAAACTAGTTTGAGACCTGACGCCCCTTCTGCTCTGCTTAACTAAATCATAAACATAAAATATTATATTATTTGCAGATGTAACCATCCTGTCCGGTCGCAATTATGTAGCGACTGAACCCGTTGTGCTGAGACCAGTGCCATGAGGATAACTACCAGAGAGCTGACGAAAGCTAAGGATATAGCCGGAGCCCCCTGGTGAAGTAGTGTTAATATAATGTCAATATCCCATACTGCCCTGTACTTGTCCTGGGAGAACTTGTGTTAAAGATATCCTTTACAAACTCGATATCCGAGGGTGAAACCCGACAGAGTGGGTCCCGTTCGCTGCAGCAAATATGATGGGAAGGCACGTTGGGCACAGTTAATGGCCCTATAACTCAATTATTGTCAAAGGCCCATTTGAAAATGAACTCCAAGACGTCAATAATCTGTACCATATTAAATGTAACATTAGCATTTAAACAAAACACTTCCCATCTCCTGAAGAGGAAATGTACTCCTTTTTTGGTGCTATCCCTGCACTCTGCAGTGAGCACATACATGGATCAGTCTGCTCAGAATCTGTAAGTCAATAAATATATTTTATCATGCAGAGGCTGGTTTCCCGAGGCACAGGCTGAACCAGCAAAGTTTTACGTTTAGAATAACCGTATAAGGTTGTATTATTATACCCGACAAAAGCAGGTATCATGGCTGCATAGGCCAGTCAGACAGTATGAAAACCTAAAGCGGGATCTTGCTGACTTTATTTCAAGACCCGACTGATGAGGCAAAATGGAGGAAGACATAAACGACCATTCCTCCTCCTTGTAGTGAGAATGCATCTCTCGCCACTGTTATGCCACATATTTTTGCAACCGGTGAATAAGCATGAAAACAAACATATCGATATTCGGTGTTCCATCGAACCATAATTTCATAAAATACTTTGTGATCCAACACCCATTCTGTGTTGTCATTGATCTGTACGTGATGATACGCCAGTCGCAAATGAGATTAGGTAAATTATTACAGGATACTTTTACTTGATTGCACCCATGTAACTAACATATGCCACCACCATAGTGTATCAACTTGAAGTTGAGCATCCAGATTATGCATATTTGCTCAATAACCCTTTAACCCATAGAATGCACCTAGTGTCTATCGATAGTTGATACCAATAACTGAAAGATTTGGCAACTCATGCAAATATCCTCCACCTCTGAACTAGAGACGACATTCGCCATATTCCACCTTAGAGCGCTTAGCATCAATTTGTAATATAACTGAAATTTTACTGACCAAACTACTGGAGCAATGCTGAATGCTGTTCGCCCATCATTGTGACTTTGGTAGCTTCAGCTGGTAATAGCATAGGTCTGTTAACAATGACCTACATGGCACTTGAGAGATTGCTACTTTGCACGATGTAAGTTGCCCCCACTTGCACAGCTGAATCACAGCTACTATATTGCCAATTACTATTGAATAGAAGGCTGCTTTATAACAACAAGGTTGTTACAGGCTTCGATAAACTCCAATCTCTTGCCCCAGGGCGGAGTCACAGGCTAATTAATAGTTAAAGGTAAATCCCAATGATCAACAAGTCTATTTGGTATCAACTTAAATTTAACTGGATGGATGAGGAACCCCAATTTCTCAAATATAGTTTGAAGCTGAAACAGTTGGTTTTTTTTAGCAAAATACAGCATTAGAATATCATCCAGTCAAGACATAACAAGTGTTTTTGAACTCTGAGTAGTCCAAACACCGATTTTAGTAATTTAGTAAATAACCTGAGCTGAATTTAGCCCATTTTGCAATGCTTTACTGTTATCATTGCCTCATCCTGATAATTTCAAATGTCTCCGGTGATCCCTGTAAATGGGAATTGAATAGAATGTATCTTTGAGATCGATGCATGCCATAAAGATCCTTATGAAAATCAGTTGTTAGTCATTAATGAAGTTTCCTATTCGGAAAAGTTTATACTGCAGATGCGAGTTGGACGACATTCTCCATCTTTCACAATGAACAGGCGGCGTCTGCCATCATTTCGTGCCTGCCTCGAACGACAACTCTGGCCCGATTTCCAAGCCTGTCTTGAAAGACAATCCTGGCCATAATACTGAGCTTACCTTGAAAGACAACTCTGGCCATAATTCTGAGCCTGCCTCGAAAGACAACTCTGGCCATAATTCTGAGCCTGCCTCGTAAGACAACTCTGGCCATATTTCCGAGCCTGTCTCGAAGACAATCCTGGCCATAATACTGAGCCTGCCTCAAAAGACAATTCTGGCCCCAATTCCAAACCTGCTTGGAATGCTAGTATTGTGCAGTTTTACATGGTTAGATGCCGCTAAGTATATAACAATGCCTTAACCATTTGTGTGTTGTACAAACAAGTGTAAATATTACCAACTTGTAAGTGGTCCACTTACCCCATGTTTCGGAAGTGCGAGACCCACCTACCTGCCTGGTTGTGTAGAGTAGGACTGGTAGGGTGCGTGGAACCTCTGCCCAGCTTTCACGCTGCCATCAGCTTCAGTATACTGCTTACTGCCGCTGGAGGCATGGGGTGCGTTGTCGCCGAAATGATGAAGCTTTGCTCGTCGTTGGTACCTTGATTGGTCCGACAGCTTTTGCTTCCTCATCCAGGTTTTGCCTGTTGAATAGGTCTTACCTGAATAGAAGATTCGGCGGCTGCTCTAATGTTCCCCTTATAGCGCTGTTCACTGCCGGCACTTATAGCGTGAGGGGAACTCTGGCCCCGTCCGGGTATTCTGCCAACGGCTGGTAACCAACTCTTCTGGCAGCAACACGTTCGTTTGCGAGGATTCTCTTGAAGCCATACGTATGTGCTCCAGTATGTTCCACGGACATACTTTAGAATTTGAAGTCAGTTACATACTGACCACTCGCACTCCCCTCCACAGAGAAGGAGATTCATAGGCAGCCCTGAAACCGGTGCTGCCGCACACCCCTGAGGATACCTGCGCTGATATGGCCCCTCCAATGGACCTATACCAGGATGGAACATCACATTTGTGGGATAAATTCCCGAGAGCGCTATCCATGCTCCATTTTTTCCTTGCGGGCACGTCGATTTAAGCCCTTCGTGCCTCGTGGTATGTTCTCTGCTATATCTTCGATCTCCTGAGTCAGAAAACTGACCCCGAATGCTTCCCTCCTCAGAGAGGGAGACATTGTGCAGCCCGTAACAGGTGCCGCTGCCGCGGGCCTCCGAGGAGACCCGCGGTGATAACTCCCTCAATCGGAGCATATCATCGTGGAGCAACCTCTCCATCAGGTGCTCCATGTGGGGTAGACGTCCGAAGACACTACCCATTGAAGGAGGGGAACCCTCCTGGCCTGACACCCGAGTCCATAGGCCTGACCGACTTATTGTTGGTTTTACCCCATGTCCTGGAGACCACAACGGTCTGGGAGCCACTGACCGCACTGTCAGCGACTCTGGAGATGATACCGCCTTCCTCCTGGATTTACCCTCCACGGGAACTGCAGCGGGCTGGAAGCCGCTGACCACATTGTCAGCGACTGGGATCGCGAACCCACCGGCCGCCGGCTACCCGCGCTTCCGCGGTCGGGACCGGAGTGTCCCCACAGCCCATAGCCGGTTTCCCGCGGCCCGTCCGGACTTCGCGACAATATCCAGCAGGAAACCTCTGTAAGAAAAGGTTCCTGCAAGGAAAAACAGAACCTGGTAAGAAATACAAAACTTACCTGTAGGTTTAAACATACCGCTGGCAGGAGCGACGCGCCTGCCAGTCAGTCACTTCGCCATGCGACAAACGTAATGATGCGCATGCGGACTGGCGGGGCTTCTTGATGAGGTTGTAGATCAATACCTAAAACTACAGAAATAGTATCAAAAATTTATTTCCAATATTTTCCCAAAAGTGGGCAAGACCAAAACATATGAGTCAACGAAGCCATTTCAGACTTACATCTGTCACAGGTAGGATTTATATGATCATAGAAGTGGGCTAGCTTATCTTTTGTTATATGTGCTCTGTGAACCACCTTGAATTGTATCAAAGCGTGTCTTGCACACATTGAAGAGGTTTTGACTAATTGAAGAATCCTCTCCCAGATCTCCATAGGTAAGGAAATTTGGAGTTCTCTTTCCAACTCATTCTTGATTTTATCAGATGCACCAACTTGTAGTTTCAAAATCAACTCATAAATAGTCGTTATTAAACCTTTCTGATAAGGGTTCAAATGTTTAAAAAAATCTGAGATTTTGGATTGATGTGATAGCGGAAAAGAGGGTAAAGCAGCCTTCAAAAATTGTCTAATTTGTAAATATCTAAAACAATGTGAATTAGGTAGATTATATTTATTGGAGAGTTGTTCAAAAGACATAAAACAACCGTCTAAAAACAAATCATAAAAAGATACCAGTCCCTTCCTCTTCCATAACAGAAAGGCTTGATCAGTACTAGAGTACTTGAAAGAAAAAATTAGATATGATACGGCTCGATAAGCAGAAATCATTCAATCCAAAAAACTTACGAAATTGAAACCATATTTGCAATGTGTGTCTTATTATTGGGTTCATTGTATATTTATTAAATCTCGTAGTTGTAAAAGGTAACGAGGCTCCTAAGATAGAAGTCAATGATAGCCCTTGCATAGAGTCACGTTCAAGATTTATCCATCCTGGACATTGGGTATCTTCTAAATCTTTTGTCCAAAATGTTAAATAACGAGCATTAACTGCCCAATAATAAAATCTAAGATTCGGCAATGCCAAACCACCATCTTTTAAAAATGTCTGTAAATATTTTTTACTTAGTCTGGGATTTTTATTCTGCCATATATATGAAGAAATTTTTGAATCAATAATATCAAAAAAAGATTTATAAATAAAAATTGGTATAATCTGAAATAAATACAAAAATTTAGATAGGATAAGCTATTTTAATAGCACTGATTCGGCCGATTAGGGATACGGACATTAGTGACCATTTAGTAAACTGTTGTCTGATGTGGTCAATTAAGGGCGTAAAATTGGCTTTAAATAGATCCTTGTGTTTCTTGGTAATCTTAATGCCTAAATAAGTAAAACAGTCGGTAATCAATCTAAATGGAAACTGTTCATAATTCGAAATTTGATTGTTTATTGGAAAAAGCTCACTCTTACTAAGATTTAGTTTATAATCAGAAAAATGACTTAATTGATTAAGTAGTGCTACTGTTGCAGGAATAGATTTCTCTGGGTTAGAGATAAATAATAACAGATCATCTGCATAGAGAGATAGCTTATATGTCTTATTCCCACGGACAAAAATATTGGGGGATTCCCTAATAGGCCAAAGGTTCCAGACTGATATCAAACAATAAAGGACTTAAAGGACAGCCCTGTCTAGTACCTCGAAAGAGCCTAAAGAAAGGGGATCTCTGATTATTGGTAAGTACAGAAGCTTGAGGTATATGATATATCAGCTTGATCCAAGAGATACATTTTGGACTAATCTTAAATTTTTCAAGTGTATTGAATACGTATTCCCATTCTACTCTATCAAATGCCTTCTCAGCATCAAGTGAAATGACACATTCTGGAGTTTTATTTGACGCTGTATATACAATATTCATTAATCTCCTAACGTTAAAGTATGAATAACGATTTTTAATAAAACCTGTATGATCTTCAGAAATAATCTGCGGTGAAATATTTTCCAATCTCATAGCTAATATTTTTGAAAGAATTTTGGAATCTACATTTAACAGTGATATAGGTCTAAATGATGTCACTTCAGTAGGGTCTTTATCATTTTTAATAATTAAAGCGATAGATGCTTCATAAAAGGTTTGTGGTAATATATTCATTAAAAAGGATTCTTTAAAAAGCTTGCATAGCCAGGGGGACAGTAAACTTGAGAAATACTTTAAAAATTCCACTGAATACACATCTAAACCGGGAGCTTTACCAGAGTTCATCGAAAGGATTGCTTTCTGTATTTCCTCCTCCGTGATGGGTTCATTTAACAACAGAGACTCATTATGTGGTAAATTTGGCAAGTTCAGTTTTTTTTAAAACTCATGCATTATATTGGAATCAGTAGGAAATTCTGATTTGTATAGGGAGGTATAAAATTCTTGAAAGGATTTATTAATTTCATCATGAACTGTCAGTGTACCATCCCGTTTACTCACTTTAATAACGGACACAGCTTTCAACTGATTGGCAAGTAATTTTTATTTTTTTTATTTTTTTTATTTTTATTAGAAGCAGTGTACAAAAGTATAAACCACAGCATATGACATAATACATTTATTGTACAGCTTCAATTTTAATTTTAGCTAAGAAGAAAAAGAAAAAGAGAGAAAAAGCAAGAAAGAGAGAAAATGAAAGAGAAAGTGTATGTGTAAGAATAGAACCCCTAGACTACCAAATAGGTGTAGTCGAAGAGTGAGTAAGTAAAAGAAATGAGAAAAACATAAAGAAATAAAAAGACAAAAACAGAAAGAAAAACAAAAAGTGATGATATACCTGCTTCATATCTCTCCCCACCCATCACCCAACCCGTAAGTCGGTTTGATTCCGAAGTTGTGTTGCACCTTGTAATGAATCAATGAATGGAGTCCATGTCTTCGAAAATTGCTCTGGTTTTCCTGCTAAAAGAAGTCTCATATTTTCAAGATGTAGCATCTCAGACATGTTTGTAATCCACATTTTAAGAGTAGGGGCAGATGAATTTTCCAAAATTTAAGTATTAGTTTTTTTGCCGTAATCAGGCCATAATTAAGGAAACGTCTTTGAAATATTGATAGTTCAGGGCAGGCTTCTGATGTTCCGAAATAATCAATTCCGTCTGGGGGTTCAGTTTTGTTTTTAATGTTTTTGAGAAAATTTCAAAAATTCCTTTCCAAAAGTTATGTAGTTTTATGCAAGAGGCAAAGGAATGTGTTATAGTTGCTTCTTGAAGGAGACATTTGTCACAAATAGGAGATACATTTGAAAAGATCTTATTCAGTTTAGTCTTTGAGTAGTAGAGTCTGTGCAGTGTTTTAAATTGGATTAAAATGTGTCTAACATTAATCGAACAATTGTGTATATATAAAAGATTTTATTCCCATCTGTCTTTGGAAATCTTTAGGCCTAGTTCCTCTTCCCAGTCTCTTCTAATTGCGTCTGACGATGGAATTTCTATATTTAGAAGGGTATTATACAAATATGATGTTAGATTGTTTGACTCTGAGTTTCTATTCATACATTCGTCTAATATATCTGGCAGCAGAGTTTAATAGTCATGGGTAAATGTTTTCAAATAATCTCGAATTTGAAGATATCTAAAATATTGATTACCTTTCAGATTGTATTTTGACTGTAATTTCTGAAATGACAGAAGATTTCCCATCTCGTAGAGATCTCCAAGTTTTTTAATTCCTAGTCTTTCCCAATAAGTAAACGTTTTATCTATAATAGATGGCTTAAACGAAGGGTTATTAGCTATTGGTGAAAGAAGAGATAAATTTCTTAGTTTAAAAGTTGATTTTACTTGTCTCCAGATTCGTAAAGTGCTGTGAATAATTGGACATTTATCATATAATGTGTTCTTCAACTTTGTTGGGGAGAGAAGAATCGTGCCTATATTAAAAGGTGAGCAATCCTCTCTCTCCATTATTAACCAGTCTACCTGTTGGCATGCGTTATCCAGCCAATAAATTACATTTTTAATATTCGTTGCCCAATAATAGTATAAGAAATTGGGGAAAGCCAATCCGCCCATTTCTTTGGGTTTGCATAGATGTCGTTTATGAATTCTATGTGTTTTATAATCCCAGATAAAGTTTGTAATCCGAGATTTAAAAAAATAAATTTAGGTAGCTATATCGGTATTGATTGAAATAAATAGAGTATTTGAGGGAGGAAGATCATTTTTATAGCATTTATTCTGCCTATTAGAGACATCGGAAGTGTTTTCCAGAATTGAATAAGAGCGTTTAATTTAGTAACTAAAGGCGGGAAGTTTGCATTGAATAAAGAAGTATATTTTCTGGTTACCTGAACACCCAGATATTTAAATTTTTCCGTAGCAATTCTGAAAGGGAATTTTAAAAGGTGTGTCGGCTCTTGAGGTTTTATTGCCATAATCTCACTTTTGTTCCAGTTTATTCTATATCCTGAAAAGGAACCGAATTCCTCTATAAGATTTAATATATTTGGAATGCTAACTTGGGAATTGGTGATATATAATAATACATCATCTGCATATAATGATATTTTATTATTGGAGTGTTTAGTATTATAGCAGTGAATGTTCGGATGTACTCTTATACTTTTCGCTAAGGGTTCAATCACAAGGGCAAATAACAGGGGTGATAATGCACATCCCTGTCTATTGCCCCTGGATAGTTGAAATTTCAGAGAAAGTATGTGGTTAGTCAGTATTCTGGCAGTTGGCCTATCATATAATAATTTTATCCATGAAATAAAATTCTCTGAAATTTTTGCAGTACCGTGAAAAGGTACTTCCATGCTACTTGGTCAAATGCTTTTTCTGCATCTAATGTAATAATTGATGTCTTCTTCTTTAGTTCTGTATGAGTACATTATGTTAAAAAGGCATCTCAAATGATTAAACAAATGTCTCTTGGGTATAAACTCCGTTTGATCCGAATGTATTAATTTAATAACGTATTTACTTAATCTTCTTGCCAAAGTTTTCGCTAGTATTTTCTGATCTGTATTTAGCAGGCAATTGCTCTGTATGATCCCGGGTCTTCTAGATATTTATCTTTTTTGGATATAAGTGTGATAGTTGATTCAGCTAGTGTTTGTGGTAATGTCTGTTCTTTAAATGCGTATGTATAAAGATTGTATAAACGTGGGGAAATTACCTCGTAAAATCTTTTATAAAATTCGTTACTGAACCCGTCTGGTCCCGGTGTTTTACCGTTCTTCAGTGAATTGATTGTCTCTTCTATTTCTTTAATTGAAATATGTGCTCCTAATTCCTCTTGTTCCAGCGGATTAAGTCTTGGAAGTTTACAGTTGTCCAGAAAGTTTGTAATTTTTCTGCTTTCATTTTTATTTTTTTATTTTTTTTATTTAAAAAAAAATAATTATTTATTAGAAGTACATTACATTACAACCACATACATTAGTACTCGTCACTTATGTCTTCTTACAATTAATGTACTCCATTTATTTTTTACACTAGAAAAGGAAAAGATTGAAAGAAAGAAGAAAGTGAAGGAAAAAATGAAAGTGTAGAAAATGTGACAACAAAAAAGGACGAAGACCCTATAAGAACAAAATTAAAAACAAAAGAAAAAGAGTTAAGAAATAGACCCTAGAAAAGAAAGAGAAAGAGAAAAAGGAAAAAGAGAGAGACAAATATTTTTATGAGCATTACGCAAATGGGACATACCAACTCTTCAACTATCATCCGCCCTTACCTGACCTCAATTTTTTTTAAAGGTACCTTTGCACCCTATATTTGTAATAATTCTATAAATGCAGACCAGGTCAGGTGGAAGTGATCTGGTTTACCTGCTAGGAGGAGTCTTATCTCTTCTAGGTGTAATGTTTCGAACATATTTGAAATCCACATGTTTATAGTTGGTATTGGAGCCTTCTTCCAAAATTTTAGAATTAGCTTTTTTCCAGTTATTAACCCATAGTCTATTAGTTTCTTTTGAAACACATTTAGTTCTGGACCATCTTCCGTTATTCCAAAGATAATCCATTCTGCTTTGCGTATCAGTCTTATTTTAAATAACTTTGTAAAGATTTCAAAAATTTCATTCCAAATTTTTGAATTTTTGTACAGAAAATGAATGAGTGCGCTATAGTAGCTTCTTGGGATTGACATTTATCACAAATAGATGATACATTTAGGAAAATTTTATGAATTTTAGTTTTCGAATAATATAATCTATGTAAAATTTTAAATTGCATTAAAGTGTGTCTTGCATTAATCGAACATTTATTCACGTTTAATAAGTGTTCATTCCAACTTTCCTTTGAAATTTTAATAGCTAACTCTTGTTCCCAGTCTCTTCTGATACCCTCCGTAGATGGTATTTGTACATTTAAGATAATATTATACAAATATGATATTAAGTTTGCTGATTCAGCTTTTATCTGCATTGCCTCATCCAATACATCTACTGGGTTATTATAATGATCTTTTGTATATTTTTTCAAATAGTCGCATATTTGAAAATATTTAAAATATTGATTATTTCCGAGTTTATATTTTATTTGTAATTGTTGAAATGAAAGTAATTTTCCAGTTTCATACAAGTCACCGAGCATTTTAATTCCTAGTCTATCCCAATGTGTAAAAGCTTTATCTATAATAGATTAAACGAAGGGTTATTAACTATAGGTAATAAAAGTGATAAATTTCTTAATTTTAAATTTTGTTTTATTTGTTTCCAAATTCGGATTGTACTATGAATAATTGGGTTCTTATTATAATTTATATTATTCAATTTCATTGGAGAGAGGTGGATCGCTCCAATGTTTCCAGAGGAGCAATCCTCTTTCTCCATTACAATCCAGTCCACTTGCTGGGCGGAGTTATCCATCAGTTGAATCATATTTTTAATATTTACTGACCAATAATAATACATAAAATTAGGTAGTGCTAAACCCCCTAATACTTTAGGTTTATTCAGATGAGTTTTTTGTATTCTATGTGATTTATAGTCCCATATAAAATTAGTGATATCTGAGTCGAGTTTTTGAAAAAACTTCTTTGGTAAGTATATAGGAATCCGTTATTGAACCCGTCTGGTCCCGGTGTTTTACCGTTCTTCAGTGAATTGATTGTCTCTTCTATTTCTTTACTTGAAATATGTGCTCCTAATTCCTCTTGTTCCAGCGGATTAAGTCTTGGAAGTTTACAGTTGTCCAGAAAGTTTGTAATTTTTCTGCTTTCTGTTGATGTTTTGGATGTGTTTAGGTTTTGATAAAATTGGGCAAATCTTTCATTAATGTCTTTTGGAAGCGTTAACCGTTCACCTTTATCTGATTTAATTTTTAGAATAGTCTGGTCCTTTTCAACTTTTCTCAACTGGCGTTTTGTTTTTATATTATGTCTCTTTTGTTGAGCAGATTTATCGAGGTATTGATCCAAAATGCAATTGAAATCTCCCCCGATTATCACATTTTGCTGAGTGGACTCAGAAATTATATTCAAGATTTTGTTAAAAAATTGTGGGTTATCAAAAGTTGGAGCATAAATATTTACCATGGTAAGTGGGGTAGAATGTGTCTCCCCAGAGACTATGACATACCACCCCTCTTTGTCTGCAATGGTGTTTTTATGATTAAATGGTATGCCCTTACGGATTATAATAGTAAGATTAAACGATAACTTACCAGTTTGAAGCTTGATCTTTATTTTATGAGGAGTTACGATGAGCGATTACGTGAAGAATGCCGTCAGCACGCACGTGCGTCAATCTTCAAAGCAGCAGTGTGAAATCACAGATAACAGGTGTTGAACTGAACATAATAATAATAATAATGAAAGATTTTATTTATATAGCGCTTTACAGGACTCAAAGTCGCTTTACATTGAGAGTCAAGAATAAACAAAACAAAATAGAGCAGTAAGACAGAGATGCAAAGGGGAGGGGAACATGGGACTAAGGATATGCAGAGGTGAAGAGATGGGTCTTGAGGCAGGACTGGAAGATGGTGAGGGACTCAGAATTTCGGACCAGTTGTGCAAGGGAATTCCAGAGCCTGGTAGCTGCCCTGGAGAAGGCTCTGCCTCCAAAAGTGCAGAGGTTTGATTTCAGAGTGGAGAGGAGACCAGCTGATGTGGATCTGAGGGACTGTGAGGGTTGGTAGGGGGAGAGGAGGTCAGTGAGATAAGGGGGGGCCAAGTTGTTGAGGGCTTTGTAGGTGAGGACCAGGATTTTGTAGGTGATCCGGTGGGAAATGGGAAGCCAGTGAAGTTCTTTGAGAACTGGGGTGATGTGGTGCCAGGATTTGGTGTGGGTAATGAGTCGAGCGGCTGCATTCTGGACCAGTTGGAGTCGGTTGATGCTGCTGGAATTGATTCCAAAGAGAAGAGAGTTACAGTAGTCCAGTCGGGAGGAGATGAAGGCATGGATGAGTCTTTCAGCAGCGGGGGGTGTGAGAGAGGATCTGATTTTGGCAATGTTGCGGAGGTGCAAAAATGATGTTTTGACAACATGGCGGATGTGAGGCTCAAGGGAGAGGGTTGAGTCAAAGATCACGCCAAGGTTGCGGGACTGAGGAGATGGGGAGACAATGGTGCCGTCAATAGTGAGAGTGGGGTTGTTAATTTTAGTGAGTGTTGATTTGGAGCCAATGAGGAGAAATTCTGTTTTGCTACTGTTTAATTTAAGGAAGTTGAGTTGCATCCAAGATTTGATGGCTGATAGGCAGGAGTTGATATGGGAGAGAGGAGGGTGGTGGGGGGACTTTGTGCTGAGATAGATCTGGGTGTCATCAGCATAGCAGTGGAAGTCCAGGTTGAAGTGATGGAGTATATGACCAAGGGGGAGGATGTAGATGATGAAGAGGGGGGGACCAAGAACGGAGCCTTGGGGAATGCCTTGAGTGACAGTGGCTGTGGCAGAGGTGTGGTTATGGAGAGAGATGAAGTGGGATCAGTTGGAAAGGTAGGAACGGAGCCAGCTGAGTGCAGAACCTTCAATGCCAAGGTCCCTAAGTCTGGTGAGCAGGATGTTATGGTTGACGGTATCGAAGGCTGCACTCAGGTCGAGGAGGATGAGGATATTGAGGGAGCCAGTGTCAGCAGAGGTAAGGAGGTCATTGAGGACTTTGAGGAGAGCATTTTCTGTGCTATGGAGGGGGCGAAAGCCAGATTGGAGGGGTTCGAATAGGTTATACGCGAGGAGGTGGGAATGAAGTTGTGATGCGACGATACGCTCCAAGGTTTTTGAAAGAAAGGGGAGGTTTGAGATAGGGCGGTAGTTAATGAGAGAGGACGGATCAAGACCAGGTTTCTTTAAGATTGGTGTGACAGCAGCAGTTTTGAAAGCAGAGGGGACAATTCCTTGGGACAATGAGGAGTTGAAAAGATTAGTGTGGTAGGGGCAGAGAGCAGGGAGGCAGGACTTCAGCAGGGGAGTGGGGAGAGGGTCAAGGGAGCAGGTAGTGGGTTTGGAAGAGCTGATGAGTTTGGAGATTTCAGTAGGGGTGACCGGGTCAAACTGGGAGAGGAAGCAGTGAGGGGGAGGGGTATGGAGATCAGCGGAGATGTTGAAAGGAGGGGCCTTGGTAGGTGGTGGAGTAGATGCTGGGGAGTCGGGTACAGGGGATAGGGATTGATAGATGGTGCTGATTTTGTCAGCAAAAAAGTGGAGGAATGAGTTGCAGAGATCCGGAGTTGCAAAGAACATAGTAAGATTAGAGAGGACTATAACTACCAGATGACCTTTATGATAGGAGGGTTGGGAGCGGAGGGCACATAATCGCTCATCGTAACTCCTCATAAAATAAAGATCAAACTTCAACCTGGTAAGTTCTCGTTTAATCTTACTATTTTACTTCGAAGTCACGTGAGTGACTACGTGAAGATTTCAAAGTTCTGTGATTTCATGCTGTGGAAACGAGTCCACACAAGCACAACTGCATCAGTTGACCACAGATAAGGGAAACATTCATAATGCATACAGACATGACATAGATTTAAAACATGCTGATGCTTTATGATGAACAAATAATAATAATAATAATAATAATAGTAACCCCTCTCATCCGGGAGGAAACTATAAAATAGAACCTAAAATAAAGTTGGCAAATACCCCTGGTCTGGCAATGAGTTATTATAAAATGTTTGGAAAACTCGTTCGTTAGACCACCCTGCAGTCGCTAGGATGTGGTCCAGCGGACTGTACATGACCCTTGCTGCTGATGTTGTAGCAGCCCTGGTGGAGTGAGATTAGAAAAATAATAGTATCTACTCCTGCATAAGCCAAAACCCTGTTTTAACCACCTGGAGATGGTCTGAACTGATAGCTTCTTATGAGGTTTTTTGTAACTAACAAACATTGCTAGTATCAGAGCCTCTAAGGGTCTAGGTGACCTTGACATAATGATGTAAAAATGTGACCACACATAACCGAAGGTCCATGGGGTATGCCATGAGAACTAGTTTGAGACCTGACGCCCATGGGCTGTTCTGCTTAACTAAATCATAAATATTTATATTATTTGCAGGTTTAACCATCCTGTCCAGTCGCAATTTATGGAATGACTGGACCCGTTGCGCTGAAAGCAGTGCCATGAGAATAACTACCTTATGAACATTGGGCCAAAGATAATGAAGTAGCTGAAGCCCCCTGGTGAAGTAGTGTTAAAACACTGTCAATATCCCATACTTCCGTGTACTTGGGCCTGGGAGAACTTGTGTTAAAGATATCCTTTAAAAACTGGATATCAGAGGGTGAGACCCGACAGAGCGGGTCCCGCTCGCTGCAGCAAATATGATGAGAAGGCACGTTGGGCACAGATAATGGCACTATAACTTATTTTATTGTCAAGAACCCATTTGAAAATGAACCCCAGGACGTCAGTATCCATGCCGTATTATATGTAACATAGCATTTAAACAAAATGCTTCCCATCTCCTGAAGAGGAAATGTACTGCTTTTTTGGTGCTATCCCTGCACTCTGCAGTGAGCACATACATGGATCGGTCTGACAACCCGAGCCGCAGGAGCAGTCTTCTCAGAGTCTGCAAGTCAATGAATTGATTTAATCATGCAGAGGCTGGTTTCCCGAGTCACAGGCTGAACCAGCAAAGTTTTATGTTTCGAATACCCACATAAGGTTCTATTATTATTCCCAACATAAGCGGGAACCATGGCTGCATAGCCCAGTCAGACCGTACGAAAACCCTGAAGCGGGATCTTGCTGAATTTATCGCAAGACCCGACTGATGAGGCAAAATGGAGAAAAGACATAAAAGAACATTCCTCCCCTGTGTTGCGAGAATGTATCTCTCGCCACTGTGATGCCACACGTTTTTTGCAACCGGAGATTGAGCCTGGATGTAAACATATCGATATTCGGTGTTCCATCGAGCCATAATGTCATAAAATACTTTGTGATCCAACATCCATTCTGTGTTGTCATTGATTTTACATGATGATACACCAGCGCCAAATGAGGTTAGGTAAATTATGACAGGATACTTTGACATGATTGCACCCATGTGACTAACATATGCCACCACCACAGTGTATCAACTTGGAATTGAGCATGCAGATTATGCTTATTCGCACAATAACCCTTCAACCCATAGAATGCACCTAGTGTCTATAGGTAGTTGATACCAATAACTGAAGAATTGATAACTCATGCAAATCCCATCTGCCTCTGTAACTAGAGATGGCATTCGTAATTTTCCATCTTTGAGCACTAGCATCATTTTGTAATATAATTGAAGGTTTACTGACCAAAACTACTGGAGCAATGCTGAATACTGTTTGTCCACCATTGTGACTTTGGTAGCTTCAGCTGGTAATAGCATAGGTCTGTTAACAATGACCTACATGGCACTTGAGAGGTTACTACTTTGCACGTTTTAAGTTTCATATAATGCAAAGGCCCAATTTGCACAGCTGAAACACAGCTACCATATTGCCAATTACACTTGATGAATAGAAGGCTGCTACATAACAACAGGCTTCTATTAATTCCAATCTCTTGCCCCAGGGCGGAGTCACAGACAAATTAATAGTTAAAGGTAAATCCGAATAATCAATAACTCTAGTTGGTATCAACTTAAATTTAACTGGATGGATGAGGAACCTCAATTTCTCAAATATAATTTCGCGGCTGAAACAGTTGAATTTAGCAAAATACAGCGTATAGAATATCATCCAGTTAAGACATAACAATTTTTTTTTGCTCTGAGCAGTCCACGCACTGGTTTAGTGATTTGATAAATGACCTGGGAGCTGAAGTTATCCCATTTTGCAACGCATTAACTATTATCATAGCCCCATCCAGTTAATTTTGAATGTCTCCGGTGATCCCTGTGAATGGGACCTGAATATTATGCTTCTTTGAGATTGATGCATGCCATAAAGATCCTATGGAAATCAGTTTAGACAGTAACGAAGTTCCATATTCTGAAAAGTCTATGTTGCACATGCTAGTTAAATCAAGGATGAACCAACATCCTCCAACTTTCACAATGAACAGGCCACGCCTGCCATAATTCCGTGCCTGCCTCAAACGACAACTCTGGCCAGATTCCCGAGCCTTTCTCGAAAGGTAATCCTGGCCATAATACTGAGCCTGCCTCGAAAGACAACTCTGGCCATAATTCTGAGCCTGCCTTGAAAGACAACTCTGGCCTTATTTCCGAGCCTGTCTTTAAAGGCAATCCTGGCCATAATACTGGGCCTGCCTTGAAAGACAACTCTGGCCATAATTCTGAGCCTGCCTCGAAAGACAACTCTGGCCATATTTCCGAGCTTGTCTCGGAAGGCAATCCTGGCCGTAATACTGAGCCTGCCTCGAAAGACAACTCTGGCCCCAATTCCAAGCCATGCTTGGAACCCTCGTATACTGTGCAGAATAAACCAATCACATGTTATAATTGTCATTTGCACAAAAACAAGTGTAAATATTACCAACTTGTAAATGGTCCACATACCCCTTGTTTCGGAAGAACCAAACCCACCTACCTCCATGGTTACCGGTGGTCTTATGGTAAGCCCAAAGGCCCCTGATGCTGGTTCTATTTCCGTCCTTGATTGGAGAGTAGGACTGGTAGGGTGCGTGGGTTCCATATTTTTCCTGAGACCGGCTTGGACCTTGGCCTGAAAGACCTCTGCCCAGCTTTCAAGCTGCCACCAGCTTCAGTGAACTGCTTACTGCCGATTAGGGCGTGGGGTGTGTCCTCGCTGAAACGATGAAGCTTTGCTCATCGTCGGTTCCTTGATTAGTCCGACAGTTTTTGCTTCATCATCCAGGTATTACCTGTTGGATAAGTCTTACCTGAAGAGAAGATTCGGCAGCTGGTTTCATTTCCTGGATTTCATGCCCCCTCCAATGTCACCCCTGATAGCGCTGTTCACTGCCGGCACTTGTAGCGTGAGGGGAACTCTGGCCCCTTCCGGGTTTGCTACCAATGGCTGGAACCAACTCTTCCGGCAGCAACCCCTTCGTTTGCGAGTGTTTCCTTGAAGCCACATGCATGTGTATGTTCCACGGACATACTTTCGAATTTAAAGTCAATTACATACTGACCACTCGCATTCCCCTCCACAGAGAGGGAGATTCGTAGGCGGCCCTGAATACAGGTGCTGCTGCAGGCCCCTAAGGATACCTGCGCTGATATGGCCCCTCCTATGGACCTATATCAGGAGCATCATATTTGTGGGATAAAACGCCCAAGGGCACTATCCATGCTCCATATGGATTAAACGTCCGAGGACCTACCCAGGTATGTCGGAGGAGAAGCCTCCTGGCCTGACTCGTCCGAGTCCATATGCCTGACTGATTTATTCCTGGATTTACCCCCTTCCTGGGGAACCATAGCGGTCTGGGAGCCACTGACCGCACTGTCAGCGACTCGGGTGGAGAGACCGGCTTACTATTGGCTTTACCCCCCTTTCTGGGGAACCACAGCGGTCTGGGAGCCACTGACCATACTGTCAGCGACTCGGGTGGCGAGACCAACTTACTATTGGCTTTTACCCCCTTTCTGGGGAACCACAGCGGTCTGGGAGCCGCTGACCCTATTGTCAGCGACTTAGGTAGCGAACCCAACGGCCACCGGCTTCCCCGCGCTTCCGCGGTCCGGACCGGGATCTCCCCACGGTCCATAACCGGTTTCCCCACAGCCCGTCCAGACTTCGCCCCGTATCCAGCAGGCAAACTCTGAAACAGAGCTTCCTGCAAGACAAAAAACAGAACCTGGAAATAAGTTTTAAAACTTACCTGCAGGTTTAAACTTACCGCTGGATCTTCACCGTTCTCCTCTGTAGACTTCTGGTAATCAATCTTGTTCCTTTGCAATATCTTGTGCATATTTAAATGCCAGCTCTGAATCTGTAAAGGATCGTTCAGTAGAGTTATAAGTGATCCTCATTTTTGCAGGTTATATCACCCCATATCTCACCTTGGGGAATCCTTTCAGAATATTTCTTGTCTTTGTGAACAAGCTCCTTTAAAAAAAAAAGATTTCAAGGGGATAATCACGGAAGAATCTAAGATTATCAGACCTCTCTGTCCTGGGCCTCCTCCATGGCCAGAGTGAGCAACACCGGAAATTGGAGGAACAGTACATCATATTCCGCTTGGGTAGTCTGCATCCTGGTGGCATGAACATTGAATTCTCACAATTCCTTTAACCCTTGCTGTCTCCTCCCCTTCCTACCTGTCCCTCAGCCCTTGGGCTCCTCCTCCTCCTTTTTCCTTTCTTCTCCCCACCTCCCCCCACCCCCTATCAGTCTGAAGAAGGGTTTCGGCCCGAAACGTTGCCTATCTCCTTCGCTCCATAGATGCTGCTGCACCCGCTGAGTTTCTCCAGCATTTTTGTGTACCTTCGATTTTCCAGCATATGCAGTTCCTTCTTTAACACTCAATTTCCGTGTCCTGGCCTCTCCAGTTTGGCCAGAATTAACATATACAGTGCATTCAGAAAGTATTCAGACCCCTTCTCTTTTTCCACATTTTGTTATGTTACAGCCTTATTCTAAAATTGATTAAATTCATCAGCAAACCATCTAATCGGGCGATAAATGATTTAAAAAAAATCATAAGCATAATCAGAATTTGGCTTATATAGAGTTATTTAATTGCAAAATTAATGTAATCTATCTGGTATAAATTAGCCTAAGGATTTGATGAAATCCTGCTTGAAAAATATCCCCCAAAATGGCAGGAAAATACAGGGGCATACTGTATCTGATATTTTTCTTTGTAAAAACAGATTATTTATTTTTGCTTCATCTCATTATTTTGGCTATACACCATGATATATACTACTTAAAATACAGGATACGAAAAATGGGAATATAACATAAAAAACAGGCAAATATCCTGGAAGTTTCACTACTGTATTTACGGAAACACCCATATACCACCGGAAGTGGCGGCGCTGCCTGGCAGCTGCGGCACGCCTGTGTTTTCTTTTGTTGTTGTTTTCTTTTGTCCTGTTTTAGTTACATTTTAGTTTATTAGGTTATGTATGTGTGTGGGGGTGGGAGAAACATGTTTTTGGTCTCTTCCTTCGGGGGGGGGGCGACTTTTTCTTGTCGTATCTCCCGTCTCCATCACCGTCTGCGCTGAGGCCTAATGGCGGAGCTGGCGGCCTCCAACTGCGACCGACCTCGAGGCTCCGGAGGCAGAGCCAGCCAGGACTTACCAACGCGACGCTGGCCGACTTTGGGCTGTGAGGGCGTACCGGCGTTCCGGCGGCGGCGGTGGCGACCTGAATTCGGAGGCTTGGCCGCGAGCCCAGTGGACGACATCGTCGGAAGCTCGCAGGTTACAGGTTGGTGACCTGTTTTTCCGGAGCTCCCGCAACAACAGCTGCGTCCGCTGGACTGGAGGCCGGCAGCTTCGCCACCCTGGGCCGCGGAGTTTGAACCGGCCCGCTCGCAGAGCGGAGCTCGGATTCAGCCGCAACTTACCATCACCCGGCGGGGTCACAACAATGGAAGCCTGGATCGCCTCAGCGCAAAGGGAGAACAAGGAGGGAAAATACAAAGACTTTAAGACTTTTGCCTTCCATCACAGTGAGGAGGTGCCTGGTGAACTCACTGTGGTGGATGTTAATTTGTGTTTATTGTGTGTTTTGTTATTTTTATTATATGTATGACTGCAGGCACGAAATTTCGTTCAGACCGAAAGGTCTGAATGACAATAAAGGAAAATTCAATTCAATACATTTATATGTATACGTATTTATGTATATGTGTCTATATGTATATACAAACAATAAACTTATTTTCCTAGTTTATTTTATTGTTTACAGTGTACTATGTTTCTATTGTGCAGCTGCAAGTAAGAATTTCATTGTTGTGTCTGGGACATGACAATAAAACACACTTGACTCTTCTTGACTTGACTCCTATATCTTCTCCCAGAAAGTAGAGGAGAGAAAAAGGGAATGGCCAGGGTCGCAGGCACACGAGATGATAATTCCAGCCTCCCTGATATAACACACTATGAAGATGGACTGGATGGAAGGAAGTGACTAGACTGTGTTCACCAATCACTGCAGGTTCAGGCGGTCAAGAGCAGAGCAATTGCCATAGTAGGGTGAGATGCATGCCATCAGAATACTTTATTTTGTGCATCTGTAGAAGCTCGAAAGAAATGCCAAATGTTCTCAATTGCTAAGAAAGTTAATGCACTGGTGTACTTTCTTGATCACCGCATTAGTGTGAAGGGACTAGGTTAGGTCGTATGGATGCCTAGAACCTTGAAGCTGTTGACCCTTTTAGCAGCAGCTTCGTTGGTCAGGACAGGGTTGTATTCATCCTCTCTCTTCCTTAAACTCAACAAGCCTTGTCCTGCTGATGCTTGGGACTAGGACATTATCCTGACACTATGACATTAGATTTTCACTCTTTCCTATCTTTTAATCTCATCGTTGTTGTAGATGTTCAGGATTCTTGTTTATTTGAATAATAATTTCAGCATGTTACAAATTAACATACATGATAAAACAGAAATAACTGTATGTAGTCAAAAAGAAAGTTTAATGCGGTAGTGGTAAAGGTTCCACCTCAATTGTAGAAATAGATAGTGTATAATCGACATGCCCCAAAAATAGAGCAGAGAGGCATCTGCTGTGAAACTTTTAAGAAAAGTACTAAAAAAATAGAGCACATAGAAGACCCATGTGTACCCTTATTCTTTATACACTCGGTATACTAACATATAGACCTACCAAAGTTCAACTATTTTAATATTTTTTCATTGAATGAATAGTTCTGTTGAAGTAATGGAACAGCACTTATATGCAACATTTTTTGCTATTTTATCAACAGAGAGTTATATTTTACAAGATATACAGAGGTAGCTCTGTAACACTTGGGGATTATTTAACTTAATGTGCGGAAAATCAAAATGGAGCATTTATTTTAGCTTATGGAAAGGTACTGCATGGATGATGGTGAATTGGTGTGGAGCCAAAGTCAATTGTGCCAGTGGTATGTTTTTGAGTTGGTGGGACTGATAAGGCAAGATAAGGTGATTAGAAGTGAGCTTTGAACAGTGGAAGGGACAAATGACTTGACCAGTGAGGGCCTTGAAATTATGATGTTGTCGCGGCACCAATACGTGGTGAATAAACAGTTGATTTATTCAGTGAGATAATAGGTTCGAAATACAGTTTGGTCCTCTAACATAATAATCATTGCTGCTGCAGCTGAGCGAGGGTGTTGTCTCGAGCTCAGCTACCTGTCGACTCGTTGATTTCAGAGTGAGATATGCTTATGTACTAGGACACTCCCCTTAACCCCATGACGACACTCCCCTTAACCCCATGACATCTGAATGGTGGCCGATTAGGAAAAGGGGAGATGCAACGAGACCTGGGTGTCATGGTACACCAGTCATTGAAAGTAGGCATGCAGGTGCAGCAGGCAGTGAAGAAAGAGAATGGTATGTTAGCATTCATAGCAAAAGGATTTTAGTATAGGAGCAGGGAGGTTCTACTGCAGTTGTATAGGGTCTTGGTGAGACCACACCTGCAGTATTGCGTACAGTTTTGGTCTCCAAATCTGAGGAAAGACATTCTTGCCATAGAAGGAGTACAGAGAAGGTTCACCAGACTGATTCCTGAGATGTCAGGACTTTCGTATGAAGAAAGACTGGATAGACTCGGCTTGTACTCGCTAGAATTTAGAAGATTGAGGGGGGATCTTATAGAAACTTACAAAATTCTTAAGGGGTTGGACAGGCTAGATGCAGGAAGATTGTTCCCGATGTTTAGGAAGTCCAGAACAAGGGGTCACAGTTTAAGGATAAGGGGAAAATCTTTTAGGACCGAGATGAGAAAAACAGTTTTCACACAGAGAGTGGTGAATCTCTGGAATTCTCTGCCACAGAAGGTAGTTGAGGCCAGTTCATTGGCTATATTTAAGAGGGAGTTAGATGTGGCCCTTGTGGCAAAAGGGATCAGGGGGTATGGAGAGAAAGCAGGTACAGGATACTGAGTTGGATGATCAGCCATGATCATATTGAATGGCGGTGCAGGCTCGAAGGGCCGAATGGCCTACTCCTGCACCTATTTTCCATGTTTCTATGTTTCTATGGGACAGCCCTCGTAACCACTGATGAGGGTTCGACCGCAAGTGGTCTGACTATCAGCTGACACCACAATGTTACTCAGTAGGAAACTGTCTGGCAAACAGGTTTCAGCTGTTCCATCTTGATATGATGTGACAATAAGGTGTTATTACTGTACTTGCAGCATATAACAGGTGCACAATTTCTGAACTAGATTGTTAAATATTTGTTCCAGAAAATCCTGGCTCCAGGCAAATCACTTGATCTGCCCAATGTATTTTATGTATTTTCTACCAAAAGTATTGAGCGGATGACAATTGGAATTTGCTCTTGCTATAGAGTCATTATTGAGTTATACAACATTGAAACAAGCCCTACGGACCAACCTGTCCACACCGACCAACATGCTCCATCTACACTAAACCCTGCATTTGGGTCACATCCCTCCAACCTTATCCGACCTATGTACTTGTCCAAATGGTTCTTAAACATTATTTTGTATTTAAGTTTTAGAGATACGGCGTGGAAACAGGCCCTTCGGCCAACGAGTCCGCACCGACCAGCGATTTGCGCACATTATCACTATCCTACACACACTAGGGACAATTTACACTTATACCAAGCCAATTAACCTACAAACCTGTAGTTCTTTGGAATGTGGGAGGAAACCGAAGATCTTGGAGAAAACCCACGCGGTCACGGGGAGAAAGTACAAACTCCGTACAGACAGTATCCGTAATCGCGACCGAACCTGGGTCTCCGGTGCTGCGAGCACTGTAAGGCAGCAACTCTGCCGCTATGCCACTGTGCCGCCCGTGTTCTTGTAGATTGCTAGGAACAGTTTTCAAATCTGATTATTAGAGACCAAAAGTGTTTGCATAGATATATGCACGGTCATCCTATCAGCAACATGACATTCACCAGCTGATATTGCTGGATACACTCTCATTCTATCCAAGCACTTGACTGATTACATTCTGGTCATAAGTAAAATGTGGCAATTGTGTCAACGTCACCTTAACGTTGGGTTGTGGTGAACATTGGGGGAATTCATTGGTTACTTCATATAAAACTGAAAGTCAGACTCTGCTATCTGCATAAACAGGACAGGCTGGATGAATACAATCTCCAGCATTCACTGTGGATGAAAGCCAATTGAAAGAACACAACCTCATTGGTTCATTTTAGTGCCTTGGTGGTGCAACCAGGCAGAGCAGAAGATGTGAAGGTGACCAAACTTACATGGACATGAACATGTCCACATACATGCACATACATGAATACATGTACACACACATGCATGCCCACACATACACTCGTGTACACATATTCAGGTACACATATACACACACCTGCAGATGTTTGGTTTGACTTTACAATGCAAATTTCCACCAAGGAACTGATTTTTAATAAAAATTAAATATATCAAAGAATCATCACTGTGGAAAATGCTCACATTACAAAGACTGCTATGTGATACAGCAATAGAGTAATTTAGTATTAATACATAGATACATCATGAAAGTGGCACCTTTGTATTATATGCCATATTTGTTCTGACATGATGGATTTGACTTTTACATAGTTTCTTGAGGACAGTGGCAAATACCCAGCTGTAATATTTTAACATTTATGTTTGTTTGCTACCTGACAAGATGAAATAAATTCAGCTTTTGATGACTTTCTTATCTCCAACAATAACACTAATTGATATTTATTGAATTTAAAAGCTTGAACTTGAAAGGAGGCCACATAATCATGCAGCTGACCAAAGAATGAATAGAAAAACAAGCCAAACTTGAAAAAAGGAGGAAATATGGCAAAAAAAAGCCTTTTTACTATGAAGGGCACAATGTGCTGGTGTACCTCAGCAGGACAGGCAACATCTCTGGAGAACATGGATAGGTGACATTTCGGGACGAGACGTTCTCCAGAGATGCCTTGTGACTTGCTGAGTTACTCCAGCGCTTTGTGTCCTTTTATGGATTAACCAGCATTTGCAGTTATTTGCTTATAGCCTTTTACTACGATCTCTATGTTTTTAATTGTCAACTTACAATTTTAGTAATAGAAATCTGTGGGCTACAAGTTTTCTGGAGAAATCTTCCAAAATTCCTTTCCCTGCTATTTTAACGGAGGCATTGAAGTACTAAAATAACTATCACATCTGTTTGAAACTATTTAATGGTAATTAATTACTCCCATTCTGATCTTCCACAATTTGTTAAGGGCCAAGATTTATTTTCAAAATTTAGTATTTTGCCTCAATGTTACTTTGTTACTTAGGTTATTGTCGAAATTGTCGTTTCTTGTGGATGATCAGCCATGATCACATTGAATGGTGGTGCTGGCTCGAAGGGCCGAATGGCCCACTCCTGCACCTATTGTCTATTGTCTATTGAAATCTATGTCAGTCTCTTGTATAACAGAAATGACATTCTACAATTGGATGCACTGAGCTAATTGAGTATAGTTCCCACCACATATAACACCCACATGCATAATCATGCATAACCAATCGGTTTTACTGTCTGAGGTGCTCAATTCACTTAGAGAATAGATATGCTTACTCACAAGTTTATAGTTTTTTCAAACTGAATTAAATGATTAAAATATCTTTACAATACTATTGTTATTTTAAAATATTCAGCAAATCTATATTGCTGTACTAAAGACATTCCTCATTAATGGTTGACTGAAGCAAAAACAGTATTTTTACCTTTCCAGTGGATCTATGACTCCGTGACTCTTTGTTCTACATTTGACAGTAAATGATTGGGAATGGTGCAGCTGGTAGAGCTGCTGCATCACAGCACCAGAGACCCGGATTCAATCCTGACTTTGGGTCCTGTCTGTGTGCAGTTTGCACGTTCTCCCTGTGATCACGTGGGTTTTCTCTGGGTGCTCGGGTTTCTTCCCACATTCCAAAGATGTCTGGGTTTGTAGGTGAATTGACCTCTGTAAATTACACACAGTGGAGGGACTGGATGATATAGTGGGATAACATGGAACTTGTGTTCACCGGGGATCGATGGTTGGCATGGCGGGCCAAAGGGTGTGTTTGTCCGCTGTATGTCCAAACTATACAAGTATAAGCATACAGTGACTTGGATTTAAACTTAACTCTTCTTGGCATTCATTTCTGCATTCTGCATACTGCATTGAAACAATCATGTCATCTGCAAATGGTGAGGATTGCACTTTTGCAGAACTCTACTGCTTTGTAGGCTGATCACTGTCCTCAAAACTTCAAAGTATTGCAAAGATACATGACCTCGGCGTTCTGACTTCAGAGTTGCTTGCATTTAATTTTATGCATTCACAGGATGTGGGCGTCATTGGTGAGGACAGCATTTGTTGCCCTTTCCTGTCTGTACTTGAACTGAATGACCTCCAAGCCATCTTAGAGAAAGGTTCACAATCAACCAAGTTGTTGTGTTTTCTGAAATCACATGCAGGCCAGACCTAGTAAGGATGCTATATATTTCTATTCTGAAGGGCATGAGTGCACCTGATAGCTTTATTTTAATTACAATGGTTGTTTTGTGGGTTTGTGCACTGATACCAGCTCGCGGTAGTTGTAAGTGGAGCAGCGGCAGACTGCTGCTCTTGAAATAAATTGACCCTGCAAAAGAGTTTGCAAGGAAGCATTTTAAATTAGGGTGAAGTAACAAGAAAACGAATGGAATTTTATTAAAAGGGAACAATAATGTCCTGCAGGGCAGGAAATCTACCATCCTTACCTTGTCTGTCCTATATGAGACTCCACGAACTGTTATGCTTGACTCAAAAATGCCTTCTAACTTGGTCTAGCAAGTTACTCAATTGTACCATTGCCAGTATATTAAAGGAGAAAAACATTACACCTACTAGAGTCCATCAAGTCACACAGAATGTGGGTATTTGAAATCAGACTTCAAATTCATGCCTAATATACCTCAGATTATTGGAATATGGAACATTTATTTCCACCATGGTTCATTAATCAGTGTATAAATTGCATAGTAAAACAATGTCCTGAATATCCATGCGGCTATCTGAATTCTTATGGTTATACTTTGACAAAAGTTCAAATGGTGTACGTATTTGACATCTTATAATCACTAAACAGGAATATTAGTTATTTAAACGTTTTTTTTAACCTCTTGAGGCCATCATTTCATTGTATTAGATTTGATGTGGTACTGTTAGTAAAGCATGGAGTATCATTAATGTAGTTGGGGTGGGAGATTGCAACCTTCACGTGGTCCACCCTGTTTTGACTAATGTAATCAACCCGACTTGCACAAACAAATAGATCAAATAGAACAAGTTGACCTACAACTTCAGGCTGTGCACACCATACGCAAGAAGAAGAAGTTTCATGTAGTTTAAAATACTTTACACAATATTGAGGAAATTCCAACCTTTCTTTTGTTTCGACAAGTTTTAAAACTGCAAAGTTTCTTCATGTTAATCGAACAGGGTATTATTTATGTGTAGGGAGGAACTCGGTTTAAACCGAGGACAGACACAAAAGGATGGAGTATTCAGCGAGTCAGGTAGCATTTCTGGAGAAAGGCATAGGTGACGTTTCGGGTCAAGAGCCTTCTTCAGACCTTCTTCAGTCTGAAGAAGGGTCTCAACCCGAAACTTTACATATTCCCTTTCTCCAGAGATGCTGCTTGACCCGCTGAGTTACTCCAGCCTTTTGTGTCTGACATGATATTAGTTGCCTGTTTTAGTTTCCTCTCAGTCTTCTTTTATGTTGATTTCATTGGGATCAAATACAATGGTATTTTTTATGTTACAATGATCAAAGATAAACTGCTGTCCTTGCACATCAATGGATCCAGTTGAAGTTCACTTTAAAAAGTGTGAAGTTAAGATTTTTGCTGACTATAATTAACATACCATTTATTTCAAAGATAATATATATTTTTTTCATTTTGAAGGTTAAGTAACTTCCAGGAGATGTGGTCAGGAATGACATTGAGTCCGTGGAACTTCACAAGCCCAACATAATTTTTATATTAGGGTTGTAATTTTCGCAGCACAACTGTGCCCAATGAGGCATGTGTTACAGCGTGTTAGAGGGACCAGAAGTTATGGCTAGGTTTAATGGAAGCTTTGTGTAGGAAGGAACTGCAGATGCAGGTTTAAACCGAAGATAGAAACAAAAAGTTGGAGTAACTCAGCGGGACAGGCAGCATTTCTGGAGAGAAGGAATGGGTAACGTTTCGGGTCGAGACGTTACCCATTCAGACGAAGGGTCTCGACCCGAAACGTCACGCATTCCTTCAATCTCGAGATGCTGTCTGTCCCGCTGAGTTACTCCAGCTTTTTGTGTCTTTTAATGGAAGCTTTATTAACTCTGCAATCTAATTTGCAATACACCCTAGATTCCATACAATACGTAATAGTGGAGAATGAATGGTTAATTTGTTCTTCTGAAAATTTGTTCTCAGTAATTTTACACAGATTCGAAATAATAGTTTACTGAAAGGGAGGCCATGAGATGGGAAATATACTGTAGAAGGCATTCTGCTGTGCTGAATTGAGTTAAGGTCTATTGTAACAGTTTAATGGAAGATTTATTCAGTATTTGATCTTCAAGTGCTTATTAAATGTATAGCATGGAAAGATACTCATTTCCCGAACGTTGAAATTCCTAAAAATCACAAAATTCATTCTTAGTTTAAAAAAATCTGAAAGAGATCAAAAGAAAGGTTATTGTGTAATCAAAGGCTGAAAATTAGTTATTGCACCACAAGTTTTGCTTTGAAGGAAGAACAATGTGAATTGGGAGTGTTTCTCAATTCATTTATTATGGCATGTCTACTAAATTTAAAAGCAATGCCTTTCTCAACAGCCAGGTATCATTTTGTTAGTTGCTACAGCAACAGGAAAATGACTCGAACTATCACTTCTGCCATTCAATGAGTGCCTGCTGTGTATCGAACCCATTCATTGTCCAAAGGGCTTACACAGCAGACTTTAACAGACAGCTGCTGAGGCACACAAATAAATCTGGCATAAGTAGGTTCACATGGCAAGTCACGTGTTTGGAGGTGTGAGGCAAAGTTCAGAGAATGGAGAGTTGTTAGGCTTTCTGATCAAATTGGTACCATGAAATGTGGCATTCCTGTAGATTCTTGTAGATTTATTGCCTGAGGAAATGGTTGAGACGGAAGTGTTTAAGATCACGAAGGGAATAGTTAGGGCAAATGCACAGTCTTTTACCCGGAGTAAGGGAATCATGAACCAGAGGATATAACCTTATGGTGAGAGGGAATAAAAATAATAGAAAGTTAAGGGGCAATTTTCTTTCACACAGAGGGCGGTGGGTATATGGAACAAACTGCCAGAGGAAGTAGTTGAGGCAGATGCTATAACAACATTTAAAATACTTTTGAACATGAAATGGATAGCAAAGGTTGAAAGGACTATGGGCTAAACGCAGGTAGGTGGGACAGTCGGAGAAGGGACATCTTGGTCGGCATGGGTAAGTTGGGTACAAGGGCTGTGCTGTATGACTATGAGACAAATACAATCACAACATTAATAATAAATTTGAACAGGTACATGGATAGGATAAGAATGGTTGTGAGATATTTGGGCCAAATGCGGGAAAGTGGGATGAGCTTATATAGGGCATCTTATTGGGCATGGACAGGTTGGGCCAAAGGGCCTGTTTTCCTGCTGTATGACTATGACTATTGCAAGAGATTGTTCATAATGTCAATAGGTTGCCCACTCAATTGGCAGTCAGATTAGCAAATTGTCCTTACATGAACTTGGAAAGGTGGGGCGGGTGATTGAGGGTGTGGGCAGTGTCAGTGCTCAACCTGTTGAGGAGCTTAATAAGAAGTTTTGGTGAGCCAGTGTTATTTAGATAACTGCTTCTCCTTTGCCTAGTCAGTACTGTGGTAGCATTTACCACATATAGCTGGTATCGGCTGGGACCTGAGATGCAAAGACAACAAGTTTACATAGCCAAAATGAGTTGTGGCGTTGATATGAGTAACATCCACTAGATTTGAAAATGTGCCTGTCCGACACTACCAAAGATCCGTGGGTGTCCAATCATTAGAAAATTGTACGTTAACATTTAAAAGCATAGTCAAGGTTTTGGTAGTAATGGTCCTTTTGCTCAACCGAAGAGCTGGAGTAACTCACCGGGACAGGCAGCATCTCTGGAGAGAAGGAATGGGTGACGTTTCGGGTCGAGGCCGTTGCTCAACCCACTGGTCAACTCATCCATGCTGACCAAGGTGCCTTCCTGAGCTACTGTAGTTCTAGTTCCCTGCATTTGGGTCATATCCTTCCAAACCTTTCATAGATAGAGTCATAGATTAATACAGTGTGGAAATAGGCCCTTCGGCCAAACTTGCCCACACCGACCAACAATGTCCCAGCTACCCTAGTCCTACTTGCCTGCGCTTGGTCCATTACCCTTCTAACCTGTCATATCCATGTACCTGTCCAACTGTTTGTTAAACAATGGGATAGTCCCAGCCTCAACAACCTCCTCTGGAAACTTGTTCCATACACCCACCACCCTCTGTGAAAAGATTACCTCTCAGATTCCTATGAAATCTTTTCCCCTTCACCTTGAACCTATGTCCTCTGATCCTTGATTTCCCTACTTTGGGTAAAAGACTCTGTGCATCTACCCGATCTATTCCTCTCATGATTTTGCATACCTCTATAAGATCTCCCCTCATCCGCCTACGCCCCATGGAATAGAGACCTAGCCTCCTCAACCTCTCCCTATAGCTCACACCCTCTAGTTCTGGCAACATCCTTGTAAATCTTTTCAGAACCATTTCAGTCTTGACAATATCTTTCCTATAAGATGGTGCCCAGAAATGAGCACAATATTCTAAATGCACTCACCAACGTCTTATACAACTGCAACATGATCTCCTACCCATGAATCTGTGCAGACATCATTTAAACATGGTAATTCTACCGGCCTCTCCCACTTTGTCTAGCAGATGGCTGCATCTACCCACCACCTGGGGTCAAGGAAAGAGCGTTCACATCGCGGCCCTGTTTCCACCAATCTTTCCACCACTATGCACAAGAAGCACAAGAAGCGCAAGACACCATTGTATGCAGATGAGAAGTGTGTTCAGCTCTGGCTGAACAATTTCATATCTTGTGATGTGGACTCGATAAGAAGACTCACCACCTTCTGAATGAAAAAATTGCCCTTGGATACCCTCTAAATCTTTCCCATTTCATCTTAAACCTATGCCCTCCCCAACCCCAGCGAGTCTAAAGACTGTGACCTTATACACCTTACCTGTGCTCATGATTTCAAAGAAACCTGGAACGTTCACCCCTCTGGTTCATTTGCTCCAAGGAAAATAGTCACGGGCTACCCAATTTCTCTTTATCTCTCAAGCCCGTCAGTGCAGGCAAGATTGTTGAGAAATAATTCTGCATTCTCTCAAGTTTAATCACATCCTTGATTATAAGTTGTAAATGAAAAGTGGCTCATCATCAAGGGTATTTATGGAAGACATTAAACTGAGACTAGTGAATGTAAAAGCATGTTAAATTGCATTTAATTCCACCTAAACCTAACACTTTAGAGATACCACGACACTTAAAAGAACTGGAATAGCCTGGTGTTCCTTTACTTCCTTGTGTAAATAATTTTACACTTATTTATAAAATAGTGCCATTCTATCCTGCTGTAAATGTTATTAATTTCTTTAATACATTTATTTACATATAATACAAGGTGCCTGTTACTCTGCTCACCATTATAAAGATGGTGGTTGTCTTAACCTGTTTATTGTCGTTGATGGATGTTCATTTAGAGATGCTTTACTTGACAAATATTCATTATGTCTCTGCTTACTTACTTAAAGTCACCAATGAATTGCCCATCAAAGGCAAGTTCATAAGTTCAAAAATTCTAGAGGCAGAATTAGGCTTTTTGGCCCATCAAGTCTACTCTGTCATTTAATCATGGCTGGTCTATCTTTCCCTCACAACCCCATTCTCCTGCCTTCTCCCCATAACCCCTGACACCCTTACCATAAAAAAAGGAAATAACTCAAGAGAATGTTGTCAATCTGTGGATGAGAATCAGGAAATGGTAGTGCTAATTTTGTGGTGTCAGTATTGAAGGATAGCATAGTAGATGTCTTAAACGAATCCATAGTGATATGAATGATGTTAAAATGGATTCAAGAGACATTTTATATGTCTTCATTATGCTATAGGATGTCAAGCTGCCAGCGATTGACAGGTTACACAATAGTCATGTTACTGGACTAATGGAGACAGGATTGCAAAGTTGATCTAGATTTTAATTCAAATCCCTCCACGGCAGTTGAGCAATTTACCTTCAATATAATTGAAATAAACTGAAGTCCTTCAAGGAATTAGTTCATAAGTTATAGGAGAAATATTAGGTAATTCGGCCCATCAAATCTACTCTGCCATTCAATCATGGCTGATTTATCTTTCCCTCTCAACCCCATTCTCTTGCTTTCTCCCCATAACCCCTGACACCCGTACTAATCAAGAAACTGTCAATCTCTGCCATAAGAATATCCAATGACGGCCTCCACAGCCATCTGTGGCAATTAATTCCACAGATTCACCACCCTCTGACTAAAGAAATTCCTCGTCATCTCCTTTCTAAAGGTACATCCTTTTATTCTGAACCTCTGGTCTTTGGCCTCTGGTCCAACACTCTTCCAATAGTGGAAACACCCTCTCCACATTCACTCTATCCATGCCTTTCGCTGTTCGGTAAGTTTCAGTGATGATTGCCCTTCATCCTTCTAAACTCCAGCAAATACAGGCCCAATGCCTTCAAACGCTCATCATATGTTAACCCAATCAGTCCTGGGATCATTCTTGTAAACCTCCTCAGGACCCTCACCAGAGCCTGCACACCCTTCCTCAGATATGGGGCCAAAATTGCTCACAATATTCCAAATGAGGTCTGACTAGTGCCTTATAAAGCCTCAGCATTACATCGCTATTTTAGTATTCTAGGCTTCTTGAAATAAATTCTAGCATAGCATTCCCCTTCCCTAGTACCGATTCTACTTGCAAATTAACTTTTTCGGAATCCTGCACCAAGTCCCATTACAGCTCCGATTTCTGAATTCTCTTGCCAAGCAATATTGCTGCTTTTCTAAGAACCAAAACGAATAGCGATGTAGGGAGTTAAACAAAGGAAGCTAATCCAAGAAGATAATGAGGGTGCCACCAGAGTGGCACTATGTTTGCTGTTTCACCAGTAGTGGAAGACCTCAAGTTTTTTTCTTGGTGTTTTTCCTCCATTGTCAGCTGGAGATGGACTATCATCACCGATCTGTAACTGTTTATCTACTTTAGACATTGAATCTAGAGATACAATGTGGAAGCAGACCCTTCGGCCCACGTAGTCAGCACCGACCAGCATTCTCCTCGTACGCTCCAAGATGCATCCTGCTAAATAGTTGGTGTAAAAATTATATTCAATTATAAGGGTTAAGGGGCTCTGAGACTTCCATATGTTTTCTTTTCATTTTGAAGACTTAATTTGCTTCTTTGTGCACAGATGATTTTAAAGGTTTTTGAAATATATTTTCCAAGGAAGTGATTAAAATGAGGAGTTTGGAATCGTAGGGGTGAACAGTGTAGATAGATTGATGAAGAATTAGATAACTATGTGAAGAAGTACATGAGTATGCTGAATAATGTGGCACAGTGGCACAGTGGTAGAGATACTGCCTTACAGTGCCAGAGACAAGGTTCGATAATGATTATGGGTGCTGTCTGTACATAGTTTGTACATTGGCCCTGCGATTACACGGGTTACCTCCGGGTGCTACGATTTTCTTCCCACATTCCAAAAATGTGCAGGTTTGTCAGCTATTTGGCTTTAGTAATTTGCCTCCAGTGTGTAAGATACAAAACTGGAATAACATAGAACCAGTGTATGGAGTAATACTGGAGTAACTCAGCAGGAGAGGCAGCATCTCTGCAGAGAAGGAATGGGTGACGTTTCGTGTCGAGACGCTTCTTCAGCATTTTGTGTCAACCTTTGATATAAACCAGCATCTGCAGTTCTTTCCTACACACTAGTGTATCGGTTGGGGTGGGAGATTGCAACCTTTGAGTGGTCCGCCCTGTTTCGACAAATGCAATCAACCTGGCATGTACAATCAAATAAGATCAAATAGAACAAGTTGTCCTACTACTTTAGGCTGTGCACGCCATACGCAAGAAGAAGAAGAAGAAGTGAATGGGTGATCGTTGGTCAGCACAGACTTGATGGGCTGAAGGTCCTTTTACCATACTGTATTTCTAAAACTAAATTAAAACTAAAGCTACAATGGGATTAAATAGGATCGGAGGAGGCTCATGTAGATCATAACACCAGCATTGCCCATTTACATTGTAAATTTTCTATGAACAGACGCTGCCACAAACTTTAGCCGAATCAACTATTACACTGATACCCAAAAAAGATAAAGATCTTGAAGAGCCGGGATCATATAGAGCAATTGCCCTGCTAAATACAGACCAGAAATATTAGCTAAAACCCTGGCAAGAAGACTAAGTAAATACGTTAATAAATTAATACATTCTGATCAAACTGGGTTTATACCCAAGAGACACTCGTTCAACAACTTGAGACGTCTGTTTAATATAATGTACTCACATAGAACGATAAAAGAAGACTTATCAATTATTTCATTAGATGCAGGAAAAGCATTTGACCAAGTAGAATGGAAATATCTTTTTACAGTATTGCAAAAATTTCAATTAGGAGAAAACTTTATTTCATGGATAAAGTTGCTATATGACAAGCCGACTGCCAGAATACTGACTAATCAAATACTCTCACCTAAATTTCAGCTATCCAAGGGCAATAGACAGGCGTGTGCACTATCACCCCTGTTATTTGCCCTTGCATTTGAACCTTTAGCAGAAAATATAAGAGTACATCCAAATATTCATGGCTATAATACTAAATATTCTAATAATAAAATATCATTGTATGCAGATGATGTACTACTATATATCACCAATTCCCAAGTTAACATTCCAAACATACTAAATCTTATAGAGGAATTTGGTTCCTTTTCAGGATATAGAATAAACTGGAACAAAAGTGAAATTATGTCAATAAAGCCTCAAGATCCGACACACCTTCTAAAATTCCCTTTTAGAATTGCTATGGAAAAATTTAAATATCTTGGAGTTTACGTAACTAGTTCAAGCAAACTAGTTCTCTATTTCAAGCAAACTTTCCACCATTAATTACCAAACTAAATGCCCTTATTCCAATTTTGGAAAATGCTTCCGATTTCCCTCATAGGTAGAATAAATGCCATAAAGATGTTCTTCCTTCCACAAATCCTGTACCTATTTCAATCAATACTGATTTATCTCCCGAGATTTTTGTCAAAAAACTCGATTCTCTGATCACAAACTTTATTTTGGATTATAAAACACACAGAATCCATAAACGACATCTATGTAAACCCAAAGAAACTGGCGGATTGGCTCTCCCCAATTTTTTGTACTATTACTGGGCAACGAATATTAAAAACATAATCTATTGGATGGACAACACATGCCAACAGGTAAACTGGTTAATAATGGAGAGAGAAGATTGTTCGCCCTTTAATATAGGCATGATTCTTCTCTCTCCACTAAATCTGAAGAAAACAGTGTATGAGATAAATCCGATTATCCATAGTACCCTACGAATCTGGAAACAAGTGAAGTCAACCCTTAAATTGAAAAACCTATCTCTTCTCTCACCAATCGCCAATAATCCCTCGTTTAAGCCGTCTATTTTAGACAAGACGTTCACATACTGGGAAAGATTAGGAATTTAAAAACTGGGAGATCTTTATGAGATGGAAACTCTTCTCATTTCAAGAATTACAGTCGAAATATCATCTGAAAGGTAGCCAATACTTTAGATATCTTCAAATACGAGACTATCTGAAATCATATACCCAAGACTGTCAATATATGGTTCCAGACATACTAGACGAATGCATGAATAGAAACTCGGATTCAAATAAGTTAATATCGTACCTTTATAATACCCTTTTAAATATACAAACACCATCGTCGGAAGTAATTAGACGAGCTTAGGAAGATGAACTCGGCCTAACAATTTTAAAAGACAGATGGGAGGAAAGTCTTCTATATATAAACAACTGTTCTCTTAACGTTAGGCATTTGCTAATACAATATAAAATACTGCACAGACTTTATTATTCAAAGTCTAAACTGAATAAGACCTTCCCAAATGTATCTCCTATTTGTGATAAATATCTCATGCAGGAAGCAACTATAACCCATTCTTTTGCATCTTGTATAAAGTTACATAATTTCTGGAGGTGAATCTTTGAAATTTTTTCTAAAATACTTAAAATAAAATTGGACTCCGACACTGAACTGATCACTCTAGGTACTTCAGAAGCCTGTTCTGAGCTAACACTATTTCAAAGACGTTTCCTTAATTATGGCCTGATAACGGCTAAAAAACTAATACTTAAATTTTGGAAACACACATCAATCCCTACTGTTAAGATGTGGATTACAAACATGTCCGAGACACTACATTTGGAAAATATTAGGCTTGTCTTGGCATAAAGACCAGATCAATTTTTCAAGACATGGACACCCTTCACCGAATTCCTACAAGGATAGTATGGCGCAACACAACTTTGGATTTAAATCCAACTATGGGTTGGGTGAGGTGGGTGGGGGAGGACTAGAGGCAGGTATATCTCCACTTTTTTTTCTTCTTTTTTTTTTCCTTTCTTTTTTTTTTCCTTTCTTTTTTTTTCCTTCTCTCTAACATCTTTATTCACTCTTTGGCTACACTACTTTGGTAGTCTAGGGGTCCTATCTTTGCACCTTTCACTTTTTCTCTTTCTTTCTCTTTTCTTTTCCCTTATTTTCAAGTTAAAAGGTTAAAATTGAAGCTGTGCAATAACTATATAATTTTATATACCGATTATTTTATTCTTGTAAAAATAATTTAAAAACAAATTTAAAAAAAATTCTATGAAGGATTCTGATTGTATGTATAAGGAAAAAGTACAGCCTACAAACTTCATGGAGACTGAATAGAAGAAAAAAAGTGAAATATGTCATTGGTATTTCTCGGAGAGAAACCTGAAATTTATAAATTCATGTTCATAAGTTATAGCAGCTGAATTAAGCCATTCTGCCATCAAGTCTACTCCGCCATTCAATCGTGGCTGATCGATCTTTCCCACTCAACCCCATTCTTCTGCCTTCCCCCCATAACCCATGACACCCATGCTGATCAATGTTTGCAAGAGGGCCTCGTTGACATCAATTAGAGTATAGAACCGCTGCCACAACTGTGAAGAATGCTAGAGAAACTGCTTGGGCCTGGATTAGGAAAATGAGTTCTACCACGATTATTAAGACTTGATATTAAGTTAGCACACAATCATTACCTGTACATTATTGGGATGACTGCCACCAAAGACAACCATGGAAACTCCTCCAATGGACACGAGGTCACCACAGATCTTCTGCTTTTGTTAGGGACAAGATTTTTGGTTCACTCAGACAACTCCCCCCTTCAACCTGCAACCCCCCCCCTCCCCTCCGGTGTCAGTCTACAATGCAACAATGTGCAATTTCTTGTTGGAGACATGGGATCCCACTCCTGTGCCATTCCTTCCAAGCCTGGTGGTGTTAGAGGATTCAATCCTACTATTCAACCAGTGGGAACCTGTTGAAACAAAAATGCACAGCATCATGGCGCAGCGGTAGAGTTGCTGCCTTACAGCGCTGGAGATGCGGGTTTGATCCCGACTACGGGTGCGGGCTTGGTGGGCTGAAGGGCCTGTTTTCTCACTGTATCTCTAACCTAAACTGAACTAAACTAAACCATTCCTACATTCATTGGAAATTGCCATTAAATTGGTACTTCTCGCTGTGTCTTTGCAGGAAAATTGAGTCAATTCATGGCACCATCAAGCAAATTGTAAATATGTGCATATTATGTGCATAATAACTTCAAGGTTAAGCAAATATGAAACCACTCTCTCGCAGCGTCAGAACAAACTGGTTTAGCGACACAAAAAGTTGGAGTAACTTTGCGGATCAGGCAGTATCTCTGGAGAAACTGAATAGGTGATATTTCAGGCCGAGACATTTTCAGACTCAGGTTTAGAGACATAAGGGTAGCCTACAGCCCACACCCCCTTTGGTTCTCTCCTACTCCTGCTGATTTACCCACGTTCCTCTTGGCATCACCTCAGGTGCTCAGTGCCATCAAAATATACAATCCTAACGTTGTCACTTCATGAACATGTTGACAGGCTCCTTTAATGTTTCACCAGCATTCAGCTTGCTTCAAAAATCAAAAATAGTGATGGGTAACAACATTTGAAAAGATAGACACTAAATGCTGGAGTAACTCAACGGGACAGGCAGCATCTCTGGAGGGAAGGAATGAGTGATCTTTCTGGTTGAGACTATTTGAGAAGAGTTCCTCAGCATTTTGACTCAATCTACTGATCTCTTGAATATTGTTAAAATGTACATCATCGGTGGGATTTCTTTAGCAATGCAGGTTACAGAGAAAATAATTCGGGCAATTGGATTGATAGAAATGCTCTCAGAGACAATCGTGGTTTGGAATTGTCGGGCCGAGGGTCCTGTCATTAACAGAATATGAAATTATTTGTGTTCTGTTTGTGGCAGTGGTGTGTTTTGCATTGCCAGCTTTACCACTGACCCACCATGTCAAGCTCCCAGAACCTTTAATTGGACAGGGTTAACAGATATCGTCTCACTGCCAGCTCTCCACTGTGTTTCTGTTCATTTCAGCATCTTTTCCAGAAATACTTTGCCCTTTCACCTTGTCAACTGTGAATGGGAGATTAAAGACAGAAGTGTCTGTTCAGAAGGCAGTGCAGCAGGTGGCTACACTGTCCGGATGATAGCTGTCATTACTTGCACAGCGTATTATCTGTGGTTTAAGAGGATGAAGCCCATCTCCAAAACATCCTTTGCATTTCAAAACTGCCCTTAACAAAGATTGGAATGAGATGGTTTGTGGAGAGGTTAAAAAATAAAGGTTGTGGTCGAGAGATGGTTCATATCATAAACAATTACATTTTAAGTTTGTTAGTGGGGTGAATGCACAATTAACCAACACAGGTACAATAAATTAAAAAATAGGGTGATGCAAAAGACTGGGGTTCTTAGCATTCTGCAACATAAGAATTTAATAATTAGGAGCAGGAGTGTTCTCAGACCTACTCCACTATTGATAAACATTACGGCTGATCTTCTACCTCAGTGCACTTTTCCTATTTTGCTGAATTCCCTTAACATCCAGAGATCTATCTATCTCTGTTTTGAAAGAACTTAACGACTGAGCTTCCTCTGCCCTCCAGTGTAGTGAAGGCTAAAGATTCTATGAATAAGTTCCTCGTCATTTTATTCTTATATCAGTAGAACTCCCGATGGGCCACGGCCATTCTCTGGCAGCAGGCCTGGCTCGCCCGTCACGGAACCGGGAACCCCGCCTAGAGTGGGAGTCTCATCCGAGGCTCATCTCCTACTCAGCCCCGAAGACTGGGAACCGGAAACAAGGTTGGAGGGATTCGGCGACGGTGGGGGATGCTGGACAAAGGGCCTTCTGTGCCCCCAGGTTTGGCTGCGGGAAGTGCCCCGGGACACAAAGACTGAAGGTGGCTGGGCAAGGAGAAGGAATCAAGAGTCAGGTCAAGAATGTTTTATTGTCATATGTCCCGGATGGGACAATGAAATTCTTACTTGCTGCAGCACAACAGAATATGTGAATATGTAAACATAGTACATAACGGGGAAGAGAAAAAAAAGAAAAAGTTCAATAAATAACAAATATAGTACAATAATAATATAGTCTTTTGCAGTTCAGAGCTCAGAGCTTATTCGTTGTTGTGTTTAATAGCCTGATGGCTGTAGGGAAGAAGCTGTTCCTGAACCTGGACGTTACAGTTTTCAGGCTCCTGTACCTTCTTGTAAAATGACGACGGTTCGCTGGCGATTTGGATGGAGGCGTCAGCTGCAATGGGCCTTTATGGCCAGTTGCAGCTTGGACTTTGAAAGTGGTGCCAAAACCTGGTGACTCTTGCATATGGACTCAGTGGGCTATTTCTATACATTCCATACTTAATTGGGGATTGCACTTGTGTATGACAATAATCTTTCTCATCTGTAAGCAAAAAATGAATTTCACTGTACCTTGGTATACGTGATAATACGTTATGTAGGCACATAATATGCTTGCCTTCATTGTTAGGGACATTGAACAGAAGAGTCAGGACGTCATGATGCAGCTCTATGGGACTTTGCTAAGGCTGCATTTGGAGCATTGTGTGCAGTTTTGGTTGCCCCATAACAGGAAAGATGTTGAGGCTTTGGTGAGGGTGCAGAGGAGGTGTACTAGCGTGCTGCCTGTATTGGAGGGTTTAAGCGACAGGGAGAGGTTGCATAGACTTGGATTGTTTTCTCTGGAATGTTGGAGGTTGAGGGGTGACTTGATAGAAGTATATAGAAGTATATCAAATTATGAAAGGCATAGATAGGGTAAACAGTCAGAATCTTTCTCCCAGGATGGAAATGTCCAAAACTAAGAGACTTTTAGACAGGCCCATGGAAGTGCAGGGAATAGAGAGATATGGATCATGTACAGGCAGATGAGATAAGTTTAAAATGGCATCATGTTTGGAACAAATATTGTGGCTGAAGGGCCCGTTCCTGTGCTGTATTGAATATGTTCTATGCTCTATTAGGACTTCAGGAGTGAGGATTCCAATGGAGTCATGGTGTCACAAGCATGGAAGCAGTTCCTTCAGCCCAACTTGTCCATGCCGACCACGATGCTCCACCAAAGCTAGTCCTCCCACACTCCAAAGCTAGAGCAATCAGGCTTCATCTGCAGAGAGAGAAACATAGTTTACATTTCAGGTCGATGAACTCTTAGTAGAATAGGGAATTAATGATGAAAATATATCATAAAAACTGTATACGCTACAAATCTGAAATAAAACTGAAAAATGCTGGAAACATTCAGCAGGTCAGGCAGATTCTGTCAAAAGACAAGCAGAGCCAATGGTTAAGGTCCAAGACTATTCATCACAACGGGGAAAAGGGCAAACAAGTTACTTTTCAGTTTAACAGTGAAGGAGGGATGGGTTGAATAAAAGAAAAGTCTCTAATTGGCTGAGACAAAATAGGTAAATCAGATGATACATCTTTGTTTGTTATGTGTTTCTAGTAGCAGGGCTATGGGACACACCCAGCAGGAGGAATAGAGAGTGAATAATAGACTAATAGAGAGCAAAATACTGAGCTATAATCATGGATGGATGATTTGCAGTAATAGCTGGAATCAGGGATGGTTTCAGGTGGGTGATTCCACAATAGGCAAGTGTGTAGAAAAATGAGGAGCAGCTCCTAACCTGCTTTCCCAAAGCAGCAAAATGCATTAGCTGTTACATGCTCTCACCTCCATTCCCAAAAATGATCTTTCTGAGCTTTGATTTCTACCAGCTCTACTTTGATGGCATTACAAGAAAACTTTGCAAACACAGATTTATGTAAAAGAGGATACAAAGTGATGGAGCAACTGTGGGTCAGGCAGCATCTCTGGAGAACATGGGTAGGTGATGTTTCGGGTCTGGACCCTATCATTGAAGAACGGTCCTGATCCAAAACGCCACCTATCCATCTTCTCCAGAGATACTGCCTGCCCTGCTGAGTTACTCCAGCACTTTGGGTCTTTTTTTGTAAACCAGCATCTGCAGTTCCTTGTTGATCCATTTTACAGATTAGTATAACTTGGATTGGTGTGCATTGAAATGTGTGTTTATGAACTGCAGAGGGAAGAGATGGGCAGAAACAATGATTAATAGAGTTACTGCATTGACTATTCATTCACAGGCACACAAGGTGGCCATTTAGACTGCAATAAAACCATCCAAACAAAGACCGACATGAACTAGATTTGGCTCAAGGCCTAGACTGGCCACCAGCTGTCTATGACTATTCAAACTTATCTGGGCTGGTGTAAAGAATGAAATAAGGCGACTGCCCTCCATCTGGTAGGTGCTCAGCAAGACGTAGCAATGGGTCCACACTAAGGAGGCTCAGGAGGGATACGGCTTAGCTCCCACCTGTGAACATCTTTTGGGCGATACAATAGTGCAGTGATATAGTTGCTGCCTTACAGCACCAGAGACCTCGGTTCGGTCCTGACTACGGGTGCTGTCTGTACAGAGTTTGTATATTCTCCCGGTGACCCCATGGTTTTTTTTCTTGTTGCTCCGATTTCCTCCCACACGCCACAGATGTACCAGTTTGTAGGTTAATTGGCTTCTGTAAAATTGTAAATTGTCGCTAGTGTGTAGGATAGTGTTAGTGTGTTGGGTGATCGCTGGTCAGCGCAGACTTGTGGATGTTTTCATGGTGTGTCTCTAAAGTCTAGTCTAAACATTGACAGTCTTTGATATTCAAAGGTATTTAGAGATTAATAATTGCTTTAAAAATAAAAATAAAAATAACAAAAAATAATTTAAAAACATTACAATAAAGAGAATAAATAATGGAATTTTCCTTATTCAAATCAGTTGGGAAGTTGGCAGGTCTGACTGGCATAGGATGGGAGAGAAAGATTCTCCAGTGAAATGTTGGTGAATCCACTTGGATAGGGATCCACCATTCGACTCCACACAAAGTCTTGCGAAAGAGGGGAGTGACAGGTAAGCTACTATTTGTCTTTCAGAAGCTTCTGCACTTGAGATGGATTTGAATAAATCCAGGGTTTATATAGTTGGGAGTGACTGATGTCACAGAAGCACCATGAATAACCAGTGTGTAGTGACGTTTTGGATCGGAACCCTTCTTCAGACTGAAAGATAGAGCTGGGGGGTGTGGGGGAGGGGGGGGGGGGGGTTGGGTGACTGGAGGTGAGAGAAAAGGCCAGAACAAATCTGGGCCAATAAATGATGACCTCAGGGAGGGTGGAGTCCATAATGGCCCGTTCATGGCTGGGGAATGTGTGCTAATGTGATGGATACAAGGATGTGAACAGTGCAACTGATGGGGTGACAAGGGTGGGGGAGGGCAGGGAGAAATGGTGGGGTGGGGGGTGGGGGGGAAGGACTGCAGGAGTTACTTGAAATTAAAGAAATCAATATTCATACCATTGGACTGTAAGTTGCCCAGGCGAAATATGAGGTGCTGTTTCTCCAATTTTCCTGTTGCCTCACTCAGATATTGGAGGAGCCCCTGGACATAAAGGTCAACCTGGGAATAGGAATGGCAGTTAAAATGTTTGGCAACAGGTAGATTATGTAAGCCAAGGCAGACTGAGCATAAGTGTTCAGCGAAACAATCGGCAAGTCTACATTTGGTCTCATCGATACATAGGAGCCTACACTGGGAGCACCGGATACAGTAGATGGGGTTGGGAGAGGTGCAAGTAAACCTCTGCCTCATCTGAAAGAACTGTCGGGGTCCCTGGATGAAGTCAAGGGAGGAGGTATAAGGGGAAGTGTTGCATCTCCTGTGGTTGCAGGTAATGTCCCTGGGGAGAGGGGTCCATGGATAACCAAATTGATTCAGTCTATGGTTGAAGACATTATTGAAGGCCTTGAATTATTCAAAGAATCATGCTCATCTTGTTTCACTCAAAGTATCTTTCCCCCTCTGGGAGAATTGTGTAAACTTCAATACAGGTTGAAAACTAATGTTTTTAAATAGATTCTCAATTTTTCTTATTTGGCAGTCCTGCAGGAATGCGCATAACAGGTTTCTGAAGAAAGATCCCGACCCGAATATTTGTCTGTCTATTTCTCTCCACAGATGCCGTTCCTCCATCATTTTGTGCTTTGCTCAAGATTCCAGCATCTGCAGTCTCTTGTGTGTCTAACTTTTTTTTATTTTGTAAATTTTGCAGGCATTATTTACTTTAGTCTAGTGATCTGTGGGTCCTATATATCGTTGCGACCAAATATAGACTTGCCGATCATTTCGCTGAACACTTACGCTCAGTCTGCCTTGGCTTATGCGATGTCCCGGGTGCCCTTAACTGCACTTCCCATTCCCAGACAAACCTTTCAGTCCAGGGCCTCCTCCACTGTCAGGGAGAATGTACAACTCTGTGCAGACAGGATTGAATATGGGTCTCTGGTGCTGTAAGGTAGTAACTTTACCTCTGCACCACTGTGCTGCAACATTGAAGCCTGTGTAGAAATTGCAGCCTTTTCTCAGGTGGAACAGATGGTGGCTGCCAGGGCAGAGCAAGTGGATAGTGAGGTGACATGCTTATTCCACAGCTTGGACAGGGTTGCTGTGCCTCAACCCATGGCCCTGAGTTTGCCAAGACCATTCTAATGCTCCTTTTCTACTTTAAACACTATCTGCTTGGGATTCTCAAGAGTCAGTTGGCCTATTGCTCCAAGGAGGCTCTGAACATATCCTTGAATTTCTTTCCTCCTTCTGTTTCCCTTCCCATTGCAGAGCTTGGATTGGAGTATCTGTCCAGGGAATCTGGTGTCAAGCACGTGAGTGCTGTGCAGTTAACAGCAATCACCAGCAACTTGTCCTGGACCATATCGAAGCAATGGCAAAGAAAACACACCAATGCCTTTTACTTCCTTACATGGCTTAGGATGTTTGGCATGTCCCCATTCCACATTCCACAGATTCACCACCCTTCCATTGACTCCATCTACATATCACGAGTCTCACCCCCGTCACTCCCTCTTCTCCCCTCTTCCATCAGGAAAAAGGTACAGAAATGTGAAAACACACACCTACAGATTCAGGGACAGTTTTTTCCCCAGCTGTCTCAGGTAACAGAACCATCCTACAACAACTGGAGAGCAATCCCGAGCTACCATCTACCTCATTGGAGCCTCGGACTATCTTTATTGCACATTATCTATATGTTATTCCCTGTATCCTATACTTGTCGACTGTGGACGGCTTGATTGTTTTCCGCTGACTGAATAGCATGCTTTTAACTGTACCTCGCTACATGTGACAATAAACTAAACTAAACTAAACTAAGAACTAAATTAAACTAAAGTAAACTAAATGACTGAGTGTAACTAGTCTTTGAATGGTTTGGATGTGGGTGTGGGAGGGGAGACTGACATGTCAGTGTCAAGGTTTACAAAACAAAAAGCGTAAAAGACAAAGAACAACGCCTTCCACATGCTTTCAAGCTCTTTGTCAGAATTTCTTCGGCTCTGCTCTCTGCGACTTCAACATTAAAGCACTGGCAAATAACAATCCTTGGATAGAAATAGGCATGGATAACAGTTAAAATAGTGTTTGCAATCATTTACCACCTTCTGATGTTGCTCGCCGATGCTGCAAAGACATTACAAGGATTGAAAGGCTCTTATTCCGAGCTGGAAGCTGGTACCTGTGGTGAGAGACGATTAATTTTGTGACATTACCTGGTGATTGAACTTGCAAGGGCCATAAGAAATGACAGCAAAGTGAATTTTACTAATTCAATCTCCCCGTGCAGAGCTTCAGTAAAGGGAGTTCATGTTGGCAATTTGGATACAAGACAGCATCTCTTTTCATAATTCGACAAGGTAACATTGAGAGAAAGATCAATTTAGTTCCATGAGCTCAAGTAATATTTAACAGCAGTTGAAACAGTGTAAAGACGATGGATGTTATTGTGCTTGGTTTCTGCATTTAATTCACCGGTCCTGAAAATTTGTTATGAGAACATTTTTTATAAGAGAGGTTTGACCTTGTATCAAAGCAACAAATAGAAGTATAGCCTCTATGCAGCCTGTAGTTCTCAGGGACATGGGAAGAGCCTAAGTACTGGCCTTGGCAGTAGGAATTCCTTGATTAAATAACGAGAAATGCAAAAAATCTTCCTGTAAATCGTTTTCACTTTTACTTTCTTAAGATATGGTATCAAAGTTTAAACATGCACATAACCCATAAGCTGTTTGTCTTACTCTCTATAATTGGCAGGCTGCAACAACTGCACATTATCCCTGTGCCCGGATGAATTAACTCCCTGGGAGCAATGATAACCTCGCTATTGCAGAGCTGTGTGTGGTTTATTTGGATCTTTGGCTTGCTACCACTGTAATGATTTTTAAATGATCTTCTGCTAAATGTTCTCCTGTTCAGAAAAGGGCGTGATATTGGCGGCGATGAATTAGAACTGCACGATCACTTAGGCAATATATTTAAATTGAATAATCACGGCCTCTCTGTTTTCTATGATTCTTTGAGCGTATTTCAGAAAATGTGCATAGCTGTGAAATGGTTATGTGAAATAGGACGCTTCTTAGCCTGGGATTTAGGAAATGTTGTCACAGTTGAGCTGTTCCACATCATTCAGGGAAGATTGATAAATCTAAACGCCGACTATTGCAAAATGAAAGAAATAAAACCTGCAAATGGTAGGAATCTGAAGTATAAAGAGAAAATTCTGCGGATGGGATGTCGGGCAGAACATGTGGAGAGAGGAACAGCGTTAAAGTTTCCAATCAATGCTCTTCATCACAACTAGAAATAAGTGAAGACACAAAGTGCAGGAGTAACAGCGGATCTGGCAGCATCCCTGGAGAACATGGATAGGTGATGTTTCAGGTCGGGGCCAAGTTGGGTCACTGATCCATGTTCTCCAGGGATGCTGCCTGATCCACTGAATTACTCCAGCAATTGTCTCTTCTGTTGTAAACCAGCATCTACAGTTCCTTGTTTCTAGAAATAAGTGAAAATAAGTGTGCTTTAAGTTACAAAGTGGAGGACGGATGGAGAGAACAAAGGGTTTCATATGCTAATGTGAAAGATTTTCCATTGATGGTTAATTACAGCTGATTGTTTGAAAGAGTATAGAGGAAGGTGAATGACAAAAGTTAATGAGATATGATGGAACCATGATTGTAGTCTCTCCTCCCTTTCACCTACTAAGTTCCAAATCAGACATGGTCCAGCATAATCTCTCAACACCTGGCCAGCTTGCAACTTTCTGATCCACTAATCAAAACCTGCATAAATGATTGCAACCTCCTGACTGGCCATCCCCTACCCTTAAGTAGTCTACGTTTGTCCCTCCATCCTTAGTAGTCAACTCTTACCCCTCTATCCTCAATAGCCAATGTTTATCTCTCCATTCTCAGTAGCCAACAACTGCGCCTTCGTGTAGGAAGGAACTGCAGATACTCGTTTACACTGAAGAAAGACACAAAATGCTGAAGTAACTCAGCAGGTCAAGCAGCATCTCTGGAGAAAAGGAATAGGTCACGACTACAGGTTTCCTTTTCTCCACGGATGCAACTCAACGTTGAGTTATTCCAGCATTTTGTGTCGATCCTACTCCTTCATCCTCAGTACCAAATTTTACCCCTCCATCCTCAGTAGGCAATTTTTGTCCAGTCAACCTCAGTAGCCAACCCCTACACCTCCATCCTCAATTGCCACATTTTATCCCTCCATATCCATAAGCCAACTCTTATCCCCCCCATCCTCAGTTGCCAGCTTTTGTTCCTCCATCCTCATGTCAACTCATCCCTCCATCCTCATAAGCCAACTCTTGAACCACTAACCGCAGTAGCCAACTCTTGCCCCTCCATAGTCAGTAATCAACTCTAGTCCCTCCATCCTCAGTCATCAACTCTCGTCCCTCCATTCTCAGTAACCAACTCTTGCCCTGATCAGTCTGCACAATTAATTAACCTTCTCCACATCCCTGGGACTCATTTACCCATGCCCACCCATCCCTTCCACCTCACTACAAGACTATTATTAGCAGAAGCATTGTTCTCTTTCCTAACAATGTGCACTCAAATAAAATACAACATTTTCCTTTCACAATGATTTTTTTAAATGCCTTGGTAGGTGACAATTAGATTCTTGGCACAAGAGTTCAGAAATTCCAGATGCTAACTCAGAATAACTCACTAACAGAAAATGCTAAGGATGTTCAAAAATGAAAAGGTCAGTCAGGCCATTTTCCATCATTCAGTTGGTTGGGTTGTATTGTAAGTATTTCTGTAATGCATAATATATATTTTCTCGTAGATCCTTTTATTGGTTTGAAATCTTTTATTGGCCTAGAGATGGAAAATAACAGATTTTGAATGCAGTTTGTGTGCAATTCCAGACATCACTGAATCACTTAGCTTTAATTTTAAGGTTGTTCTAGGTTATTCACTAGAGGAAAAATGTTTCCTTTTTCTGCCTCATCAAACTATATAGCTGTTAAAACAGCGAGGACTAATAATTACAAAACAGTAACAATATAAACCCACTATCTGCCATGCCTCTTATACCTAAGGAGCATATGCATTTCATTTCTTAATTCTGCAAGTTAGCATTAGGAAAAAGATTAATTCTGCTTTATGATCTCGGGATACAGCAGTTGAAACAGTGCAAAGACAATATGCCAGCTGTTACTATGCCTAGCAGATGTCTGTAGGGATTCATCTAGACAAGCATACACCTGGTAAATCAGTGCAAAACACCCCACTAGCCATAATTAATTTGCATTATCTTTATTTGGATGCTGAGATTTAAATTAAAGCCACTGAGACAATGTCTGCATTCCCTAGGTCAATGTACCGCATTGTCGTCTTCACATGGGAAAGCAAAATATATACACTTGGTGAGTTTCTAACTAGAGGCACAAAACGCAAAGAGGTTTTCCATCATTGCATAAATAGCTCATGCATTTTCCATGATAACCGTAGCAAAGAAAAGTTGCCACAAATAGATTGTTGTGTTACATGCTGCAAGTATTTGTCTCATGATGTTTGTCATCTTACCCATGTTTTCTGAGGTAAACAGTGCAGGCGCTTTAAGGAATGTTCTTCTGGAAATCCAGCCACTGTCCCACTGAATCGCCTCCACTCGTTTTACATGGAGGAATAATGGAAGAAAGTACAAACTGGAAAGAGTGGAGTAACAGAGATGGCCAACGAAGAACGGACACACAGCAAGGGTAAATGGAAGAGAAAAGGAGGAGAAAAATGAAAGCAAAAGAACGAACGACAAAGTAGAGAAAAGATGATATAAAAAACCTTGGGACAACAATAAAGAAAAACACAATGTGACTGACTATATGATCGCATTGTTTTGACAGTGTCCGTACGGAGTACAAGTGAGTTTATTGTCATGTGTCCCTGATAGGACAATGAAATTCTTGCTTTGCTTCAGCACAACAGAACATAGTAGGCATTGACTACAAAACAGATCAGTGTGTCCATATACCATTTGCACTTTCTCCCTGTGATTGCATGGGTTTCCTCTGGGTGCTCCGGTTTCTTCCCAAATTCCAAAGACAGGTTTGTAGGTTAATTGGTTTCTATAAATTGTCCCTAGTATGTAGGATAGAACTAGTATATGTGCAATCGCTGCTCGGCGCAGGCTCAGTGGATTGAAGGATATCTCTCCACACTCTAAATTAGATGGTCCATCAAAGGCTGTGCATTTCATTTGAATCATGCTATAATTTAACCTTCAACTCATTAGGACTCACCAGCTTTAAAGCAGGAATATATTCTATTTGCCTCGCTGTTATCCGTCACATCAATAAATTGTTCATAGAAAAAAGTAGCTTCTGAATCACTAAATTGCACTGAGATGCACAAGGCCAGTGATGATGGAACATTATCCAGGTTACAAGCAAGATGAGCAGGCTCAGATGAAGGACAAAACTGATAAAACAGATATATGCAGATAAAAAAACTAAGTAGGCAATCATAGTCTGAAGGTTACTGAATTGTTGGTGCTGAACATCACATTCACATTCTAATCAGTGCATTTTCTGTGTGTAGGGAAGCAGGGAGCAAACTGAGCACTCTCTGACAAACAGATGGCGGTTTTAACTCTTACTTTGTTTGGCAATGCTCTTCTTTTGGAGCTGAAACATTTCTATTTTGCAAATTGGAGATAATTGACAGCAATCACAGCACTGAAACAGGCTGAATTGAAAAGCTGGGGATTAAGGCACTCATCAAGGTGAAGCTCAAGGGGTAGCACACTCTTGGGTGTGCAGGCTTTCAGATGAGATACAAAACTATCCATTCCCTTTGTATGATTTTCAATGTATCCCTGATCTAAAATTATCTTTTAAAAACAAATTACTCGGGCATTTTCACATTTATGTTTGTGTGAGCTTTGCTATCAGTTGTTTTTTCACCCACTAGGTCAATTACAATTTACATTATATTCCATTATAGATACATTTATCTGTATCTTAGATAGCTGTATGCTGCTGTATGCTGCAGCAACAATCATTACTCAAGTTAGATGTTGAAACCGGTCAATGGCATCTGGGATGACAGAGAGCAACATTTCGAGTCGTTAATCTGTCAGTCATTCTCCTGTAATGGTGAAAGTTGGTTTTGGCCTGGTTCAACTATGGGACTCATCTTGACTGACGCCAATGTGTTGGGCACGTGCTGGCATTTGTAAAATGGGGAGTGTATTTGTGTTTATACAGTGTGCTCCTGGTTTGATCATCTGAGACTGATAAGATCTGGGTTGTAGTCTCTAGCTGGGTAGGCTGAATGGCTGCTTGCTGTTTGAGATCAAATCTGAGTTCAGGACTTTGACTGACATGCATTTTGTGAGTTCTTAAATAATGTCATGACCCTGAAGAAAACAAGTTATAACTACAATAATTGCTCTTCAAAGGTACTTTATTGGATACAAAACATTTTGAATTATGCTGAATTTTATTGGGGAGACCACCTTTCATAATATTGGATAGACCACCACCTATGTTGTTTCTCCTTCACTCTTAAGGGAGATCGTTTATGATTTACTTGAGGTTTCTATTCATCAAGCAGAAATAAACACATGTCATCCACAAGAAACTTGAATATCCTGCAGCTTGCTCTCAGAGTTGTCGTGTAGCAAGGAACTGCAGATGCTGGTTTACACCAGATAGATACAACATGCTGGAGGAACTCAGTGGCTCAGGCAGTATCTCTGGAGAGAAGGAATGGATGGTGTGTCGGGTCGAGACCCTTCTTCAGACTGAGAGTCAGGGGACAGGGGTACATAGTGATATGGAAGGGTAAAGTGTGAAAACAGATCAAAGAGAAGTATGGTCAAGGAAAATGTAGAAGGGTTCATTGTTCGCTGAGAGGAAGGTGACAACAAAGCATCAGTAACATTTAATCAGGAGCACAGTGACACTAGTCAGAGAACTAGGATGGCGGAGGGACAGAGAGAGGGGGAAGGCAAGGGTTATTTGGTTAGATAAATCAATACTCATACCACTGGGTTGTAAGCTGCACAAGCAGTGACAAGCTTTGTTTTGAATGCTATCAATACAAATCAGATACAACCAGTTCAAACTCAAGTACAATACAATGCTACAGTTGTTACGGGAGATTTCAACATGTAGGTAGACTGGGAAAATCAGGTTGGTACTGGACCCCAAGAAAGGGAGTTTGTGGAGTGCCTCCGTGATGGATTCTTAGAGCAGCTTGTTCTGGAGCCTATCAGGGAGAAGGCAATTCTGGATTTAGTGTTGTGTAACGAACTGGATTTGATAAGGGAACTCGAGGTAAAGGAGCCATTAGGAGGTAGTGACCATAATATGATAAGTTTTAATCTACAATTTGAGAGGGAGAAGGGTAAATTAGAGGTGTCAGTATTGCAGTTGAACAAAGGGGACTATGGAGCCATGAGGGGGGAGCTGGCCAAAGTTGACTGGAAAGATACCCTAGCATGGATGACAGTGGAACAACAATGGCAGGTATTTCTGTGAATAATACAGAAGATGCAGGATTAGTTCATTCCGAAGAGGAAGAAAGATTCCAGGGGGAGTAAAGGTTGACCGTGGCTGACAAGGGAAGTCAGGGACAATATAAAACATAAAAGAGAAGAAGTATAACAAAGATGAGCGGGAAGCCAGAGGATTGGGTAACTCTTAAAGAGCAGCGGAAGATAACTAAAAAGGCAATACGGGGAGAAAAATGGGGTACGAAGGTAAGCTAGCCAAGAATATAAAGGAGGATAGTAAAAGCTTCTTAGGTATGTGAAGAGGAAAAAAAATAGTTAAGACCAAAGTCACACCATTGAAGACTGAAAAAGGTGAATTTATTACGGGGAACAAGGAAATGGCAGACGAGTTGAACAGGTACTTTGGATCCGTCTTCACTAAGGAGGACAAAAACAATCTCCCTGATGTACTAGTGGCCAGAGGATCCAGGGTGATGGAGGAACTGAAGGAAATGCACATTAGGTGGGAAATAGTTTTGGGTAGACTGATGGGACTGAAGACTGATAAATCCCCAAGGCCTGATGGTCTACATCCCAGGGTACCTCAGGAGGTGGCTCTGGAAATCATGGATGCATTGGTGATCATTTTCCAATGATCTATAGATTCAAGATCAGTTCCTGTGGATTGGAGGGTAGCTAATGTTATCCCACTTTTTAAGAAAAGCGGGAGAGAGAAAACAGGGAATTATAGACCAGTGAGCCTGACATCGGTGGTGGGGAAGATGCTGGAGTCAATTATAAAAGATGAAATAGCATCACATTTGGATAGCAGTAGCAGGATCGGTCCGAGTCAGCATGGATTTATGAAGGGGAAATTACGCTTGACTAATCTTCTGGAATTTTTTGAGGATGTAACTAGGAAAATGGATCAGGGAGAGCCAGTGGATGTAGTGTACCTGGACTTTCAGAAAGCATTTGATAAGGTCCTACAAGGGAGATTAGTGGGAAAATTAGAGCACATGGTATTGGGTGTAGGGTGCTGACATAGATAGAAAATTGGTTGGCAGACAGGAAACAAAGAGTAGGGATTAACGGGTCCCTTTCCTAATGGCAGGCAGTGATTGGTGGGGTACAGCAAGGCTTGGTGCTGGGACCACAGCTATTTACAATATACATTAATGATCTAGATGAAGGGATTAAAAATAACATTAGCAAATTTGCAGATGACACAAAGCTGGATGGCAGTATGAGCTGTCCCACTAGGGGCGCTGCATTGAAGGCGCCTCTGCCTACATCCTGTCCGTTTTTTCCTATCTTTTTTTTATTTTAGTTTGTCAAAACAGTTTTGTTTTGGGGATTCTTTAGTTTTTCTATGTGCGGAAGGGGGGAGGGGTAAGGTGGAAACCACTTCCCAGTCGCTTCCTGGCGAAGATGCGACTATTTCTCCGAGTCGCGTCCTCGCCTCCCACCTTGTGGCCAACCATATGGATTGGCGCGGCCTTTCCTACCGGAGACCGGGGACCAGACCAGAGCTTCAGCAGCGGCGGCGCGGCGTTGGATTCACCGTGGAGTGGGCGATACCTACCTGGTTCGCTCTTTGAAGCTCCGGAGCGTTGGGCCCGCTGCTCCAATGTCGCGGGGTTGTGATTCGCGGAGCTCCCAGCACGGGCAGCGCTGACCAACATCGCGGAGTCCTGGGGCCCTTTGCCGAGTGCCGCCAGCATTGAATCTCCACCCGGCGCGGCCTGGGGACGTCGGGAGCTGAGGACTCCGGTGGGAAGCGGACGATTTGGAGGTCCAAGCTGCTGAGGTTGGCCTCCCGTTCCGACATCGGAGTGCCAACATCTCGGCGAGCTGGACTGAGCGGCGGGCTGCCTGTAGCGGCGACTGCGGAGGGCTCCGGAGGCCCCGACCACGGGTGAACATCAGAGGAAGATGACTGACTTTGGTGCCTTCCCTCTCAGTGGGAAACTTTTGATTCTGCTGTGTGGGGCTGTTTTATGTTGAACTCTTTCGTGTGTTGTGTTGTTTATTTTATTGTATGGCTGTATGGTGATCAAATTTCACTGTAACAACTGGCACATGTGATAAATAAATGTATCTTGATCTTGTATCTTGTATCTTGAACTGTGAAGAGGATGCTATGAGGATGCAGGGTGTCTTGGACAGGTTGGGTGAGTAGGCAGATGCATGGCAGATGCAGTTTAATGTGGATAAATGTGAGGTTATCCATTTTGGTGGCAAAAACAGGAAGGCAGATTATTATCTAAATGGTGTCAAGTTGGGAAAAGGAGAGGTACAATGGGATCTGCGGGTCCTTGTTCATCAGTCACTGAAAGTAAGCATGCAGGTACAGCAGGCAGTGAAGAAAGCGAATGGCATGTTGGCCTTCATAACAAGAGGAGTTGAGTATAGGAGCAAAGAGGTCCTTCTGCAGTTGTACAGGACCCTAGTGAGACCACACCTGGAGTATTGTGTGCAATTTTGGTCTCCAAATTTGAGGAAGGACATTGTTGCTATTGAGGGAGTGCAGCGTAGGTCCACCAGGTTAATTCCCGGGATGACAGGATTGTCATATGCAGTCACGGTGGCGCAGCGGTAGAGTTGCTGCCTTACAGCAAAATACAGTGCCAAAGACCTGGGTTCAATCCCTACTACGGGTGCTATCTGTATGGAATTTGTACGATCTCCCCATGATCTGCGTGGGTTTTCTCCGAGATCTTCGGTTTCCTCCCACACTCCAAAGACGTACAGGTTTGTAGGTTAATTGGTTTGATTTAATTGACTTGATAAAAATGTAAAATTGTCCAGTGCCAAGTGATGCTCTACCTAGAGCTTTTCAGCATACTACATCCAGATCCAGATCCGGAATGGAGCGGCTGGGCTTGTATACTCTAGAATTTAGAAGGATGAGAGGAGATCTTATTGAAACATATAAGATTATTCATGGTTTGGACACGCTAGATGCAGGAAAAATGTTCCCGATGTTGGGGGAGTCGCAGTTTAAGAATAAAGGGTAAGCCATTGAGAACGGAGATGAGGAAAAACTTTTTCACACAGAGAGTTGTGAGTGTGTGGAATTCTCTGCCTCAGAAGGTGGTGGAGGCCGGTTTTCTAGATGCTTTCAAGAGAGAGTTAGATAGAGCTCTTAAAGATAGTTGAGTCAGGGGATATAGGGAGAAGGCAGGAACGGGGTACTGATTGTGGATAATCAGCCATGATCACATTGAATGGCGGTGCTGGCTCGAATGGCCTTCTCCTGCACCTATTGTCTATTGTCTATTATCTATTGTCTAATAGTTAAATCAAAGTGGAAGATACTGAGTGCAGTATATATTTCTCAGCATTGTAGTGCTTTGTCCCCATAGTTCCCATGGGATGGCAATAGTTAGAGATTGATAATACCCAGCAAATCAGGGTGTGCTGATGGGGAGAGAAAAACTGAGCCTATATCACAGATGGAAGATTTGTGATGGGAATGGCCTGTTCAGATACAAAAAGTGCAGCAATAGGCCAAATCAAATGTTCATGCTGAGTGAAGCCTCCTGATTTTTCTCATCCAAATCACCTGTTCGCTCCTTATTTTACTTCGGAGTCACGTGAGTGACTACGTGAAGAAGGCCCGTCAGGGCGCATGCGCGTCATTACGTCGGACGCATTGGCGACAACGGCAGCGGGAGCTCGGAGCTCCTTCTGCAACGTGAGTAAATACAACTCCACCAAAGTCGGGGAGACTTTGGAGGAGTTATAAGAAAGTATAGAAATTGTTTCTGTCTGTTTTTTTCCCCCATATGCAGGAACAAGGGAAAGGTGCAGGCTGCTGCCGACAATTAGAGAGAGAGCTGCGGGAGCGCAGTCTCTGAAAGGCAGCCTGTCACCTCCGGGGGAGTCGCAAGCCGGTAGCGGTGCCGCGACGGACTTCAGAAAGTGCCCAGCCGGGTACACAGCCAACGCCAGTCGGGCGGTCGGCATAAGCTAAGTCTGTCAGGGCTATAGACTCCGCAGAGTCGGGCCACGAGAGTCCCGTCGGGGACAGGATACCGTTCCCCAGCGGTTATCCAAAAGGAGCAGCTCATACAGGGGCTGCTCCACAGAGACGCTCCAGGAGGAGTTGTGCAGGTGGGAAGCCACAGAGAAGGCTCCACTGGCAGTGCCTAGGAGAGGTCTGCCTCATAAAGCCACAACTCCAGGAGGAGTTGTGCAGGCGGGAAGCCTTATGGAAGGCTCCGCTGGCAGTGCCTTGGAGAGGCCTGCTTCGTAAAGCCATACTCCAGGAGGAGTTGTGCAGGCGGGAGGCCGTGGGGACGGCTCCGCTGGCAGTGCCTAGTAGAGGCCTGCTTGAAAGCACCCTCTTTGCAAGAGGTGAGTGCAGAAGGGCAGATACGCTCTGACCCTGAGTCCGACGACTTCCAAAGGGAGGGCAGGCAGCTGTTAGAGCTGACACCGTGTGTAGCACGGTTTGCCATGTCGTCGGATGCTGGTGAGCCTCTGGGTGAGGAACTTGCCACCAGCATAAATGCCAGCCTGGCACAGTGCAACTGGCACAGCTGTTTGGCGAGGATTTCGCACAGCAGGTGAAGGAGCTGGAGGAGGAGGCTAAGACGGCAGCCACATATTCATCAAAGCGGAAGTATCCCTATAAGGGAGCAGACTGGTCCGGTCAAGGGACGAGTCCAGCTACGATGCAGCGCAGTTGGCGTTCGGCTGTAGCACCGCCACGGAGGTGAGATATCCAGCTCAAGGCCGGGGAAGAATGCCAGGTGGTAAGGAGGTAAGAGGGTCTGGTTCTCATGTAGACAGATCTAATGTGATACAATTAAATGTTTACCTCAGATATGTTTATACTGAAGGTTATTCAAGGGCATCGAATAAAGCTTAAATGCAAATTCTGATTTACCCATGCAACATGTTCCAAAAAAGGAGTTTGACTTCAGTATCACTGAACAATTGGAAGTTCAGCTGGAACTTGCAAGCTTATGTAATAAAGGTGTAATTGCTAAGGCAGTTTACCAAACCCATCAGTTTGTGTCCACTATCTTTCCCAGACCAAAAAAGGATGGGGGGATGCAGAATTATACAGACCTGAATAGGTTTAACCCTTTTGTACGGTATAGACATTTTAAGATGGAAACGTTTGTGAAGGAGATCTTAAAGATGCGGATTCAGTGTCTGTTCATTTGCAGGATAGAAGATTTAAAATTCAGCTGGATGGGGAATTATGCCAAGTCAAGGTCATGTGCTCATGGCTTAGCTAAATAATATCTTGATTGTAGGACAATCAAAGGAAACAGCTGAAGCATCAGTGGCAGTTGGTAAAAAACAATTTTAAATGGGCTTTATAAGCTATTCTGAGGAATCTAAATTTATACCTGTGACATAAATTGACTAGTTGGGTTCACAATGGACTTAATCAACATCATTGTGACCTTGCCCAGGCAAAAAAGGGTACAGCTAATTAAGAGCTATATCAAGTTAATTGCTAACTCACAGCCTTCAATTAGCCAGGTGACAAGACTGCTGTGGTAATGGCTGGCAGCATTTCCAGCAGTTCAATATGGCCACTTTATTATTCAGATTCAGATTCAGATTCAACTTTATTGTCATTGTGCAGTGTACAGTACAGAGACAACGAAATGCAGTTAGCATCTCCCTAGAAGAGCGACATTAATATGAGCAGTAAATAAATAAATCCTGGTGGGAGGAGTGTCCGGGGGGGGGGGGTGTGATTGGCAGTCACCGAGGTACAGTGTTGAGTAGTGTATTATCTACAATTACAAAGGTCAAAGGAACAAGCATTGAGGATACATTGGGGTCATTATAATAGACCTATGCTTCTATCAAAAGAGGCTGTTGCTGATGTACAATGGTGGATTCAGCATGTGTCCACTAGTAGTTCCAAAGTGTTATTGGACCAAGCTTCCATGATTTGCAGACAGATGTCAGAGCACTTGGGTAGGGTGCTACTGATACAAGATCCAGCGGTGGAGACAGATGAACATTGCTTCTGCATACATGGGGAATTAACCAAGAGTATTTTATGGACTCAAGGCTTATGGCACTAACTAAACTAGTTTGCATGTGCAGTGCAAAATAGACAACACTGCAGCAGTTGCTGATATGAATCACATGGGTGGAATCAAATCGTTATCATGTGACAGGTTGGCAAATACAATTGGACCTGGAGTAGGGATAGAGAGATTTGGATTGGAGCTATCTATCTGCCAGGGAAACTTAATGTAGTACCAGATGGCAGTTCACGAAAATTCCATCATAACACAGAGTGGATGTGGAACCAGGATGTGTTCAAGAACATAGTACTTCTATATGGAAGGCCAAAATATGTTTCATAGGCACCAGATCCAGGGGCAGTGGCAATTGATGCTTTTTCACTAAATTGGGATGATATGTTTGTGTATATTTTCCCACCATTCTGCCTCATAGGTCGGTGTTTGAGAAAATCAAGCAGGATGCTGCTTCAGGGGTTTTGGTGATACCAAATTGCCTGATTCAACCATGGTTCCCTTTGATGTTACAGATAGCGATCCAACCTCTTTTTGCTGATTCCAAACAGTAGGAATTTGCTGGAGCATCCAGTAACGCATTAAGTTCATCCGTTATGTGACGGTATGGATCTGTTAGTTTGCAGGTTTCAAGAATGCCTTACATTGGTCGAGGACTTTCTAGGCCAACGGTGTGTATACTCGCTGCAGTCTGGAGAAAGAGTACTCAAAAACAGTATATGACTTATGGAAAAAAAAAAAAAAAAAAGGAACAATATTGTGTTCAAAAGAATATTCAATATGATACTGTAGTTATTGAAAATGTGTTAGAGTTTATCTACACTTTATTATGATGAAGGTCTTAGCTATACTGCTATCAATACAGCTAGAAGTGCTTTGTCCGCATATCTTGTAATAGGTACACGGACACAAAGTATAGGTTCTCACCCTCTCATATCTAGGTTGATGAAAAGAATCTAATTCCAAACCGCCTAAGCCTAGGTATATGGTAATCTGCGAGGTAAGTGTTGTTCGTAACATACTTCGTCGTTGGGTCCCTGTCACGGCTATAACTTTGTTAAAATTAACCATGAAATTGGCTATGCTAATGGCATTGGTGTCAGTACAGAGAGTGCAGATTTTCCAAAAAACTTCAGTTCGAGAGAATGGAAGTGAATACAGAGAATGTTCTGTTTTATATTTCTGACCTGCTCAAACAAAGCAGGCCAGGTGAGACAGGTTTTAAGATTGTGTTCTCAGCATATCCTACAGCTCCATGTTTATGTGTAAGGACACATTTGTTACATTACATTGAAGCCACAAGGGCTTTAAGACAAGAAGAAACAGGATTATTTGTCAGTTACAAAAAGCGAACATAAAAGAGTGGCAGTTCAGACTATCTCAAGGTGGTTAAAGCAAGAGTTGGTTCAGGCAGGAATTAACATTTATGTGTTTACATCTCATTCCACTAGCGCAGTAGCAACATCCGCGGCCAGGGCGATGGACGTTCCCATCGACCATATATTAAAAGCCGCAGGTTGGAAAAATGAACTTGTGTTTCAGCAATACTACCATCGGCCGATTGCCGATGGAGGGCTGTTTGCTAACTCAATATTGAGTGCTGTTGCTATTGTTTAAAGTCTGTTTTCAATACTGTTTCATTCTGTTTCGTTTGTTGCCCTACATTAAGAGGGTTTATTGGTTGTTTTATGACCAAAAATAAAACTGTTTTGTTTTTGCATGATATGCAATGTCATGTTTACAGCATTATTGATGATACTTAGTCAATCGATGCAGTGAGAAGCCGGGATTTTGATCTGCGGCATAAAAATCACAGAGCTTTAAAATCTTCACGTAGTCACTCACGTGACTCCGAAGTAAAATAGTAAGATTAAACGAGAACTTACCAGTTTGAAGTTTGATCTTTATTTTATGAGGAGTTACGTTGGTGATTACGTGCCCGCCACGCCCAACCCTCTCTCATAGAATAAAGGTCATAATGGTAGTTCTCATGTTTCTCATCTTAATATGTTACTTCAATTATTGTGTGGACTGTGATTTCATACCGCTGCTTTGAAGATTGACGCACATGCGCCCTGACGGGCCTTCTTCACGTAATCACCAACGTAACTCCTCATAAAATAAAGATCAAACTTCAAACTGGTAAGTTCTCGTTTAATCTTACTATTTATTTGCTTGCCCAAACTCTCATTTAATGCATCTATAGTGTTTGCTTCAGTCATTCCATGTAATAGCGAATTCCACATTCTAACCGTCTTTGGGTTAATAAGTCTATTTTTAAATCTCTATAGACAATAGACAATAGACAATAGGTGCAGGAGTAGGCCATTCGGCCCTTCGAGCCAGCACTGCCATTCACTGTGATCATGGCTGATCATCCACAATCAGTACCCCGTTCCTGCCTTCTTCCCATATCCCCTGACTCCGCTATATTTAAGAGCTCTATCTAACTTTTTTAGTTGGTGACTGTCTCAATGTAATGGTCGCTAATGATGCTCTTCCCTGTGAAGAAAAATATTTGGTCAGCATTCACTCGATCGCACTCCTGCTTAATTTTAAACCTTTCTACAAGGTTGCCCTCAGATTTCTTTTCTCTGGGGAAGGTTTTGCATTCTGCTCATCAGAGATCCAGAATAGGATCAAAAGTTTTCACTAAATTTATACAAAAATTCACTCTCTTAAAACTCCGCCAAAATTTAAAATGTTCTACATTACTCCTCTTCTATTTTACCCAAGGGAAAAAGTGTTCATTTTATTCTTCAGAGGCCCATTCAAAAGTCAGAACTTTTTCCCAACACATATGTAATGAATTTCATTAGTTCTTAAGCCACGACGTTTTTGAATGAATAAAGGTTTTTTTTAGTCATGTATATTCTGGCCAATTTTTCAAGGTTATCACTTATTCACATTCAGGAAGGCCATTCAGTAATTAGTTTAGGTGATATTTACAAAGCTACAGTTGTTTAAAAGCTGTTTATATCTAGAATATTATATATTTTAGAGTAAATCTCATGTGGATAAGAATTGAAAGCATGTAGATACCATTTATTGAAAAGAAGTTTGCAAAAGATTAGATTGTGACCTTTCGTTGTTTTCATTTTAAGCAACTAGATTGAAGGATTTCTACTGCAAATATTGAAATAAATTAATGATGTCACTTATTTTTTTACTGCTTCATGAATTATACAAGGCTTGTTAAATATTTAAATTGAAAATATTCTGTTTTGATGCTTTCATATTCAAGGTACCTTCGCAGGTGCAGTAAAGCATTAAAAAGTAGATGATTTTACCTTTGGAGGTACAAAATCACTCCAATGGGTAAAATGATTAACGAGAGGATGTTCTGCTCATTATCCTTTGCATATTAGCAAAAAAGTCTTTTTCGAAACACTGACAGCGAACAGTGAAGGAAAAATGGAAAATGATTGAGCAGATCTGGCTCTAATAAAAAAATGTTTCTTTCCTTAGTAACACCAACATTATCCATCCTTATCCAGAAAACATAAATGCAGAGGTTGAAGATTGAATCCTTCATGTGGCAGGATCTGCAGGATTCAACCAACAAAAGCACTGCCACAGTAATGGTGTTATAGAGTCATACAGCATGGAAACTGGCCCTTCGACTCATGTCATCCACGCCGACCATGATACCCATCTGCGCATCCTCTGCAGGTTGCATGCTACCCGGATTTTGAAATTCCTCACCGTTCGTTCATCATCCCTGGAACCTCAACCCCAAAATGACAACAGTGGTTCATGAAGGCAGCTCACCACCACATCCTTGTCAAGGATGATAAATGATAAAAGGACTGAAATAGGTGTTAGCTTTTTCATGGCTCAGATACCTCCCGATCTCCACCAACCAAAAGCAAATTACAATGCTTTGTATCCTGGATGTTCTGGAGATTGCGAACATTGTCTTCACTTTGTGGTGTGAACAGATCAAAGACACTGCTGGGAGAGTAGAACAGATGGAAATCAGCTCTGTTTTTTGAGTATGAAGAAACTACTCTATTGTACTCATCAGACTCTGCAATAAAGTAATTTGGCAAAAGAAAAGAGGCACACAATAATTCCAGACGGTAAAACAATTACTCAAGGGAGTATTATTCTCATTATCCTTGGCATATTTTTCGAAGCTAACCTTTGAAGAAAGATGGCTGGAAAAGCTTAGCTTCAATAGAATTTTTTCTTACGAGATGAGGATGACATGCCAAGATCGATTAATTTACAAACGAGAGAAATGAATGAACAGGACATCCAGATCAACACAACTCTGGGTGTGAAAGAAAAGTTGCTGGAACAGCTATTTTCAGGAGTCTACACTTCCGCTCCACTATCCCAGACTCACCAGGTACCTCATTGCTCTCCTGACTCCCATTGAGGTCGAGGCCTCCCACCACTCAGAAGTCCAGGTGGTGCATTAGAAAATGTTGGCCGTGGCTGGACTAGTGGTATCGGAAGTCGTTCTCCTGTACAAAGATTCCCCAACTGATCGCTTCTATTAGACTACCATTCAGGAAGATGAGATGGTTGATTAGTGATCAGTATATGTCTCCAAACTGAAATGGTGTTCATTACCAGCAGCTACAGCCTAGCAAACACTTATGGCATGTCTACATTTATGGGTCAGGGCATAGGATATAAACGTTGGAAGGTTATGTTGCAAATTTACAAAACTATGGTTGCATAACACATGCAGTATTGTGTGTAGTTCTGATCGCCACACTGGAGGAAGAATATGTTCGTGCTGGAGGGATGCACAGGAGATTAACCAGAAGTACTTTACTTCTATCTATCCTATCTATGTCTTACCTAGTTTTATAACCGCCATCAGTTCAACTCTTAGCTGGAGCAAAGGTGGCTGGGTAGGGTAGAGTAAATAGTCAGAATATTTTTCCAATGGTAGGGTATCAAAAAACAAAAAGGCTTAAAGTGAAAGGGTGGAGTTTACAAGGGAATCTGAGGGGAAGATTTTTAACACGGAAGATAGTTGTTATCTAGAATGAGCTGCCAGAGGAGGTAGAATCAGAAATAATCATAATGTTTAAGGAGCAATTAAAAAGACACATGAATAGGTAAAGCATAGAAGGATACGAAATATGGGATTATGGTAGATAGGCACAAAGATCAGAATGGATGCATTGGGCTGAAGGGTCTGTTTCTGTGCTGTATGACTCCGTGACATTGTGACTGAAATTACTAGACGGTCTAAAGTTATGAATGCTGGAAATATGAAAAGCAAAGGCGGGTTTGTTGATAACCCACATTTTTTAGCTTGGAAGACAGTAATGAGCCTGATCGGAAGATGAAATATTTGTCTGTTTTATTAAAGCAATGAAGGAGGCCAAATACTGGGAGGTGAAAGTAGAAACAGGGAGAAGAATTAACATGAGAAATAAGATTTCTGGGCCTTCTTCGTGACTGAATGAAACTGATCTGAAAAGCGATTGACAAATCTGCACTTATTTTCCCCAGTATTGTGGAGACCACATCGTGCCCATATAATTAAAATCTTTTTTTATAGATGTGAGTTTGACACCTTTACCTGGTACAACCTTTTGGCCACTCCAGACCCATTAAAATGTGTCAACAAACTACAGAGTGCAGGGAAATTTAGAGATGAACAATAAATGTTGGCCTTGCCAATGACACCTGCAATGCTTGAATGAATAAACAATAAAACCATGAGATTACAATACCTTGGAAACAATGACTTTTGAAATATCCTTTGTAGGCACTCCGGTGGGAAATTAGCTCTGTTAATGGCTTCAAATTGATTGGATATAGTCAATAGTCACTAATCACTCCAAATTTCAACATTACTAAAGAATCACCATTTATTTTGTGCTGCTATTCTCCATAGATTCGTTACTAATAATTTAAAGGTTTCTGACTAAAGTCAATGTCCTTTTTTCTGGTCAAATGGCTAAATAAACCAATATATTTCATAAGGTTGCCACAAGATTCCTTATCAGGAGTAAATAGTATGTAGCGGGAAACATGGAAGAGAGTCCATTAATCATTGTCATTGGTGAGATCCATCAACCTGTTTTGTGTCCTATTACTACACCAGATTAACAGCTGGCTAATTAGTTTTAAAGTTTATTAACAGTCCCACATGTGGCAATTTCATCTGATGACTGCTTGAAATCTTAGTGCATTTCATTCTTTGTACTGCACTTTCTTGAATAATTCCAATCCAATAAATTTATGAGGCATGAATTATTCTTTCAAGATGCATCCTGTAAAACAGCGACTGTACTGCTGTGTCACTGTACCCCCAACTCTTTTAAAACTCTTTTCTACCTGTAAATCTACCACCATTTCTAGTTTTTCCAATAATATTCTACCGCACAGGGAACTATATTCTGCATTCTCTATCCTTCCCATTGTACTTGAGTTTGCTTTGGCTGTATTTACGTATATAGTGTTATCTGATTGATTGGATACCTGGCAAAACAAAGCTTCTTACTGTACCAAAGATGGACACAAAAAGCAGGCAGCATCTGTTTTTTGTGTCCATAGAATAGGTGACGTTTTGGGTCATGACCCTTCTTCAGACTGAATGAGTCTACTTTGCCTATGCCTCCCTTGAAGGGAATTACTATTGCTTCTCCGTTTTCGGGCAGTGTTAATACAGGTTATGGCACATCAAAGGTCATCTAGCTATATTTAAATAGATGGGAGCTTTTGGCCTTCATCACCTCTTCACTCAGTGAGTATATTTTCTTCAACTCCCCTCAAATCTGACTGTATATTTACCTTATTCTATGCCACCTACTTTCCTATTGTATTGGCAATCTGACTAACTCTTGGTCTGGATTTCCATTGCAGAATTTGCTACAGTAGTTTTAGCCTCTCTGTCTGAAGTAGGGTCCTAACCCAAATTGTTGTCTGTCCATTCCCTCAACAGATTCCGCCTGACCTGCTGAGTTCCTCCAGAAGTTTTTTTTTTTTTTGGCTCAAGAGTCCAGCATCTGCAATCTCTAGTGCCTCATCTCCAACTGGAGTGCATGGAAAGGATATTCCCTGGATGATCAACAACAACCTGTAGCCTCATGGCTTGGCTTGTTCCTCATTCCGCTAATACCATCGAGCCAGTGAACCTGGTTCTATGTGGAGTGCAGAAGGTCATATTGGCAGCAGTTACATTTCCAACCAGAAAATGGTGGTGCCAGCTCAGTGAAGCTAAATACAGGACTGTTTGCATTCTAAACTGCAATAAACATGTGGATTCAGCGTGGATAGATCAAAGCTCTGCAGTCCTATCATCTCTAATCAAGAATGGTGTTGGAGGAGGAATCTCCAATAATCTTCACCTTCAGAGATTGCTAAGGAAAAGACTGAAACATGTTCATACAGTAGTGCTGAAGAGATGATTCATGTTTGCTTCTCACTGAGATCCAATCTCCATCGAGGAACCAGTCTTCAGCCAGCTCAACAAGTCCTGAATATACCCCAGCAGAGGACCTCTGCTCTGGAACTAATTGCACCTCCAGCTGAGCTTTTCTAACAGTTACAACACTAGCATCTACTGAACAATGTGGAAGATTGCCCAGGTGTGTCCCCTTCATAGAAAGCAGGACAAATCTCATAGAAACATAGAAAATAGGTGCAGGAGTAGGCCATTCAGCCCTTCGAGCCTGCACCGCCATTCAATATGATCATGGTTGATCATCCAACTCAGTATCCTGTACCTGCCTTCTCTCCATACCCCCTCAACCCTTTAGCCACAAGGGCCACATCTAACTCCCTCTTAAATATAGCCAATGAACTGGCCTCAACTACCTTCTGTGGCAGAGAATTCCAGAGATTCACCACTCTCTGTGTGAAAAATGGTTTTCTCATCTCGGTCCTAAATGATTTCCCCCTTATCCTTAAACTGTGACCCCTTGTTCTGGACTTCCCCAACATCGGGAACAATCTTCCTGCATCTAGCCTGTCCAACCCATTAAGAATTTTGTAAGTTTCTATAAGATCCCCCCTCAATCTTCTAAATTCTAGCGAGTACAAGCCGAGTCTAACCAGTCTTTCTTCATATGAAAGTCCTGACATCCCAGGAATCAGTCTGGTGAACCTTCTCTGTACTCCCTCTATGGCAAGAATGTCTTTCCTCAGAATTGGAGACCAAAACTGTACACAATACTCCAGGTGTGGTCTCACCAAGACCCTGTACAACTGCAGTAGAACCTCCCTGCTCCTGTATTCAAATCCTTTTGCTATGATTACTCATCCCAATCAGTCTTGCCTCAATTATCAGTAAAGTGATGGAAGCTTTCATCAATAGCTCAAGCACAGGGCCCCAACTCATCAATAACCTATTCACCAATGTCCAGTTTTGCTGGGACCATTCATGTCCTGACTCCCTCAAAGATTTTGTTCAAACATTCACTAATTGGATGAATACCAGAGAAGAGGGTGACTGCCCTTGATATCAAGTGTGGCATCAAGAAACTCTGGCGAGACTGGTCAATGGACAGGAATTCCGATTGTGGAGCCATACCTTGCACAAAAGAAGGTGTTGGTCAAGATTCCTACCTTCCACATGGCGTGATGGCCATACCATCTTCAGTTTCTTCATCAATCATCTTCCTTTAGTCATTAGTTCGTATATGTGGATTTTTGCTGATGATTGCATTACATTCAGTTCTATTTGTGACCCTATGATCTCTATCAATAAGGGTAAGGACCTCGGGTGATTGAGATTATCATCATCTGTGGATTACCCTCCAAGTCCAACGTAATCCTGACTTAAAAATATCACTGGGTCACAAGGTCTAACATCCTAGAACTCCCTATTCTACAGCAGCACAGTGGCACAGTGCTGCCTTACAGCATCAGAGATCCAGTTTGATCCCGACCACAGGTGCCCTCTGTAAGGAGATTGTATGTTCTCCCTGTGAGTGCGTGGGTTTTCTCTGGTGCTCTTGTTTTTTCCCACCCCCCCCCCCCCAAAATGTACAGGTTTGTAGATTAATTGGCTTCTGTAAAAAAATAGTATATTGTCCTTAGTGTCTAGGATAGTGCTAGTGTACGGTCACGTGGACTCGATGGCCAAAGGGCTCATTTCCATGCTGTATCTCTGAAGTCTAAAATAAAGTCAACAGCACGGTGGAATTGTTCTCAAGAAGGATTGCATCAATTCAAGAAAGTGGCTCACCATCATTTATCATGGGATGGTTAATATGGATATAACTGAAAACGTACATCAAAATATATTGCAAGGGTTCCCATACTGCTTGGTTCTTGGATACGATTTTTCACTGCTTGAATGTGCACTGCAACGTATTAGCTTCAGTCTAAAAGGAAGCTACTTCACAACGATGGCACAGCTGTAGTGTAAATGCAGCCTCTAATTTCATGATTCATTTCTCATTCCTCTTCTGACTATTAATTAGCAACCACTATCTTCAGGGGATTAAAATTACTCGTGTATGCTATTTGCAATGCACCAGCTGATATATTTGAACAACGTCCCTAAGCTTTATTTTAACAGGGTGTTAACCCTGTCTTACTCTACAGATGTTGTCTGACTCGCTGAATATTTCCACCATTTTCTGTTTTTATAATAGAATTTAGCATCAGCAGTATTTTGCCTGTCACCTTGCTAACTCATTGGCTGGCTGGATTTTTTTTAAAGAGGCATTTTATATGTTTCAAGAAGCACACCAAGGAATTTCATTCATAGGGCTTTGAGAACAACATGGATCACATGCAGGAAGAGATTAGTTTAACTTGATGTCATGTTTGGCATTGACATAATGGGCTGAAAGGCCTGTTCCTGTGCTACACTATTCTATGTTCTGTGTTATCCCCACAATTCACCAGAAATTTGATATTTCAATCCTCTGTCGACTAGAAAAATTGAAGTATATAAATGGTGTTAACACAGCAAGTGTGTGAACTGAGATATGCTTATATTATTTAAGGCTCTGTACTAGAAATATTTCAAGAGTCAACATTAAGAGTATTTTATTGTCATACGTCCCAAAATGGAACAATGAAATTCTTACTTGCAGCTGCAGCAGTTTGTATACACAGATAACACAACAAAAAACAAAAAAAGTTCAATAAATAAAGAACAACATAGTGCAAAATGAAACAATATCTGTTGATTTATTTTTGTGCCTTCATACATGGATTATCCAGTAGGAATTGTGAAGATAAGTGGTATAAATTTAGAACACTTCATCCTTCATTATGTTCCAACTCTTAAAGGGTTCTCAAAAGGCCTTTTTAAAAAAAAACATGGATACCGTCACTACTCCCAGTGCTATCTACCATTATCTTTCAGATTTCTCTGTCTGTCGCCATCTTTTTAGTTTTTTCTACACCATGTTGTGATTCTTGCCTTTCTTTTTATCTTAGCAGAATCGCCAGTGTTTTGTTTAATCTCCACACTGTGATGATTTGAATGCATCTTTCCTTGGAATGCATGATGGCATCAAATTTAATTTAAATTTTAGCTCCAGGTCACATGCCTGAACATCTATGATCTTCCATCGGAGGTGGTTTTTTAAAGTATTGTTAATAATTTAGTTAATTGCTGCATGCTCAGCCCCCTGCTGTACTCACTCTATACACATGACTGTGTAGCCGGACATAATGCGAACTCCATCATCAAGTTCGCCACCGACACCACTGTGGTTGGACAAATCACAGATGGGGATGAGTCAGAATAGAAGTGAGATCGACCGACTGACCAAATGGTGCCAGCACAACAACCTGGCTCTCAACATCAAGGACCAAGGAACTGATTGTGGACTTTGGTAGGGGAAGGATGAGGACCCACAATCCTGTTCATATCAATGGGACGATGGTGGAGAGGGTCAATAACTTCAAATTCTTGGGCGTGCATATTTCCGAAGATCTTTCCTGGACCCAGCACACCGATGCAATCAGAAAGAAGGCACATCAGCAACTCTACTTCCTGAGAAGATTACGGAGATTTGGCATGTCGAAGAGGATTCTTCTAAACTTCTACAGGTGCACGGTAGAGAGCATTCTGACTGGTTGCATCGTGGCCTGGTTCGGCAACTTGAACGTCCAGGAGCGAAAAAGACTACAAATTGTTGTGACCACTGCCCAGTCCATCACCGGCTTTGACCTCCCCACCGTCGAAGGGATCTATCATGGTCGCTGCCTCAAAAAGGCAGCCAAAATCATCAAGGACCCACACCATCCTGGCCACATACTCATCTCACCATTGCCATCAGGAAGAAGGTAGAGGAGCCTGAAAACTGTAATGTCCAGGATCTGGAACAGCTTCATCCCTACAGCCATCAGGTTATTAAACACAACAACAAATTAGATCTTTGCTCTGAACTGCAAAAATACTATATATTATTGCACTATATTTGTTATTTATTGAACTTTTTCTGTTTTTCTCTTCCCCCATTATGTACTATGTCTACATATTCACATATCATGTTGTGCTGTAGCAAGTAAGAATTTCATTGTCACATCCTGGACATCTATATAATTAAAAGTCTCATCTTGACCACTTCCTGTCTGTGCTGTATATTGATTTTAGAAAAAAACGTTACCATATATCGCTATGATTTTTGGCCATCTTACTCACCGTCCTCCTCCGCTGAGCAGGCCCTGAGGATTTTTCCCATCGATGAAAAATAAAAAAGTTATGAGTGTTTAAAAAAACCTTGAGGTCCTCTCACCTGTCAATCATCCCGATGAAGGTAACGCCCATTCCTGGGGGGGGGGGGGGGAGGGCAGGATTATTAAACCCCGGATGCCTGGACGTGACTCAGTCACTCTGCAAGATCACGAGAGAGAGGCCACGACTCTCATTCTAAGTTGTGAATCAACTGAACTGTGAGTCTGCAACGTACTTGCTGCCAGCCCGAGAATCCATTCAGCCCGTAATGACAATGCCATGAGTTGTTTGGCCTGCCGCTCTGCCTGTGCTTGAAACTGCAATGCTTTATTAGGTCCGACTGTGTTTGGAAGGAACAAGTGCTTTATTAGGTCCGACTGTGTTTGGTTCAAAAGTCCCGCTCATTTCGTGACTTCCGCTTAGTGGACAGGTTGCGCTGATTGCATAATTTCCGGTGAGTGCAGAGGTCGCACTGATTGCATAATTTCCGGTAAGTGCAGAGGTCACGCTGATTGCAGAAGTGCTGCTGACTGCGGAAACTCCAAAGTGGAGAGGCCGCGCTCAGCCCTGTGAGTATTCAAGAAAGTTTACTGCCATATATATGGTGTGTGAGTCAGTGAGTTTGTGTGTATGTGTTTGTGAGTGTATGTGTGTGTATGTGTGTGTGTGTGTGTGTGAGTGTCTGTGTGTGTGTGTGTGTGTGTGTGTATGAGTCTGTGTGTGTGTGTGTGTGTGAGTGTATGTGTGTGTGTATGTGTTTGTGAGGATATGTGTGTGTATGTGTGTGTTTGTGAGTGTGAGTGTGTGTGTGTATGTGAGTGTGTGAGTGTGTGAGTGTGTTTGTGTACGTGTGTGTGTGTGTGTGTGTGTGAGTGAGTGAGTGAGTGGTCTCAGTGACTGAGTTGCCAGCCCAAGAATCCATTCGGCCCACAGTCCATACTAGCCCTCTGGAAACCAGTCCCTTTGGCCCACAATATCATGCTAGCACTCCAGAAAGCCCCCCCCCCCCATTGGCCAGCAATATTCGAATTGGTGGAGAGGTTGAATATTGGGTTGGAGGACCAGCCCTCCCGTGTGAAGCTGGGATCCAACGGGTCCCACTTAGTCTAGTATGACAATAAAACACTCTTCACTCTTGACTTGTGTACCGAGGTAAAGTTTAAAGCTTTTGTGCATGCTAATCAGTCAGCGGAGAGATAAAACATGATTACAATCGACCATCCACAGTGTATCCTCCTGATAAAGGGAATAACATGAATAACATTTAGTACAAGATAAAGCCAGTAAAGTCCGATCAAAGCAAGTCCAAGAGTCTCCAATGAGATAGATAGTAGTTCAGGACTGCTCTCTACTTGTTGGTAGGATGGTTCAGTTGCCTGATAACAGCTGGGAAGAAACTGTCCCTGAATCTGCTGGTGTGCGTTTTCACACTTGTATACCTTTTGCCCATTGGGAGAGGGGAGAAGAGTGGGCAGGGAGCGACTCATCCTTGACTATGCTGGTGGCCTTGTTGAGGCAGCGTGAGGTGCAAGTCATTGGAATGGAGGTTGATTTGTGTGATGGTCTGGGCTGCGTCCACAATTCTCGACAATTTCTTGTGGAGTTACAATGCAGTTGCAGTGAACTACAATGCCGTTGAACTAATTCAAGAGCATGAAACTGACCCCACAAGATACTCTTAGCTCATTAGAACATTGTTGAATGGGACAAATGGATTTGTTCTATCAATAACTGCTGTGATACTTCCGAGAAGTGCTGGAACATCTAGGGATGTGGCTGGTGGACAGTACAATGCCGGTCAGGTAATCAAGCTGTCGTGGAATTCTACCCATCCAGGTTTGATTTTGACCTACGGTACTAATTGTGTCGAGTTTGCACTTCCTCCTTGTGACCGTGTGGGTTTGGCCTGTAGTATTCCATTTCACCCCAGATGCCGCAGAGAGTGGTGGTTGTTAGATAAATAGCCTAATGTAGAGGAGGGGTGTGTGGAGAGAGAATCAGGCAGCTGGTAATGGCCATGTACAGAGTAGGTTACAGAGAAAGAAATGGGGAATTAGATTGTGGGGATTGCTCTGAGAGCTAGCATGGACTTGATGGGGTTAATGGCCTACTTCTATAATAGAACTATGAAAACTAAGGAATAAGTTCTGAGTGTGCAGTCTTAAGTCTCAGTAAACATAAAACGTTTGTCTGAAGGTGACAAATGCAACAGTAATAGTTGGTGAACCATTCACTCAGAAACACAGTTCTTCCTGTTCCTGAAACTAGGTGCTACCAGCTGGGTGGAAGTATGTGCTGGAAAGATGCAACAGTCAATATAGATGGAAGATGAATCCCTAGTACAATATCTGTAATTTGCATTTAACGAGCACATTTAACATAAAACATCAGTTAATGGATCCCAGGCACATTATCAACGCTTGAGCCACAAGGAGATAATGGTGTAGGAAGGAACTGCAGATGCTAGTTTAAACCGAAGATAAACACAAAATGCTGTAGTAACTCAGCGGGACAGGCATAATGGGCCAGCTGCCCGAAGACATGGTCAAGAGGTAGCTTTAGGAATGCATCTTAAAGAAGGAAAGTGAGTTGGAGGCAACTTAAGTCATAATTACCAATGGTGATTTAAAATGAATAGGGAAAATGAAAGAGGTCTGAATCAGAAAATCAGAGGATGATGAGATCTCAGAGAGTTGTAAAATTGGAGGAGGTTATCGACATTGGGAGAGATGAAGCGATTGAGGATCTGATGAAAATTTTACAAGCAAGGCTTTATCAGAGAAGCCAGTAAGCATGGGGCAGTGGTGGAGATCTGGGGTGACTTAGGATAGGGAAGTCTGAGTTTTGGATGAGTGAGAGATTACAGAGGGTCTAAAAGACTTGAGGTGGGCAAAACAATGAGGGGAAGAGATAGGATGAATACACAAATTATTTTATCTAGAGTAGAGGAATCAAAACATAAGTTTAAGGTGAAAGGGGAAAGATTTAACAGGAACATGAGGGGTAACTTTTTCACACAGAGGGTGGTGAGTATATAGAATCAGCTACCTGAGGGGGTAGTTGAGGCAGGTACTACAATAACATTTAAAATACTGTTGGACAGGTACATATATAGGGAAGGTTTAGAGGGATATGGGTAATACGCGGGCAGATGGGACTAGCGTAGATGGGGCACCTTCGTCGGCGTGGGCAAGTTGGTCCGATGGGCCTGTTTCCGTGCCGTGTGACTATGACTATGATTCTATGATGTTAGAATAATAGGAAAAGATGCACCATGAGCATCAGTCACAGTACATGGGGGAGATAGATAATATTGAAGGGCTGTACTACGTTATAGATATGACGTGATATTTCAGATCACTGTGCCAATCTATTTTACTCCTAAATTTAAGGCACCAACTGGCAGCCAGCTAATTAATATTGGCTCAGCACATCTGGCCTGAATGGCACTTGCTCCACTTCCCGTATTCAGGATGGTCTTTGCCATAATTTAAACTACCTTCCACTCGCTCTGAAAACCACCAGGAATTCTACCTGAAGTTAATGATCAGATTTGATGTGGGTGACATATTTACTGCCATGCCATCCTCTCAGCAGGGTCTCAAGGGGCAGTCAATTAGACTGGCATTCGGAATTACTGCTGGTGTTTAGTGCATGATGAAAAACACAAACTGTCTGTAAATAGGCCAATGCTGTAATTACTGTCAAATTTTAGAGCAAAAATCATAGATCATTATGTCTCAAATGCCAAGAAGAAAATAAGCTCCTACTGCACCGATATTGACAGAAGGGACACCATCTCACTAGTTAAGCTCAGCACAGGACATGTTGAAATCCCTTTATGTTGTCTCCTGAATATATTTTCTATACTTTACTGCCAATCTTTTAGGATTAGATTGCTGATTCTGACGGCTCAATTCTGCAAACCTTACTTCTACTGAGCTCCCTCGTATTGCATGTCTTAATGCATTGCTTAATACTCTTAAATTATGTTTAACTGTTTGATGATATATCAAGGTACTGTATGAAATGCAGACAAAAGTGATTTATCAAGACTAATCTTCAAAATGAACTTTCTTAATTTTAAAAGTGGAGCATATTCCAAGGTGCTTTGTGCTGTCTTCATTAGGGAAGATTTCCCACTACCGCTTTGAGAACAGAGAATCTCATGGCGGCCTCTAATGAGTTCGCTACAACATTACAAATTACATTTTTCTGGAGAAGCATTTGCAATTTGCAAAATTTTGTCCTTTAAAATGCATTTCTCATTCTCTCACAATGTTTTACTGATATTCGCAAAATGTGAAAGCAAGTTAAATTATGCTCCAGGGGTCATACAACTGTGCAGGCCAATCCATACCTTAATTATTCTTGTAAGGTAGGAAATGTATTTAAGCTTGGATCCAGCTCTTTAATTTGTAGAACCATTAAGGGTGTTTGTATGAGCAATCTGTCACAATGTTTCTGCATAACACTTTCAGAACTTAAACTTCTAAATAATGTTTAAGAAGGAATTGCAAATGCTGGAGTAAACTGAAGATACACACAAAAAGCTGGAGTAATTCAGCAGAACAGGCAGCATCTGTAGACATTCGGGCCGAGACCCATCTTCAGACTGGTTGACCCAAAACGTCACCCATTCCTTCTCCCCAGAGACGCTGCCTATCCCGCTGAGTTACTCTAGCTTTTTGTGTCTATCTTCTAAATAATGTAATTTTAGACGTTACCCTTTTTACTTCACAGACTGGATTCTACCTAGAATGATAGGATGGAAGTTACCGATCTGTGAGCTGTAAGGAAACAGTGGGTATATTTGCTGTGGAAAATAAATATCCGTAATGTAATGGTATAAAAAAAGGAATAATTGAATAATAGGTGAGGACTCAATAACAGGTTTCAAAACTCTGAAAGATTCTGATGAGCATGAGGGTGAATCTGATATAATTGACAGCGGTGTCATTTAGAAAAAAAACAGATTTATGATGATTAGTGAAAGAAGAAGAGAGGAGATAAAATGTGCTTTGTTTATTCAGCGAGTTGTTACAAATTGGGATGCTACAAAAAGGGAAGATAGACACAAGAAGCTGGAATAACTCAGCGGGTCAGACAGCATCTCTGGAGAAAAGCAATAGGTGACGTTTCGGGTCGTCCCAAAACATCACCTATTCCTTTTCTCCAGAGATGTTGTCTGACCCGCTGAGTTACTCTATCTTGTGCCTATCTTTGGTTTAAACCAGCATCTGCAGTTCATTCCTGCAACTTTCAAAAGGGAATTGGTTGGGAAGTGGAAGATCCTGCACGGCAGTGGAGAAGAGCACAAGAATAGTGTTAGGAGGGAGAAATAGATCAACCATGATTGAATGGTGTAGTAGACTTGATGGGCCGAATGACCTAATTCTGCTCCTATTACTTATGACCTTATGACCTTATGAGATAGCGGGATAGTGCTTCCAATGAGCTGGGCTGGAAAAATTGAACCACCTGGTTACTTTTGAGTCTTTTGATTTTGTAATTCTTCAAGTATCAGTACATAAGTGTGAAAACGCATTCTTCCAGATTCAGGGACAGCTTCTTCCCAGCTGTTATCAGATAACTGAACCATCCTATCACCAACTAGAGACTGGTCCTGATCTATCATCTACCTCATTGGAGACCCTTGGACTATCTTTAATTGGACTCTACTAGACTTTATCTTGCAATAAACATTATTCCTGTTATCCTGTACCTGTACACAGTGGACGGCTTTATTGTACTCGTGTAGAGTCTTTCCGCTAATTGGATAGCATGCCAGAAAAAAACTTTTCACTGTACCTCGGTACACTTGACAATAAAGTAAACTAAATTGAACTAAACTATGAATTTTGCCACTTTTTACAAATGCTTTTTTCTTGAGTTTATGCTCAAGTCTTGTAATGAGTGGTTATGATAATGTATTAATTATTAAACAACCTCTTTGAAAATATTTCAAATATCTGCCGGCGTATAGACAGAGATTGAAGTGTGAATTCTGATGTCAAAATGCACTACTGGAAAGGGATAATAAATACTCTATTTTGGAATAAAAATGCAGAATGCAGAGAGTTTGTGAATTGTGATAAACCACCATCTTTCACAGTTTTTAATTATTCATCCCAACCAAAGGCACAAGTCAATTAATGCATTAAAGCAGGTCTTTATAATGTTTCCCAATGCTTGTCCTGTTGGTAGTCATCATTACAAAGTGCTGAAAGTGTAAATGGATTATTAAATTGCGTGCTACTATAACGCTGCATCATGAAGTAAGATGTTCAAGATATTTCAAAAATTGTATTCTGCTATTCTAGGCCCAGAGCCTTCAAACGCTCCTCATACGTTAACCTAATCCTCCAAACTTTTAAGGTGGAGGTTATATCAACGATTTACCTTTAAATACGACCAGCCTTTTTTTTCAGAAGTTGTTCACAATTCATTCAAGTTATTTCCATTCACTGGTCTCTCCTCAGAGTGGTTTGTTTCCACAGGTTTCAATAGTTAGTTCCTCCAAGAGATGATTCTTTGGTTGTGAACTGATCAATGAGTATTAGGCAGCTCAACCTCCCTCAAATTAGCTCTGAATCCAGGAGCTTGCGTAAAGTTAAAAAGAGAGAAGGTCCCAAATGAGTGATTGCACCATAAGTGTAATAGGGCCCAGGTTTACAAGGTCACAAGTTATAGTAGAATTAGGCCATTCGGCCGATCGAGTCAACTCCGCCATTCAATCCTGGCTGATCTCTGCCACCTAATCCCATTTTCTGCCTTATCCCCATAACCCTTAACACACATTCTGATCAAGAACTTGTCTATCTCTGCCTTAAAAATATCCACTGATGGCCTCCACAGCCCTCTGTGGCAATGAGTTCCACAGATTAACTACACTCTGACTAAAGAAGTTCCTCCTCACCTTTTTAAAAAAAGTGCCCTGCAATTCTGAGCCAATGATCTCTAGTCCTAGACTCATCCTTTCCACATCCACTCCATCTATGTATTTCATTATTCTGTAAGTTTCAATGAGGTCCCCTCTCAGCCTTCCAAACCCCAGTGAATGGAGGCCCAGTGCTGTCAAATGCTCATCAAATGCTAACCCACTCATTCCTGGAATCTGGTGTGCTGCTGTGCTGTGGTCTGCTGTGAATTGAGCTGCAAGTAGTCCTATCATTGCAATGGGAAAAGTCAACAGTGAAGGCAGGACCATTATCATTCAGGTCTTGGTTCTTTTGTTTGATACAATTTGAAATATTTGAAATTCCTCGTAACTCCACCTTTCCACTAATGATTTAGAATTATCCTGGTTTATTTTCTTTTAATTTAGTTGAGAGATGCAGCATGAAAACAGACCCCTCAGCTCACCGGGTCCACGCCGTTCTATCCTACAAACTAGGAAGAATTTACAGAAGCCAATTATCCTATAAACCTGCACATTTTTGGAATGTGGGAGGAAACAGGAGCACCCGGGGAAACCCCACGTGATCATGGGGAGATGTACAAGCTCTGTACAGACAGCACCTGTAGTCAGGATTGAGCCCGGGTCTTTGTGCTGCAAGGCAGTCACTCTTCCATTACACCACTGTGCTGCCCAGATATTTGACACCATTCTGGTTTTAATATTGAGATACAACTTGTTGATTTCCATTTCCTTCCATGGCATAAATTGGATGGTGTTTGTCTTTTAGGTTCATGTTTTTAGATCAATTGTTTAATTGTTTGAACTCCCCATAACTGCAGCTCTTTTAGTCGGCACAGGGGCGCATACTGTAGCTTCACTTTTAGTCCATTTTTTTAAATGGAAGCTGTTTCCGTGCTGTGTGATTCTATGACTCTAGGCAGGAGAATACCACCTGATCTCTCGTGTTTGCGCAACTATACAGTGAGATCATGGTTGATGGTAGATGTTTAATGTAAGCACCACTCTCCTGCACAAATCCCATACATTAGTCGTAGAGTCATAGAGTCATACAGCATAGCAACTTACCCACGCCGACCAACATGCCTCATTGACACGTCCCACCTGCCTGCATCTGGCCCATATCCCTCTAAACCGGTCCTATCCATGTACCTGTCTAAATGTTTCTTAAATGTTGCGATAGTACCTGCCTTAACTACCTCCTCTGGCAGCTTGTTCCATACACCCACCACCCTTTGTGTGAAAAAGTTACCTCCCAGATTCCTATTAAATGTTTCCCCCTTCAGCTTAAACCTTTGTTCTCGGTTTCATAATACCCCTGCTCTGGGCAAGAGACTACCTGCGTCTACCTGATCTATTCCTCATTTAAAAATTTAATGATGTATCTTGAAAACATAGTGCAGCTTCACAGCCCTCTGAGGCAGAGGGTTCCATTAGTTTACCATCCTTTGAGTCCATGAATAGTTAAGACCCCTGGTTCTAGACGCCATGCCAGAGAAATTTCAACTCCATATCTATCCTGTCAAGATGTAAGAATTTTACATTTCAAATAAAGGTGGAAGCAGTGGCTTGCTTTGACTGACTTTACTTTTGAACCTTTGTTTTGTTTAATCATGCTCCTTCAATCACACTGCACTGAATTATTGATTCCAGGCACAGCACAATTATTAAGTGCACCCTGAGCCATCATTTTCTCATCACTGTAATTAACGTTTTTAATCACATTTGAGTAAATTATTGATCATTCTTCATATTGCAAATCTCAGATCAGTCACACCTAAAATGAATAGTTGTATTTCATGGAGACATCTCCATCATGGGAGCCCAAATAAATTATTCCACTTAGCTCTTTTCTTCTCCTTCCAATAAAAGTGGCTCAGTGTCGGTGGCAATTCTTCTTCTTGCGAATGAAACGTAAACCAAAGGAATAGTTAGATCTCAAGCTGGTGTTGAGCAGCCAGGTTGTTGTCTCGATTGATTAATTGAGACACAGGAGAATGCAGATGCTGTATTCTGGAGCAATAAAACCAAACTGCTGGAGTAACTCCACGGGTCAATAGTTTAGTGGTTCACTTTACCTCTGAGTTCAAAGTCACACACTAAGCACCTAGATCACTCTGCATCTCAGAGTTTGGTGGCCTCTCACTATTAAGATAAAATGCTTCCTTTAAGTTTTTCATACCAAAAGGGACAGTTTAGCATTTTTCACATGATATCAATTTGCCAGATGTTTGCCCACATGCTTCACCTATCAAAATTGTTTCGTAGCCTTTTATGTCATCTTTGCAACTTACCTTTATCCTACGTTTGTGACATCGGAAAGTTTAGTAACCATACCCGAAAATGTTAACTATTACAGCATCACTGATCTCATCCGACTTATCATTTTCTTCCAAAATGAAAGAGACCCGGCTGTGAATTTTTGACTGAAATTAATTTGAAATTTAAGTAGAGACTAGACCAAGTGGGACCCATTGGGCCCCATCCCCCAATGCGGGGGGGAGGGCACAGGCGGAATTGGCATTCACCCAAGGGGGAGAGGGCATGGGGGGTGGGGCGGTACGGGGTGCAGGGGCGGCGGGGGAGCGCTGAGAGTCCTCCCTCCTGATCTGCTCTCCCCACTCCCTGCCTTGTGGCCAATCACCAGGATCGTGGGGCAGCAACCTTGTTACCATTGGCAACGTCCCATTGTGATGTAATTGTGGCAGTTGGCAGCCAGCTTGAGAGGCCATTGTGATTAGTGCACTGTGAGAGGCATTGTCACATCATCACTGGAAGCTCTCTGTGAGAAGACTGGAAGCTCTCTGTGAAAAGGCTGGAAGCTGCCTGTGAGAAGGCGGTTTTGGCTTTTTTAAAACTTTAATCATGAATAACTTTTCAAATATAGCGTGAAATGTGAAGCAAACTGACAGGGAAATAACAACCCCCCCCCCCCCCCGATCGGCCCTCCCCACTCCCTGCCTTTTGCCCAAACACTAGGATCGTGGACCAAAATGCAACCAGAACTTGATGAGCAGCCCCTTCAGATATTGGTAGAGGGGCAGCAACCTCGTTACCATTGGCAACGCCCCATTGTGATGTAATTGTGGTAGTTGGCAGCCAGCTTGAGAGCCCATTGTTACCGTTGGCAATGTCCCATGGTGATGTCATTGTGGCAGTCGGCAGCCAGCTTGAGAGTCCATTGTGATTGGTGCACTGTGAAAGGCATTGTGACATCATCACTGTGAGAATGCTGGAAGCAGTCTGTGAGAAGGCAGTTTTAGCTGTTTATAAAAATGCAACCATTAATAACTATGGAAATATGGGTAGAAATGCAACGGGAAGATGTTTATCGCCACCAGGAGAAAAATGTGACTAGGATGTGTCAAAATGGGAAGGCTGTGGCCTTGCGTTTGAAAGAAGATAGGAATTAACCAGATTGGCACACACATACAGAGACACAAACAAGACGAAGACTTTTAGTTATATAGAGACGGTCAATCTGGAGGCCTTGGATACTAAATGTGAAGAAGAGTGCTGACTTGAAACATTGCCTGCCATTTCCCTCCACCGATGCTGCCTGACACGCTGAGTTACTCCAGCACTTTGTGCTTTGCTCAATATTCCAGTAACTGCAATTCCTTGTGTCTCCAGTCTGGAGACCTTGTAATTTTTTAATTGACAAGGTGGTTTTCACCTCTTGTAGGTGTGGAGGAAATGGTGATACTGAGCCTAAGAGTGTGCTGGAGGATGGAGACAAGGACACTTGTGTCAAATACAGCAACCAAGCCATGGTGAATTTGACAACATTGATGAATGCACACATGGCATGATATTGGCCAACTTCCAATTACCTTGTGCTTTCTAGACCATCCTTTCTTGGACCTTGGCCTTCAGGTGCCCATGGAGTTTTGTGTGCTTTCCTTGAAGCGTGACGGAGTTTCCAACCCAAGAATATCTTGCATTCATTTTTAATTATCTCTTGACCTCTTGCTTGTTCTCATCAAATCAGCTTCAGTATTTTCAGGTAAAGGAGCCAAAATTATCATTGCAGGTGCTAATTTTACACTTTAGAATTTAGACCTTAGAGATACAGCATGGAAACAGGCCTTATGGCCCACTAAGTACCCACCAACCAATGATCACCCCATAGAGTAGCACTAACCTACACACTGGGGAAAATTTACAATTTTACAGAAGCCACTCTAGATAGTTCTATCTTACACAATAGGGACAATTAATAACCGACAAACTGCACGTCTTTGGAATGTGGGATGACGCTGGAGCACTCGGAGAAAACCTACATGGTTATAGGGGGACCGTACATACTCCATGCAGACAGCACCCGTAGTCAGGGTCGAACCCGGGTTTCTAGCGCTGTATAGGGGCTGTCCCACTGCGGCGACCTAATCCGCGAGTTAAGAAGAGTGCCTTCGACCTTCAAGTTCGAGGGCACTCACCTGGAAAACCTCGAGCTGGATCGACCATCCACGTTGAAACCGCGAGCTGGATCGACCAACCACACACACACACACACACACACACACAAACACATCGCAAAGGCGGGGGCCAGGGAAAGCCGGTGAGCGCTGTCTGAAATTCATTCTCGCGATGAAGAGGAAGGTAAACAGCTGCCACAGTGTAAGGTAAGTCCTTTAGAGAGCGCTAAGGAGGGGGGGGGGCGGAGAGAAGGGGAGAGATGGAGAGAAGGGGAGAGAAGGTGGGGGGGAGAAGGGGGGAGAGAAGGAGAGAGATGGAGAGAGATGGGGGGGAGGGGGGAGAAGGGGGGGGAGAAGGGGGGGGAGAAGGGGGGGGAGAAGGGGGGGGAGAAGGGGGGGGAGAAGGGGGGGGAGAAGGGGGGGGGGAGAAGGGGGGGGGAGAAGGGGGGAGAGAAGGGGGGGGAGAGAAGGGGGGTGGGGAGAAGGGGGGTGGGGAGAAGGGGGGGGGGAGAAGGGGGGGGGGGGAGAAGGGGGGGGAGGAGAAGGGGGAGGAGAAGGGGGGGGAGAAGGGGGGGGGGAGAAGGGGGGGGGAGAAGGGGGGGGGGAGAAGGGGGGGGGGAGAAGGGGGGGGGGAGAAGGGGGGGGAGTAGGGGGGGGGAGAAGGGGGGGGGAGAGAAGGGGGGGGAGAAGGGGGGGGAGAAGGGGGGGGGGGAGAAGGGGGGGGGGAGAAGGGGGGGGGGAGAAGGGGGGGGGGAGAAGGGGGGGGGGAGAAGGGGGGGGAGAAGGGGGGGGGGAGAAGGGGGGGGGAGAAGGGGGGGGGGGAGAAGGGGGGGAGAAGGGGGGGAGGAGAAGGGGGGGGGGAGAAGGGGGGGGGAGAAGGGGGGGGGAGAAGGGGGGGGGGAGAAGGGGGGGGGGAGAAGGGGGGGGGGAGAAGGGGGGGGGGAGAAGGGGGGGGGGGAGAAGGGGGGGGGGAGAAGGGGGGGGGGAGAAGGGGGGGGGGAGAAGGGGGGGGGGAGAGAGAAGGGGGGGGGGGAGAAGGGGGGGGGGAGCAGGGGGGGGGAGAAGGGGGGGGGGAGAAAAGGGGGGGGGGAGAAGGGGGGGGGAGAAGGTGGGGGGAGAAGGAGTGCAGACACTTTTAAGAAGTATAATAAAGTTTAGGGGGCATTTAACCTAACGGTCGGTTTTTCCTGGTCCTGAAAACTCCATTGAGCCAATCAAAATGCCCGGTCAGCGAAGGAGATTGCCTACGGCTGCCCTTGACTGCCTGTAACTAAATAGCGACCCCACTCCACTGCACTAAGTGTTAAAAAGACCCATGCCGACCAAATTGTACTCGCGTAAATTTTTTCAACATGCTGAAAATTTTTCCGCGACCTAGTTGAGGCCGCGAGTATGCGGGAACTTCCCTCGAACATGAAGGAGAGTTCTAGTGACCTCATAGGACCTCCTAGGAACTCGTGTCGACCGTGCTGCAAGTTTGAGTCGAGGGCAAACTCGTCTAAACTCGCATATTAGGTCGCCGCAGTGGAACAGCCCCTTAAGGCAGCAACTCTACCGCTGCGCCATTGTGCTGCCTAATGGTGGAGTTCAAGGTGGTCAGGCACTGTGAAGACTGTGCTGCTCCTATCAGTTGGGACTGTTCTATCACCACTGTCACAATCTCAGTTGTCTTTGCATCATCAGCACAGTCGAGCAGTAAAATGAAGAAGCATCCCAACCCAAAACATCACCTATCCATGTTCTCCAGAAATGTTACCTGACCTGCTGAGTTACTCCAGCTCTTTGTGTCTTTTATCAAGATATAAATTCTCATTCTCTGAAAGATCTCAGAATCCTCTATAATAAGGCAGAGAACCGATTGTACACTTACATACATGGTAATAAGAACCACAATCACATTGCCACAAAAGGCTGTGGAGGCCAAGTTAATGGATATTTTTAAGGTGAAGATTGATAGATTCTTAATTAGTATGGGTGTCATGGGTGAAGGTGAGAAGGGGAGGAGAATGGGGTTGAAAGATAGATCAGCCATGATTGAATGGTGGAGTAAATTTGATGCTCCTACAAGTTATCAACTTATGAACATTGACAGCCTTGGACAATGAGGCCTACATTTTTATGATCATAGTAGGGCATTATTAAACCAACTGATTTTTAAACTCCCATTTCACCAATGCAGTCCATTCCAATCTTCTGCCCTTTCTCGTGGTCATGCAAATTATTTTCTCCCTTTGCCTCTCAAATGGGCTTATTTATACCCCGACTTGAAACCTTGCATGGTCATGGGGCAAATTTAAAACAAAAACACTTGAATTGAAGCTTGGACTTTATATTTGCAGTAGATCATACAGAAGAGCTTCAGCTTGTTGATTAATTCCAGCTCAAATATGTACAGACAAGGATAGTTTTATTCAAATACCCCTGGGGTTCTACCTATCAGCTGTGATTAGTAAACCACTAACTCAGCAGAATCACTCAGGGAATGAGAAATCCCACAAGTGCACAATCTGGCCAATATATTGAGTGTGGGGAGAATCAGCCAGCATTTACGAAGAAGACAACTAGAGGGACATGAACCATAGCAGTTACATCAACTTATATTAACTTAGCTATAAATACAAAACTACAACAACTTACAATTTACAACACCTTTACCATACAGAAAACCAGCAGTAAATATCTAAGCAAACGTTGGTGAAGCAAAGGTGTCACTAGGAAGGCTGACTAAAGATCCAGGTCATGAAATGGGCTTTAAGCAGGATAAAGAGGTGGAAAAATGTAGATCCTTAAGGATGGTGTTCGAAGTACAGAATGCATTTAAAAGATTAGCTATGTTTAGGAAGGAACTGCAGATGCTGGTTTATGCCAAAGATAGATACAAAGTGCTGTAGTAACCCAGCTTATAAGGCAGCATTTCAGGAGAAAAAGGATGACTGACGTTTCAGGTCAGAACCCTTCTTCAGAAGGCCCGAAACGCCACCCATCCTTTTTCTCCAGAGATGCTGCCTGACCTGCTGAGATACTCTAGCACTTTGTGGCTACAAAAGATTAGCTGTCACTGAAATCAAACAAAATAGTAAGATTAAACGAGAACTTACCAGTTTGAAGTTTGATCTTTATTTTATGAGGAGTAACGCTGAGGGATTACGTGAAGACCCCGCCAGCACGCATGTGTGTCAATCTTCAAAGCAGCGGTGTGAAATCACAGACAACAGTTATTGAACTAAACATAGTAAGATAAGAGAAACTAGAATACCAGTTGACCTTTATGATAGAGGGTGGGCGTGGAGGGCACGTAATCCCTCAACGTTACTCCTCATAAAATAAAGATCAAACTTCAAACTGGTAAGTTCTCATTTAATCTTATTATTTTACTTCGGATTCACGTGAGTGACTACATGAAGATTTTAAAGCTCTGTGATTTCATGCCGTGGAAACGAGTCTGCATCAGTCTACACTGCATCAGTAGGCCAATGATGAGTGAACATTAATAATGCATTCAGACATGACATAGATATAGACATGTTGATGCTATTAATGAACAATAGTGGCAATAGTAACCTCCCTCAACCGGGAGGAAGTTATGAAACAGACCTAACATAGAGTTGGCAAATACCCCCGATCTGGCAATGGGTTTATTCTGAATATTTGGACAGATCGTTAGTTTAACCATCCTGCAGCCGCTAGGATGTGGTCCATAACCCTGCTGCTGAGGTGTTGCGGTCCTGGTGGAGTGAGACTCAAAATGTCAATGTTCACTCCTGTATAAGCCAGACCCATTTAACCCCCTGGAGAAGGTCTGTAGTGATACCTTCTAACAAGGTTTATGTAACTAACAATATTGTTAGTCAGAGTCTACAAGGCTCTTAGGGACCTTGACATACTGGTGTAGATGCGTGATCACACACAACCCAAGGTCCATGGGATATGCAACATCTAGTTTGGTCTATGTCCCTGTCTACTCTGCTTGACTTAATCATAAACATAACATGTTATTATTGCCCGCAGATATGATCATCCTATCCAGTGTAGCAATGACTGGACCCGTTGCGCTGTACTCAGTGCCATGGCATAGCCACTAGTAAGTGAGTTTGACCAAGGACAGGGATGTTGTTGGAGCCCATCGGCAAAATGCCGTAGCACAATGTTAACAACCCATATCACTGCGTCCCTAGGCCTGGGAGGTTTTAAGTTGACGATACCCTTCATAATCTAGATGTCAGAGGGTGAGACCCGACAGTGGTTTCTGTTCCCCGCAGCCAAATGATGAGGAGGTACTTCAGGCACAGTAAATGGAACTTTAACTTATGCTATAAAATGCCATATAAACTGAATTTCAAGGCGTCAGTCATCCGTGCTGAGTTAAATGTAAATAAGCATAAACAATACCTCCCATCTTCTTATGAGGAATGCTGCTATTTGGTGCTATCCCTGCAATCTGCAGTGAGCACTTCCAAGGCTTTTGGTTTAACAACCCGAGCCGCAGGAATGGTCTCTCAGAGCCTGCAAGTCAATGAATTGATTATATCATGCAGAGGATGGTTTCCACATCACAGCTGAACCAGCAATTTTTTGTGTCCAGAAATAACCATGTAAGGTTTTATGATCATTCCCCACATCAGCGGGAACCATGGGTATATAAACCAGGCAGGCACTACAAAAATGCCGGAAGAGGGAAACTTGCTGAATTTTGCAAGACCCGTCTAATGAGGCCAAATGGAGGAAGACATAAAAGAACATTCCTCCCTAGTGTAATGAGAATGCGCCCATCGCCATTGATATGCCTCGTATTTTCTGCAACTGGTGATTGAGCCTGGATGCAAACATCTCGATCGTTAGTGTTCCATCGAGCCACAATGTCATTAAATACTTTGTGATCGCACATCCATTCTGTGTTGTCATTGATTTTACATGATAATACACCAGTGCTAAATGCAGTTAGGTAAACTATCACCGGATACTGATTGCACCCTTGTGATTAACATATACCACCACCAAAGTGTATCACCTTGGACTTGTGGATGCCGATTATGCATATTCACACACCCTTTAATGCACAGAATGCACCTGGTGTCCATTGGCAGTTGATACCATAACTGAACAATTGATAACTCGTGCTAATCCCATCTGCCTCCGTAGAGATGGTATTAGTAATTTTCCATCTTTGAGTAATAGCATCAGTTTGGAATTGACTGAAGATTTACGGATGAAAGGTTTAGTGGAGCAACGCTGAATATTGTTCGTCCACCATTGTGACTTTGATAGTTTCAGCTGGGAATAGCAGAGGTCTAATCTTTTGTCTCAGAACGGAGTCCCATACAAATGAATGGATTAATTGTATCCGAATAATCAATAGTTTCAGTTGGTATCAACTTAACTTAAATTTAACTGGACGGATCAGAAACCCAATTTCTCAAATATAGCTATGTGGCTGATAAGGCTAATTTAGCAAAATACAGTATGTTCAATATCATCCAGTTTGGCCATAACACTTGTTTGTTAGCTGTGCAGTCGAAGCACTGATTGTAGTGATTTGGTAAATAACCTGGGAGCTGAAGTTAGCCCATTTTGCAACGCTTCTGAGTGTATCATTGCCTCGTCCAGCTAAATTTCAAATACCTCCGAAGCCCGTGAGCGGAAATGATCACATGGAAGTTATTCAGAAATGTCTATACTGCACATGCGGGTTGAAGCTGTTGACAATGAACATCTCCCATAATTGCGAGCCTGCCTTGAAAGGCAACTCCAACCATACCTGCTGTGCAGTATAAACTAATCTCATGTTATCCCAAACCAGTGTAAATATTCAAACCAGTGTATTCAAACCAGTGTAAATATTACCAACGTATCCGTAACAGCAGGCATCATCGATGTGGCTCCATACCTACACACCGCCGGATGGGGAACTTCCAGGAGTTGCCTCAATCAGCTTCATCCTTCCACATCCGCATGGGAGGACTTATGCAACCCGACCCAGGAGCTGCCTCAACCATGTGTGCATGATTTTTGCACCTTCTGCTCCTGGGAGGTAGAGGAGCTCGAGTACGGGGTTGGCGCATCTTCCAGGAAGGCCGTTCTGGGCCGTGGCCTGAAAAAGACCTTTGTCCTGGTTGTACGGCCTTCAAGCTTTCACCAGCTTCAGTGTATCGTGGTTTGCTGGTGGGTGCGTAGGGGTGCTGCCGCCGGAGTTGTGAGATCTTGCCTGATGATGTGGCCTTCATGAGCCCGACGGCCCTCGTCGAGCTTCTTGACCTGTTTCAACAGGTTGCCCCCAAATGGCAGTATCAGTGGTTACTGGTCTTACACAGTCCTGCAAATTTGGGGTCCCCAGATAGCTGTTCACTGCAGGGACACTGAGAGAAACACAGTTCCCTGGTGCTGGGTATTTGGTAGTTGTCATTCACAGCCTGCTCCTGCTGCTGGTTGTGTTGTTCCTGCACCCCCAGCACACTTGTGGTACCTTCAGCCAAACCCCTGTCTTCAGAGTCAGCCCAGAAGTGACTCCTAATGCTCCCCTCTGTCGAGGGAGATGCATAATGCAGCCCTCTATAAGGTGCTACCATGGGCATCCTAGGACCCCATGGTGACTAGACTCCATATACCGGAGCATGTCACGTTGGAGCATCTGCTCCATCAACCGCTCCATGCGGGATATGCGATCACAGTCGCTGTCCGCCGGCAGTGAGTCTTTACAGCCCGACTCGTCCGAGCCTTCGGGCCTGTCCGACTTCTGCTTGGCCTTCCCGCCAGTCTGTGGTGTCGATTCGGACTGTGCAGGTGCCAGGTCAGAGACTGCTGATCGAATAGCGATCCTGGTGCAGCCGACCGCTGCTGACTGCCCGCACATCCGCGGTCCTCCGCAGTCAGTCTGGATGCGGTCCATTTGGACTTAGTCCATGGTTCCTTTCCTGTAACACAATTCTCACAGAAAATAGAACAAAACAACCTTAGAGTAAAGAATTTACCTGCAGGTCTTGTTTTAAACCTTCCGCTGCAAAGGCAACGCTCCTCCCCTCTCCCGAGCTTGGTCTCGTGGTCCCTGTAGAGGGCTTCCCCGCGATATTCATAGTCGGGTTTTTCTCCCCCGAGCTTGATATTCCCATAGTCATTGCAGCCGGGATTCCCTCGCGGTCCTTGTAGAACGGCTTCTTCGCGACGTTCATTGTCGGGGTTTTTTCCCCCGAGCTTGGTATTCCCGTTGTAGCTATAGCCGGGATTTCCTCCGCGGTCCCTTATAGAAGGACTTCTCCGCGATGTTTACAGTCGGGGCTTCCCCTCCCCCCCACCACCCTGAGCTGGGTATCCCCGCAGTAACTGCAGCCGGGATATCCCCGCGGTCCCTATAAAAGGGATAGCCGCGATATACATAGTCGGGGGGTATCCCCGCTGTGTTTGTCCAGGTGCCACCGGCACCAGTATGAAGCCGCTGGCTCCACGTCAGCGGCTCGAAAGGCGAATTCACCGCCGCCCGCTACCCGCGATCTTCCGAGCGGGTTCCCTTGGTCCGTGGGTGGGATTTCCCGAGGTCGTGACCGGGATTCCCTGTAGTCCGTGACTGGGTTTCCCCTCCGTCCCGACTTCGCCCCGTACTTTAGCAGGACCTCTAAGTAGAGGTTCCTGCAAGAAGACATAACCTGGAAAAAGTTTTAAAAACTTACCTTCAGGTCTGACCGCTGGCAGGAGCATCATGCCCCCCCGCCAGTCGTACGCAATGCGACAGACGATATGACACGCATACGTGCTGGCGGGGTCTTCACGTAGTCACTCACGTGACTCCGAAGTAAAATCATTTATAAACTGCCTTACATATATTTTTCAGCAGATTTTACAGCAAGAAATTAAGAAAATATGAGGAATAGGTTATTTGGCCCTTCAAACCTCTTCTGTCAATTATTGTGATCATCGCTGATCTACTCCAGGCTTCATACCTCAAGCTTCCAAAATTAGTCATGAGATAATGACATGGGCAACAGTTTCTTGAATAGTATTTGAGAGATTGGTGTTGGCCTGGACATGTGAAAGACTTGTCTTGCTTCTGATGATGATGAGGATACTTTATTATTGCAAGTACCTATGTACATACATTTTTTGTTTGGCATACCATCCAATAAAAACATATAATAGATAAGCACAATCATTAGGATGGTGCAGTGGTAGAGTTTCTGCCTTACAGTGCCAGAGATCCGGGTGTGATCTTGACCATGGGTGCTATCTGTGCAGAGTTTATACATTCTCCCTATGATGCATGGGTTTTCTCCGGTGGCACCGGTTTACTCCCATATTCCAAAGACGTGCAGGTTTGTAGGTTAATTGGCTTCTGTAAATAGAGAGAGTCAAGAGAGAGAGAGAGAGAGTCAAGAGTGTTTTATTGTTATATGTCCCAGATAGAACAATGAAATTCTTACTTGCAGCAGCACAACAGAATATGTAAACATAGTACACTGTAAATCGCAGGGGATAGACTACTGACCGGCATCCACTATAAACCCACTGCCTCCCATGGCTATCTGGACTACACTTCTTCCCACCCTGCTTCCTGTAAGGTCTCCATCCCCTACTCCCAATTCCTCCATCTATGCCGCATCTGCACCCAGGATGAGGTGTTCCACTCCAGGGCATCGGAGATGTCCTCATTCTTCGGGAAATGGGGGTTCCCCTCTTCTACTATAGATGAGACTATCACCAGGGTTTCTTCTATACCCTGTAACTCTGCTCTCACTCCCCATCCCCTCACTCGTAACAAGGGCAGAGACCCCCTTGTCCTCACCTTCCACCCTACCAGTCGTCACATACAACAAATAATCCTCCGACATTTTCGTCACATCCAACGGGATCCCACCACTTGCCACATCTTCCCATCTCCTCCCCTGCCTGCTTTCCGCAGAGACCGCTCCCTCCATAACTCCCTGGTCAATTCGTCCCTTCCCACCCAAAACCACCCCCTCTCCTGGCACTTTCCCTTGCAACCGCAGGAAATGTGACACTTGTCGCTTTACCTCCCCCCTTGACTCCATTCAAGCACCCAAGCAGTCTTTCCAGGTGCGGCAGAGGTTCACCTGCACCTCCTCCAACCTCATCTATTGCATCCGCTGCTCTAGGTGTCAGCTGCTCTACATCGGTGAGACCAAGCGTAGGCTTGACGATCGCTTTTCCCAACACCTCCGCTTGGTTCGCATTAACCTATCTGATCTCCCGGTGGCTCAGTACTTCAACTCCCCCTCCCATTCCGAATCCGATCTTTCTTTCCTGGGCCTGCTCCATGGCCAGAGTGAGGACCACCGTAAATTGGAGGAGCAGCACCTCATATTTCGCTTGGGTAGTTTACACCCCAGCGGTATGAACATTGACTTCTCTAATTTCAGGTAGTCCCTGCTTTCTCCTCCCCTTCTCAGCTCTCCCTCAACCCACTGTCTCCGCCTCTTTCTTTCTTCTTCCCGCTCCCCCCCCCACCCTCACATCAGTCTGAAGAAGGGTCTCGACCCGAAAAGGTTTCCTTCGCTCCATAGATGGTGCCTCACCCGCTGAGTTTCTCCAGCATTTTTGTCTACCTTCAATTTTCCAGCATCTGCAGTTCCTTCTTAAACACTGTAAACAATATACAATGCTGGTACACAAAAATGCTGGAGAAATTCAGCGGGTGCAGCAGCATCTATGGAGCGAAGGAAATAGGTAACGTTTCGGGCCGAAACCCTTCTTCAGACTGATAGGGGGTGGGGAGAAGAAAGGAAAAAAGGAAAAAGACGGAGAAGGAGCCCGAGGGCTGGGGGAGGGGAGGAGACAACCAGATGGCTGATGAAGGGGAGGGGACAGAAAGGGCTAGCAGAATTGGGAGAATTCGATGTTCATGCCCCCAGGATGTAGACTGCGCAAGCCCAAGCAGTCTACATCCTGGGGGCTTGAACATTGAATTCTCCCAATTCTGCTAGCCCTTTCTGTCCCCTCCCCTTCATCAGCCATCTGGTTGTCTCCTCCCCTCCCCCAGCCCTCGGGCTCCTCCTCCACCTTTTTCCTTTTTTCCTTTCTTCTCCCCACCCCCTATCAGTCTGAAGAAGGGTTTCGGCCCGAAACGTTACCTATTTCCTTTGCTCCATAGATGCTGCTGCACCCGCTGAGTTTCTCCAGCATTTTTGTGTACCTTCGATTTTCCAGCATCTGCAGTTCCTTCTTTAACAATATACAATGCTGGTTTCGGCTGTTTCTTTTATACAGGTAAGCTCTGAACTACTATATTTCATGATTTTTCGCAATGCTGCTGGCAACATTTCACCACAGGCAGGCGCCATTTTGATCCCTAGCATGTAGGATAGAACTAGTGTACGAGTAATGGCTGGTTGACGGACTCGGTGGGCTGAAGGGCCTCTTACCATGCTGTACCTCTAAACTAAACTAAGCTAAATGATAGGCACAAAGGTGCAATGTTTGTAATATAATAGTAGACTTAACTGAGAATACACAAAGAGTCGCCTCATTTCTGGCACCCAGAAAGTTTCAGTTCCTAAGAGTACAGTCTTATCTTAACCTTAAAGGCCTGTTGTCCTGGCAGCATCGATGCTCTCCTCCGTCCGTCGCCATCTTGAAATGGCCCTTTTTTCAGGGTCAGCTGCCATCACCGTCACTTCACTTCGTATAGTTAAGTGGAACATCTACCTGAGAGGGCAAACGTGTTCTTTGTTCAGGATTGCTGCTGGAAGACAACACCTCAGAAAGTGTTCTCCTTCAGTGCTGCATCTGTGTGTCATTCTGCATATTGTATTTAAATCTGTAGTGGAACTTGAACCAACAGTCTTCTAACTCAGGGAGACGCGTTTGCTAATACAAGGTCACGGATGAATTGTGCACCTCTAGTGTGATGTATGGTGTTGCTATACCATCCTGAATAAAGAAACAAGATCAATTACCAGAAAACTCAGTTTGTAGTTTGGAAAAAAGTTAGCCAAGTGGTAGGAATAAGATTAAATGGATTTTCTGCTGTATTTCTGGCAAAGATACATACTGAAGCAGTTCTATGGACAAGACAAATTGGATCGACAAATAGTACAACATATTGCACTATTTTACAATAATGTTTTACAATAATACCCCAAGTTAAGGGGATATGGCAATTAGGAAAATGTCTTAATATCAAGCCGTATTCAGGAACCCAGTTCGATAAGTCCATTTGGCTGAAGAGGTTAAGGAGGCTTTTGTAATTCTAGATACATTGAGATTGCAAGCACAAGTATTGCTTAGCATAGTTGTATATGTTTTAAATTACTGCACTTTTCAATTCACCAAATCAACTAGGCTGTAATAGAGATTTTTATGGGCATTTTGTGCTATTTAACAAAAATAAATTTCATATCAACATATCAAATATAAAATTCAAAATTGTGAAATGCAAAAATCAATGAGTAAATATGAAGCACCATTGCTTTATCGGCTGGTTTACATGAGAGGCCTCAACCTGAATAGAATACCTTATAGCTTGTTGACAAATGGTGATTTCTCCACTTGATCTTGTTTCTTCTATTCTTCTGTTGGTATGGTGGGCAGTAAGTCAATTCTTTCAGATCTATCAGGCTGTATTGATTAATTACTAACTATTTCTACGAGATTACACATTAATTTCAGTGCCTGTCAATTATATTTATAATTGCATTCTTGTTCTACCCAGGTGAGTAAATTAACTCTGTTAAAGTCTTCTTAGCTGGTTCTGCGGTCTCAGGGTTTTCATAACAAAGCATCCCCATTGTGAAATTGCTTCAAAAATGACATTATGAAATGTGACTTGTATTTCTCTCTAAACTAACTGATGTTCCACCAGCTAGATTTGTGGCTTAATCCAACATATTGATTGGTAAAAATGTATTATACAATAGCTGGTATTTTGTGGGTTTGATCCTAACTGAATTAAATGAATGAATTGTTCTTCATATTATTACTGTAGTGGGAAGAATCGTGCTTTGTAATTTCTGGTCAACAATAATTTGCATTATTTTTAAAATCTATCTTTTCCATTGAAAATTTGATAGGAACACCAAGGAATACCACTATGAAATTCAAAATTGTGAGCCAATAACAAATTTCAGACAAGAAGTCGTTAAGGTTTCTGAACGATTTTAAAAAGTCTGCCAATTAAAGGGAGAAAATAATGGTAACAGAATTCAACAAAAAAGATCAGAAACTAAATTTTGATTTCTTCATTAAGATTATGATTGTGATCTTTATAGTTTGTATAAAATGTGCTATAAGATTACAGCAATGCTATTTTATAAACACTCAGATTCCTCATCTTTAAAACATTCAGACAATCGTCAAAAATGCTAACGTCCGAGCATGCAATATACTAAGAAAAATTAGAAATTTAGGATTAGGTTTATTTTGTCACGTGTACCGAGGTACAGCTTTGTTTTGCACGCTATCCAATCAGGTTAAATAATATTATATATAAATACAATCAAGTCCAACTCATGTACAATAGGTAGAGCAAAGGGGGGAATTCAGAGTGTACAATATAACTCTCTGCATTGTGGTGTACTAGTTCCATAGACAAAGTTCAATAACCACAATGGTATGAACGTGAATTGGTTATTAGTTTATGGAAGGATTGTTCAGAAATCTGGAAAGCGAGGGGAAGAAGCTGTTTCTCAGTCTGGTATTCGGTGCTTTCAAACTTCTATAACTTCTGCCTGACGGGAGTAGTGAGGAGACTGAATGACTGGGGTAGGACAATTCTTTGAATATGTTGGCTAATTTTCCCAGGCATGGTAACGTGTTGATGGAGTCAATGTTGAGGAGTCTGGTCTATGTGATGGACCGGGCTACATCTACAACATTCTGCAATTTCATGTGGGCTATTCCCAAAGCAAGCTGTGATGCAACCTGAATTTATACTCTCTATGATGCATCTGTAGAAGTTTGTAAGAGTCACTGGAGACATGCTGAATTTCCTCAGTCTCCTAAGGAAGTAGAGACATTGGTGCACCTTCTTGGCTGCCGCTTCAATGTGGTTGGTCCACGACAGATAGTGGTAATATTAACACCAAGGAACTTGAAGCTCTTAAATATTTCCACCTTGGCACCATTGATGCTGATTGGGGCCCGTACTTCACCACGCTTTCTGAAGTCGATAAATTACGGTACGATACGATACGACAGAACTTTATTTATCGCAGGAGGGAAATTGATCTGCCAACAGTCATAAAAACACAAAAACACAAAATACATGAAACAACAGAATACATTAGCTCCTTCATCTTACTGACAAGTTGCTAAGTTCTCTATTTCCTTCCTGTACTCCATCTTTTCATTGTTTGTGATTCAGCCCACCACATTCGTGTCATCTGCAAACATGTAGAGTTAGAGCTGAATTTCGCCGCACAGGTGAGTGTTGGGAGTATAGTTGTGGACTGAGAACACATCTTTGCCAGTCATTTGTATTAAGAATTATTATTAAGGAGGTGCTGTCACTGATTATGGTCTGTGGGTCAGAAAGTCGAGGATCCAGTGGCAGAAGGGGGGGGGTTTATGATTCCTAGGCCCATAAAGGTAAACATAAAAGCATAATCACCCACCAAGGCAAAAGTCAGACATTTCTATCCGTAAAAGGCATAGCTTAATCAGGGCTTCCTGGATGGAAGTACGGAGTACAAATGCAGAGAGGTTGTGTTGATCTTGAAGACTGGACAAACCACAACAGCATCCATGGTTGGTTATCACGCTTCAGGCAGTGTATGAAGGCCCAAGAGAAGGTACTGAAATTTTTACTACAATGGGTCCAGTCATGAGTAATGTCAGCTATAAGATTAGATTGGAGAAGCTGGTTTACTCTCTTCGGAGAAAAAAAAATGGTTGAGAGGAAGTTTAATAGAGTTGTAAATGATCGTGACTGGTTTAAAATGTGAAGGAGAGAAGCTGTTTCCATAAGCATGTTGTTCAAGGCCCAGGAGGCACAGATGTATATTGATGCAGAAAAGATTTAAGGGAAATGTGAGAAAAAGCTTTTCCTTGTAGAGAAAGGTTATGATTTGAAATTTACTACTGGTGAGGCAAAGAAACATAATCATTCAGGGCCTTCAAAAGGGAGCAGGATATTCACTAAAGGGGAAGTAATTTTTTTGGCTTGAGAAAAGAGTGGGACCAACAGGATTTCAGTGTGAGGAAATCTGTTAAATCCCTGGAAGACTTTGACTCCAAGACTGAGTGGCACAGAGCCTGGAAAGATGCCAACACCAACAACGGAGAGGTCATCACAGACCCCATAGTGAAACCACCAGGTTTTGACCTCCATCGCAAGCAATGGCCAACCCTGAAGTGAATCTGCACCCTCCATGCAAGAACATCCCATCACCTGCCTAAGTGGGGGATGATGGGCAGCCCTGCTTGCGACTGTGGACATCCAGACCAGACCATCCCACACATCATGAATGACTGCCCACTGAGGCTTTTCCCTGGTGGCATCAAAGGCATCCACCCAGTAACTGATGCTGGATGTCTGCCCTGAATGTCTACCCTTGATCTACATGGCTGTGCACGCCAAACAGAAGAAAAAGAGAGTGTGAGGAATGAGCAGATGATGGGCTGAATGGCCTCTACTGATCTTATTGCTTAGAAATTGGATTGCACATTTTTATTGCACTAAAATATTGTTGTATGAGGTGTTTGTGCCTATTTACGTATTTCCCATTCAAAAAATTGTGAGATTGATCAAAGGTAAGCGTGCAACTGGGAGCCCAGCTCAGACTTCAGAGCATCACTGAAATCCTATAGAACATAAAACAGTATAGCACAAGAACAGGCCCTTTGGCCCACACTATCTGTGCCGAACATGATGCCAAGACAATCTCTGATCTGCCAGCACGGTGGTACAGTGGTAGAGTTGCTGCCTTACAACGCCAGAGTTCCGGGTTCGATCCTGAATACAGGTGCTGTCTGTACGGAGTTTGTACGTTCTACCTGTGATCTGCGTGGGGTTTCTCGAGATGCTCCAGTTTCCTCCCACTCTCGAAAGACATACAGGTCTGTAGACTAATTGGTTTGGCAATGGGCTTGTCCCACTTAGGCGACTTTTTAGGTGAATGCAGGAGACTCAGTGGTTGCCAAATGGTCGCCACATGTTCGCGGGTGGTTGCCGGGGAGTCGCCTTCATGGTCGTGAGTAGTTCCCGCATTCTGGGAACTAGTCACGGCCTCATTATTGTGGCCAGAATGAAGCGGCCATGGAGAGTAGGGAGAATTCTCGTGCCGTAGGTGGGTGGCCAGGAGGTCGAAGGTTCTCATAGGTTCTCGTAGGTTATAGCCGGTGCTGACTGGTGAATTTCATTGGCTCATTGGGGGAAAAAAACATAAGCAGTAGTTTTCAGAACCAAGGATAACCGACCGGTAATGTTAAATGTCCACCGCGCTTCACAGCCGTGTATCTCTGGCTTCTTAAAAGTTGTCTGCACTCCTTCTCCCTCCTTCTCCATCCTCTCCCCCCTTCTCCCCCTTCTCTCCCCTCTCCCCCACTCCCTCTCTCCCCCTCTTTTAAAGGACTGAACGTACACTGTGCTTTAGCCATCTTAATTACAGCGCCAACCTTCCTGTTCATCGCGGTGTGTGTCTGTATCACCTTGGCTTTGCACCATATGAATTTCACTCAGACAGTGCTCCCCCCGCTTGCCCTGTCCCCTGCCTGCATAACAGGCTGATGAAGGAAGCAGTGTGTGTGTGTGTGTGTGTGTGTTCCACTCTGATAGTTGCCATTCCAGTTGCCGGTTTTTCAGGCGACTGCCGACAACTTGACAGTCGCCGGCAGTCGCCTGAAAAATCGCCTAAGTGGGACAGGCCCATTAAATTGTAAATTGTCCCTAATATGTGTAGGATATTGTTAGTGTGCTAGTCGACTCGGTGGGCTGTTGGGCCTGTTTCCAGGATGAATCTCTAAATAAGCTAAACTACCTGTGCATAACCTACAGTATATCCCTCCATTCTCTGCATATCCATATGCTTATCTACAAGTCTTTTATTTGCCACTGCTTCAACCAGTACCCCTGGCAGCGTGTTCCAGCACTCATTGCCTTCTGGGCGTTAAAGGTCCCACTGACTTTCACATACTTGTTGCAGCTTTAAGGAACTTGAGCATGTGAAGGCATTGCACATCAGGGATATGATGTGATGTCTCCAAAAGCTGTCAGGGTCTTCGCTGATAACCAATGTCCTTCTCCTGAGCCCTGATCGCTGACCCACCCTGACTCTTGCCACACCTATCCCATAGCCTCCAATAATGATGTGCTGCATTTGTTCACCCATGAAAGCACTGCTCAGTAGCTAAATTCTGCTATAAGACCAACCCTCCCTGGACTTTTCACATACTGCAGGATTGGGAAATGTTCGAGAAGCTTTCAATGGATTCCAAGATAATCAATATTGTTCTATTAAATAGTGAGAGAGTGTTGCTCTGAAGCTATTGTGTCTGCTATTTTATTTTATTTTGTGTCATCACACAACTGTTTGCCAAAAGTGAGCAAATTTTAGTGCCACGTCGTTGGCCTCTGCCAGGTCCTTTACAGTGCATGTGTCATGCAGCATGTCACAGCTCAGGAGATGTTCCATAGTCTGGAGGTCCCGTCCACACTTGCAGTATGCTGCATCTTCAGTAAATCCACACTTCAGCATGTTCGATTTGCTCCTTCCCATGCCTGTCCGCAGTCTGTTGAGACTATGCCAGTTTATCCACGGTTGGTGGAAACATAGAAAAATAGAAAATAGGTGCAGGAGGAGGCCATTCGGCCCTTCGAGCCAGCACCGCCATTCATTGTGATCATGGCTGATTGTCCCCAATCAATAACCCGTGCCTGTTAATCCGATTGAGAGTGGCCCAAGCCTTCTTGCTGCTGTGTGTCATATCCATGGATTCAATCAGATCCTGCCACGACTTGCGCCGATCAGATGCGATAGCTGCAGTAAGAGCTTCCCAGGTGCCTATAGAATCGGCAGAAAAGGGGTCGACTTCATACTTCTTGTATAAGGCATATATGGCAGCTGAATCTGGGGAAAGGCCAGGTACATATTCTGTGCGGCATCCTCGAGGGATATGTTGGTGTGGACTAACGTATGTGTTACATGATGATGGATGTCAAAAGCTGTCCAAGAATAACGTCAGACTCGCTAACTTTGTTCATGAATAGAAGTGTTCTGGGCACATTGCCACTAGGACTCAATACTGATGACAACAATTCCAGCTATGTGAGAACTGACCAGTTTGGATGCAAGTTTGTGCACCTGTAGTAATAACTTTCTCCTTTCTCCTTTCTCCACTTTCTCCTTTCTCCTTTCTCCACAAATGCTGCCTCACCTGGCATTTTTGGCTTTTGTTTGTGATCAGAAGTTTTATCCAGTTTAAAAATTAGCGCACTGACATCACAAAATCTTCAGGTGAAATAGATTTTGCATCATGTAGCACTGAAATTCAAACATTGTGCACCTCTAGTGTGATGTATGGTGCTGCTATACCAGCCTGAATAAAGAAACAAGACCATTATCAAAAAAAAAAAAAAAAAAGTTCAGCACGGACTTGAAGGGCCGAGATGGCCTGTTTCCGTGCTGTTATGGTTATATGGTTATATGGTTATATCTGTAGATTCATTTAGTAGTTTGGAACAAAGGTTGCCAAGTGGTGGGAATAACATAAAACGGATTTTCTGCTGTATTTCTGGCAAAGATGCATACTGAAGCAGTTCAATGAACAACAAGCAATATTGAATTGAACTATTTTACAATAATATTTAACAATATCCAGTCCGATATGTCCATTTGGCTGAAGAGGTTAAGGGGGCTTTTGTAATTCTAGATATAGTACATCAAGATTGCAAGCACAGGTTTTGGTTAGCATAGTTGTATATGTTTTAAATTACTGCACTCTTCAATTTGCCATATTCATTAGTCTGTAGTAGAGATTTATATGGGAATTTTGTGCAATTTCTCTACAAATTCTGCCTTATCAGTTGAGGATTTCCAGCATTTGTGGCTTTTGTTTGTGATCAGAAGTTTTTAATCCAGTTTAAAAATTAGCGCAATATCATTACAAAACTTTCAGGTAAAAGTGATTTTGCATCATGTAATATCGAAATTCAAACAGCGTTGTGCATTCCAACTTCTAATTGTAGGATTCTTACGGCCTGAATTTAATTTAATATTCTCCCTTCCACGACAACTGTCCCAATTTTTATTCAACTCCCTTTTCCAATTAATAATCAAAATTACTGTCTTGCAATGTAAGTTTATCATCTTGCTCCCTCTAATTCATAATTGACGAGAGCAGTTTGTCTGGATGTCTCCTTTGTTTAAAATATTCATTTTCTTATTGAGTTGAAGTGTCAATGGACACATACAAATATAGAGTCAGGTTTGCGGAGATTTGAACATTTAAGCTGTGCTTAGTGTTGTCAACAGTGAGGCAAACACCAAATGTAATTACTTTTGAAGCTAAACTGAAAAGATACTACCCACCTCATTACTTGAATCTGGCTAGTTTCCTTATCATCTTCGGCCAGACTCCAGCCAGTCTTTGTGCAATGACCAAACACTGATTTTTCATCCTTTAAGCATGCAAACATCTCTAAATGACATACAATTGAAATTGTTTTGAATAGGAAAAATATCCATTGTGGCGGCAGCCTATACACGGGCCACTTATGCTCGAACCCTCGTCAGGAAGTACGAGGGCGGGCACGTGACGTCATGGGCTAGAGGGAGTGTCCTGGTACATAAGGTCATCTCACCTCGAGACCACCAGGTGTTCAACCGGTAGCTGAGCCCGAGGGAACAACCTCGCTCAGCTTCAGCAACAACATTAATAATAGTTAGCGCACCAACCTAACGTGTCGACCCTTGAATAAACAACTGTTTGAACCGGCCTGACAGGTCTCCTCTTTATTCACCACGTTTGGTGCCGCTACATTGGTGACCCCCGACTGTCCAAATTGAAATTTGGATTTCTCCTGAAGCTCGCAGCCTCGGGAGACCTGATGTCTGCAGCCGACTGCCCAGCCCTGCAGAACTACGCTGCCGCCAACCCGGCCCTGCAATAAGGTATGCCGCTACATCTGGGATGCCGCCGCTTCCCCACCAGCTGCTGCTCACCGGAGCTAAGAAGCCACGGCTGCCGCCGCTCTCCCGCTCCCGGCAACGGGGCAGGCCGCCTTGTGTGACGGCCACCGAGCTCCCCCGCATGACCTGCCCGGAGCCGACTACCGCAGTGGAGAGGTTTTACCTGCCCCCGTTGCCCCACCAGCTGCTGCAGGAGCTGCGAGCGTAGCAGCCTCCTGCCCACAGCAAACCCGACGCACGCCCGACGGCTCCTGGAGCGGAGAGAGTACCTGCCGCTCTCCCACTCCCGACAACGGACCAGGGCCCGGCCTCACACCGCGAACATGGCTCCAGGCCCTGCACTGCACCGGGCCTCTCCGCTCCAGGCCGTGCCCCGGCCTCACCTCATCGCGGACCCAGCACTGCAAAGGGCCTCACCGCAGCAACGGCTCCACGTCCTGCACCGCACCTGGCCCCGCCCGCCGCTGCCGAGGGCCTGGCCACCCGATAGGGCGGTCTTACCTGGGGCGCCTGCCGAAGTCGGCCTTTTTCTCCTCACCGGCGTGGACTCCGAAGATCCCTGGGCGCTGGCTGTCTGCCTGTCCGGCCCAGGGATTCAATTGCTGGTGAAGGCCGCCTCAGCCGGCCGGCAAAATGGCCGCCGCGGCCTCCCGAACAAGCGGCCGAACAAACTACAACTAAAATGGCCGCTGAGAAAAGCGAACTCACCTGACCGCCATCCACAGCGCCACCTTCCGCCCGGATGCCGTCACTGCAGCCTCACCGCCATCCACAGCGCCACCTTCCGCCCGGATGCCGTCACTGCAGCCTCACCGCCGTCCACAGCGCCACCTTCCAGCTGGATGTCGTCCCTGCATCCTGACTACCGGCAACAGCGCCACTGTCAGGTCGGAGGCTGTCACTGCAACGCTGCACAGCTTTCAAATCCTGCACTATGAACATTGGACAATTTGAACTTGCACTGATTGCACTGTAATTTGTGGGGGTTTTTTTCTGTTCATTTTGTGTTCACTGCATCACCACGCACCACGCTGAGTTCAGCAATTAGTTTGTTTATTTTATTTCGGGTTTTGTTTTCCCTCAAAGATGACGACGTCTCCCAGCCATTCATGGGGGCCGCATTTTACAGGACACTCTCCCTTAGCTGGTCGAGGAGATGCGACTGTGTCTCTTCTGTCCGGCGGTTACTGCATCGGTCCCCTCGCACCCCTCGGTACCTCGGGATCGCCCACGCAGAGCGTTACTGCGCCCGTGGGCCCTCCGTCCCGACCCACGCCCGGGGTGTCCCAGACCCACATGCAGTAGCCGCCCTCGACCATGCTATTCCTTCCGTCCGGCGGTTTCTGCATCGGTCCCCTCGCACCCCTCGGTACCTCGGGATCGCCCACGTAGAGCGTTACTGCGCCCGTGGGCCCTCCGTCCCGACCCACGCCCGGGGTGTCCCAGACCCACATGCAGAAGCCGCCCTCGACTATGCTATTCCTTCCTCTGGTTCTGGGGGGGGGTCCTGTGGCGGCAGCCTATACACGGGCCACTTATGCTCGAACCCTCGTCAGGAAGTACGAGGGCGGGCACGTGACGTCATGGGCTAGAGGGAGTGTCCTGGTACATAAGGTCATCTCACCTCGAGACCACCAGGTGTTCAACCGGTAGCTGAGCCCGAGGGAACAACCTCGCTCAGCTTCAGCAACAACATTAATAATAGTTAGCGCACCAACCTAACGTGTCGACCCTTGAATAAACAACTGTTTGAACCGGCCTGACAGGTCTCCTCTTTATTCACCACGTTTGGTGCCGCTACACCATCGTAGATTCCAAAACTAACCTTTCATATGCCCATGATTACATTTCTAAGCCACAGATTTAAAAAAAATCTAGTCAAGTAGCAAAATATTGCTGTTGCCATCTGGCGACCTGCAAGGGATGATGGTGCGGCTTTGACATTGTCCTGCTTGGAGAGGGGAATGTTTCATCAGTGGTTGCATTTCCTGCTGTGGCTGATTAGGCCTATTCTTGACAGGCAGATCCTCCCACAGCTTCCACAGATGAAGTCTCTGGCCATTGGATTGGGGAGAGTGTTGTCACATTGGACATGTGACACTAAGGAAGGGAAGGATATGCCCTGAGCAGTGGATTGCAATGGAGCTAAGCTTTGTACAAGCCGCTGTTGCGGAAAGGTATGGCATTCGTTTTATGCTGTATCATACTGTGAACATACGTGCAAATTGATTGAACTGATGCAATGTTATCACCTTTGCTCTGTACGACTCGGTAAGATGGTGGAGAGAAATTGTTTAGTGATACAAAGTATTTCATGTCTTATGTAGAATCTGCCTTCGTGGAGACTGAAGAAATAAACGTGGAAAAACATGGGCACGGACTCCAAACGACTATTTAACCTAATCACAGAATTTGAAATGAGGTGAAGTGATATTCATGTGTTGGGTGCTACTCAAAAGACTCCTGGATCATTAATAGACGAGCGGCACAGCGGCGCAGCAGCGGAGTTGCTTCCTTACCGCGCCAGAGGCTTGGGTTTGATCCTGACTATGGGTGCTGTCTCTACGGAGATTGTACGTTCTCCCTGTGATTGCATGGGCTTTCTCTGGGTTCTCTGGTTTCCTCCCACACTACGCACAGATTTGAAGGTTAATTGGCTTTGGTAAACATTAGAAATTGTCCCTTGTGCGTAGGATGGAGCTAGTGTATGGGGTGATCGCTGGTTGGCACGGATGCAGTGGGCCGAAGGGCCTGTTTCCGCATTTTATCTCTAAAGTCTAAAGAGGCTAACATCACTGAAACAGAGGAGATATCCAAAGTAGGGTTGAATCTGCTGAAGTAGCCATTGCTAGTTTCTTGGGAGGCAAATATGTTAACTTATTTGTTCTTTTTCAAAATACTGAGGAACCTGAACTTTGAGCATAATCATTTGCAGCTTCTAGTATGAACCTTCTTAGTTTCACACTCAGGTACAATTCCCAAGTTTGTGCTTGGCACATTCTGACACCTGTCTGAGTTTTATACCAGTAATAAAACACTGTCCCAATCCCAGTCTTTGCATTTGCTTTAGAAGCTACTGGGAGATAAATGGATCAAGCCTAGAAAATCAAAGACTTGCCATAAGTCTGTGATAAATGTGTCTTGACTCTTAGTGCTAACATTATACTTGTCGAGCTGAAGGTTTATTACAAGGAATTTCATTGATTATATATAGACATTAAAAGATGCAGAACATACACAGACAGTAGAAATGAGTAAATACATGCCAACACACAAAGGAAAACTGCAACTGGATATATTTCTGATGAAGGATACGTGCTGAATGTTCAATCCTTTTCTACATAGAATAAAGTCCGTTAGCTGGTATGTTAATCAGCCTCGGTAAATTGTCTCCATTGTGCAAGTGAGTGGGAGGGATTGATGGGAATGTAGAAAAAAAGATTGATAAAGGTATAGTACAATGGATGTTTGATGGTCACCACAGACTTGACGGCTTATTGGCCTATTTCCATGTTGTATAACTCTATGTCAGGCTTTCATAATTGATTGCTTTAATTGCCATAAAAACAGGAGCCTTGTGTTTCTAATAGATGGTTTATATTAGGCAAAGGGTGTCCAACCTTACAAATGTTGCTAATGTGTTCTTGTGCTCATCCATTCACTCTCATCCCTTGCGAGCAACACCGTAAATTGGAGGAAATGCACCTCATATTCCGCTTGGGCAGTCTACATCCTGGGGGCTTGAACATTGAATTCTCCCAATTCTGCTAGCCCTTCCTGTCCCCTCCCCTTCATCAGCCATCTGGTTGTCTCCTCCCCTCCCCCAGCCCTCGGGCTCCTCCTCCGCCTTTTTCCTTTTTTCCTTTCTTCTCCCCACCCCCTATCAGTCTGAAGAAGGGTTTCGGCCCGAAACGTTACCTATTTCCTTCGCTCCATAGATGCTGCTGCACCCGCTGAGTTTCTCCAGCATTTTTGTGTACCTTCCACTCTCATCCCTTGCTTGGCCCTCTGATACCTTGGCAAACAGATTAATTTTCCTCAGGCTTGAAGTTCATTGTTGGCAGATTATTTGACTATGAGATGCGGAAATGCCTACTGTCTTTTGTACCTTTACCCAAAGAACTCAGCAGAGGAACATGACAACAACAATGCCCATCTCTTGAGTAGCATTGTGATCTCAACACAGTATTCAACAATTTCATATAATCAGCTGTTCCATTTCTTTTAGGCATCTTGTGACCCTTGGGATTCAATATTGCGATCAATAATTTCAGATGATGATTTCAGGCGGTACGGTGGCACGGTGTAGAATTGTTGCCTTATAATGCCTGAGACCCGGGTTCGATCCTGACGGCATGGAGTTTGTATGCTCTCCCTAGGAGCTCCTGTTTCCTCCCACACTCCAAAGACCTACAGGTTTGTAGGCAAATTGGCTTGGTAAAATTGTAAATTGTCCCTGATGTGTGTAGGATAGTACCAGACTAAGTGGGACCCGTTGGGTCCCAGTCACATGGAGGCCTGGTCCCCCAACGCAATATTCCACCACTCACCTGTTCCCCCAATGCAATGGCGGGAGCATTCTGTAGCTGGCGTACGGGGACAGCTTTAGGCGGGGAGTGTCCTGCAGCCAGGGGAGGGGGACGACTTCAGCTGGGGCCTGTCGGGGGGGGGGATGTGTGGGGGAGGGGCGGGTGTGTGTGGGGGGAGGGGGGTGTATGTGGGGGGGAAAGAGGGTCGGTGGGGGAGGGGTGGGTGGGGAAGAGGGGGTGGGTGGTGGTGGGGGGAGGGGTGGGGGTGTATGGGGGGTGGTGGGGGCAGGGGGGATGGTGGGGAGAGGGGGGAGATGGTGGGGGCAGGGGGGGTTGTGGGGGTAGGGGGGTTGTGGAGGTGGGGTGGTTGTGGGTGTAGGAGGCATGTGTGGTAGGGGGGAGGGGTATGCGTGGTGGGGGGAGGGGCGTGTTTGATGGGGGAGGGGCGTGTGTGGTGGGGGGAGGGGGGTGTGTGGTAGGTGGGAGTGTGGCAGAGTGTGAGGAAGGGGTGTGTGGTAGAGGGAAGTGTGGGGGAGGGGTGTGTGCGGGAGGGGGGGTTGTGGGGGAGGGAGGGATGTGGGGGGTGTAGGGGGAGGGAGGGTGTGGGGGATGGGGTGTTGTGGGGGTGGGGACAGGGAGGAGGTGTATGTGGGAGGGGGTAGTGTGGGCCCCTGCTCGCAGAACACAGCCCCGCTCGCAGAACACAGAACATAGCCCCCGTTCGCAGAACACAGACCCCGCTCGCAGAACACACACTACGCTCCTTCAGCTTTATTGTCGCGGCCGTTGATTGATAGCAGGTGCCGGAAGGGGCGTCGCCATCCAGATTAGTAGACCAAAACTGTACGCAATACTCCAGGTGTGGTTTCACCAAGACCAACTGCAGTAGAACCTCCCTGCTCCTATACGCAAATCCTTTTGCTATGATTGATAGATAAGTGTGCAGGGATCGCTGCTTGGTGTGGACTCAGTGGGCCAAAGGGCCTGTTTACTGTGCTGCATCTCTAAACTAAACTCTAAACTAAACTAAATAACCAGCTTTTACGGTTTATGTCGGAATTGGCAGTTCTGTTATAAGATTATTTGACTACAAGTTCAAATCAGTTTTATTCTCTCCACAGATGCTACCTGATCATTTGAGCACATCTAGCTTCTATTATATTTCAGATTTCTAGTAACTGCTCTGTTCTACAATTCAAAGTTCCAGTGATGTCGTTTTTCTCCACTGTCTTCATTCATCTCCTGTTTGCGCTCCTCTAGATGGATCATACTGATTTAGAAGCATTTTCTTGGAAGTTGTGAATCATTTGGCCACCACCCTGTCACAGACATTCACTATGTTCTCTCTGCTGTTTCCCACTGTCTACAGCTTTCCCAATTATCTTGATAGCTCATCAACCTGAAATATTCATTATGACTTCCTCTCCACCAATGCCGCCTAACCCACTGAGTGACTCCCGCTCATCCTGTTTTTATTTAGCATCTTCAGTTTTTGATTTTGGAATATTAAATTGTGGCCTAGTGGAAGTTTGCATCCTGTTCCTCCGCCACCCTCCCACCCCCCCCCCCCCCATCCCGCCACTCCGCCCACCTAATAATATTGTGGACGTCTCCTTTTAAGGAAGTGGGCTGTTCTGTGGAATATCAGGGTCTGCCAGCAGCTCTATCTCTGGAGCAGATAGTATGCCGGGCTTATCATTTGAAAAAATATATTATTTTTTATGGCTTTTCTAACCACACTGCTGTAATATTAATGAACCCCTTGTAATCTTTGGCCCTCTCATCCACTCAAGGGTTGGAACCACTGTTTTATATTGTTCCAGCAAAAGTCTTATTGTTTTGTTTATTCCTTGCAGTGGCCAGTATGTGCAAGCATTCAGTCTTAGCCACCGCTTGTCCTGACACCTTCAGGGATCTATGGAAATGCTTCGCACTCCAAGACTCCTCTTGGTATGCTACCAGTTATTGCGAATCCCTTTACGTTCCGTACCTTTACAGCGGCACAGTGGCACAGCTGGTAGAGCCGCTGCCACACAGTGCCTGCAACCTGAGTTTGATCCTGGCCTCCGGTGCTGCTTGTGTGGAGTTTGCACATTCTCCCTGTGACCGCGTGGTTTTCCTTCAGGTGCTCCGATTTCCTCCTACATCCCAAAGACATATGGGTTTGTAGGTGTCTGTAAAAAATGCCCGAGTGTGCAGGGAGTGGATGCAAAAGTGGGATAACATAGGACTGGTGTGAACGGTGGCAGGGTAGATTTGATGGGCCAAATGGCCTAATTCTGCTCCTATGACATCTGAACTGATATCTTGGACTTCAGTTTTATTCAATTATTTGAACTTAAATTGTTCAACTGCAGTGGAGGGATCTGAATTAAAATCAACATCAACATTGCAGACCCGTCTCCATTAGTCCAGTAACATGACTATTGTGTTACCTGTCAATCCCTGGCAGCTTGCCATCCTTTAGCATAATGAAGACATATAAAATGTCGCTTGAATCCATTTTAATATCATTCACATCATTATGGATTAGTTCTAGACCTCTACTATGCTCTCCTTAAATAATGACAGCACTTATAAAATAGCACTACCATTTCCTGATTCTCATCCACTGATTGACAACATTCTCTCGAGATCTTTCCTTTCTTTTTTACGGTAGTTATAAAATGATTTAACCTGTCTTAAGTCTTGAAATGCTCACTCAGATCCCATATGCTATTCTTAAACATTTTATTTTTTTTACATGCTTTGCGTCTTCATTTAAAAAAAAGTTAAATGATGTAGAGATTATGGATTGACAGGAATTTCTGTATATATATTTTTTTAATTCGCAGCTTCAAGTAATTAAAGCTTAATTAAAGCGTAAAGCTCCTTCTACACTTCAGGCTGCCTCGGCATGGCTGCCAACATAATCAAGGACCAGTCGCACCCCAGTCACTCCCTCTTCTCCCCTCTCCCATCAGGCAAGGGTACAGAAATGTGAAAACGCACACCTCCAGAATCAGGGACAGTTTCTTCCCAGCTGTCAGGCCACTGAATCATCTTATTAACAACTAAGATCCCTTTATCGTGTATTTGTGTACTGTGGATGGCTTGATTGTAACCATGTACAGTCTTTACGCTGACTGAATAGCATGCAACAAAAAGCTATTCACTGTACCTCAGTACACGTGACAATAAACTAAATTAAACTAAACCAACAGCTTACTCACAATTATCAAAATGATGGCAGGTTTCAAACAGCACCTACAGTCCAATAACCTCCTCGCTGATATCCAATTTATGGACCCAAGAACAGAATAAGACCATAACTTACAGGAGCTGAATTAAGCCATTCGGACCATTGGGTTTATTCCACCATTCAATCATGACTGATCTATTTCCCTCTCAACCCCATTCTCTGCCTTCTCCCCGTAACGTTCCCCTTACTAATCAAGTATCTATCAATCTCTGCTTTAAAAATACCCAATGATATGGCCTCCACCGCCAACTAGCAATGAATTCCACGTTCACCACTCTCTATCTAAAGAAGTTCAAAAGTGAGATGAGAGTGGTTGTCCCTACCAACAAAGCAGCATTTGACTGAGTGTAGTATGACGGAGTCCTGGCAAATTTGAAGCTGGTAGATATCAAAATCTTTCATTGATTGGAGTCAAATATCCCAGAAAGAAAGTTTGCACTGCTTGTTGATGATTAAACCTTGCACTCCCAGCGCATTGCTGCAAGCATTCTTCAAGCAATTTCCTAGATCCAGCTATCTTCAGCTGCATCATTAATGACCTTCCTTTCGCTCAAGATCAGGTGAGAATTTTCACTGTTGATTGCACAATTTGCAACTCCATTTACAACGTTTCAGCAAAAAGAAGCAGTCCATGCTTATGCAACAAGATCCAGTCAACATTCAAGCACGGGTTGATGCCATAACAAGAAATAATCTATCCATATATCCTTAGCATTCAATGGCTTGACTGACACTTTCAATATTCAGGGCCTTGAAAGTAGGGGAGGGAGGATGAAGAAGAGGAGAACAGGAAGAGGAAGAGGAAGGAGAGGAAGAGGAAGAAAATGAAGAAGAAAAGAAGAAGAAATTCAAATCAGCTGCCATTTTTCCTACAACAGAACAGTAAGCATATTGAATGGCAGTGCTGGCTAGAAGGGCCAAATGGCCTACTCCCGCACCTATTTTCTATGTTTATGATCTATACTTTTCATCAAAGTGATCTGAAAGGCAATTTGATATTAATTGCAATAATTGGTGTCTCATTATAGAAGGTCAAAGAAATGACTTCATAAGTCATTTGTATTTCTCCTGAAATACTATAGCAGCTGCTATTTCCCCCCGATTAGGTAAAGACAAAATGGAGTTTGGACGAATTGTGGTGCTGCTTTTCACTGGACTTTCCTACATGATTGTGCAGGAATATTTTCCATGACCAGTTTTGGTCACCATGTTACAGGGAAATTGTTGTCAAGCTGGAAAGGAGAAAATGTTCAGGAATGTTGCAAGTATTCGAGGGCCTGAGCTATAGGGAGAGGTTAAGCAGGCCAGGAGTTTTTCCTTGGAGCACAGTAGGATGGGGGTGATCTTATAGGTGTGTACAAAATCATGAAAGGAATAAATTGAGTAAATGCAGTATTTTGCCCAGAATTGGGGAATTGAGAACCACTGGACATATATTTAAGCTGAGGGGGGGAAGATTTATAGGAACCTGAGGGGTGACTTTTTTACATATTGGGTGGTGGGTATATGGAACGAGCTGCCTGAGGAGGTAGTTTAAGCAAGTACTATTGCAACATTTAAGAAATATCTAGACAGGTACATGGATATGATAGTGTTGGAATGAATTGCAGATGCTGGTTTAAACCGAAGATAGACATAAAAAAGCTGGAGTAACTCAGCGGGACAGGCAGCATCCCTGGTTAACATTAGGTGTGGAGGGATATGGGCCAAACATAGCCAGGTGGGACTAGTGTAGATGGGGCACGTTGGTCGGCATCGGCAAGTTGGGTTGAAGGAGCTATTTCCATGCTGTATGACTCTATGACCAGAGTGAATAAAGCTAGATATTGATTTAGGGGGAGGGGTAGGAGAGTTAGAGGGGATCTCAGGTGGACCTTCTTTTCCCCTGAGAATGGTGTTTGACTGGAATGCACTGTCTGTGAGAGTGGCTGACAGTATTTAAACGGTATCAAGATGAACACTTGAATTTGCAAGGCATTGAAGACTGTAGGCCAAATATGGATTAATGCAGAAGGGTGCCCACTGGTTGGCATGGAAGTGGTGCACTGATTGGCCTACCTGTATTTTCATGCTGTAGGACTCCATAAATTCTATGACTCTATACTTCCTGCCAAGTGCGACTTGGGATCAGGATGATTCCATTGAATACTGGTTTAATTCCTTCAGGCTTAACCCTGTCATGGATTGTATCCCAGGAATACACTCCTGAAAAATCTATTTTACTTCGGAGTCACGTGAGTGAGTACGTGAAGAAGACCCGTCAGGGCGCCTGCGCGTCAATCTTCAAAGCAGCGGTGTGAAATCACAGACAACAAGTACGAAGTAATATAGTAACCTAATAAAACGAGTAAATTAAGAACTTCCATCTGACCTTTATGAAAGAGGGTTGGGCCCTGGTGGGCACGTAATCACCAACGTAACTCCTCATAAAATAAAGATCAAACTTCAAACTGGTAAGTTCTCGTTTAATCTTACTATTTATTATTAACTATTCTTGCTGTTTGGTACTCCCTCCTCACTATGATCATATTATAAGTCCTATCTCCTGACTTGCAGGTCAGTGTGGCATTTGATCAGGCTTCTTTGAACGCGTCACTGCTTCTTTGGGGGAAATTGCATTTGCCAGCCAAAAATAATTTTAATGACATATATTTCTTCAATAAAATATAAAACCAATGGAAGTACAGCAAAGGCAGCAAACATGGACCAACAAAACAAAAAGATTTCAGGCCGCAGTGGTAGGGCTGCTGCTAAACAGCGCCAGAGACCCAGGTTCAATCCTAACTATGCGTCTGGCAGTACAGTCATGAGTAAGCAGACAGAACAGCAGGGGGCTTAGGACACAGCCTTGGGGTGAGCCAGTGCTCACTGTGATGGTTCTTGATGCCCGACTGCCCACCCTGACTGTCTGCTGCCGCTGCGTCAGAAAACTAAGGACTGTTGGAATGCCCCTTCCCCCTGATCCCCCTGCCAGTGTCCCCATCCTCTATCTTCAGGGTCACAGGAGCCTCGGTGCCCTCTTGGAATCCATCGGTTTCCGTGACCCCGTGGCCTTCTTCTCTGCCCCCTTCCTTCCTGATGATAGTCTCTCATGGGACACGACTGACTCCAGTCCTCCACAACTAAAACACTGATTGGGCTGGATTGCTCTACAACCTCGCCAGCCAAACCTCGGAAAGGTTGGTTCTGTAAATGGGAGGTCTATTCAGGCCTTGAGGTCTTCTTCTTCCTTATCCTCATTTGTTCTTATATCTTTTATTCAGACCTCTAATCTCCAGGCTGCCGTTGAACTAGGCTGCCTTGATGTCTGATTGTCTGTGGTCTGGGAACATTTAAACCTGATACGAGCATCTCCCTGCAAACACATTGTCTACGGGGAGTTCTTACTAAATTCTCTTCTGTGATGACTTGTTCCGACACCAAAATATTATTTATGTCCGGACCAATCCATCTATATTCTCCCCTTACCTCACCCCCTGAAATGCTATTTATTTTATCCCGGTACTTCAAGAAGGATTCTTTTATTCTTTCACTACTGGAATGCCTAATTAATTTCAGCACCCATGTCGATTCAGTCTTCTTTCTAGCACCTTGGTTTACCCTATTATCCTCCACCCATGGGGCAATCCTAGGAGATAGAAGATCTCTTCCCGATGTTTCTATGTTAGATTCAAATTTAGGGGGAGGAGCCGAAGTTAATGTTGACTCCTCTCGTGTGCCCCACACGGTTCCTCTGAATTGGGAACATGAGAGTTCTGTGAGGGACACTGTGGCTCTATATCTACTCCGAAGAACTCTGCCCAGTTTGGCATGTAATTCCCTTCAAGGTGTACAGACACTTTCTCATTCTTACCCAATTTACCCGATTTAATTTCCGTCGGCACCTTCCCTTTAGGAGCCATCTCAGCAGTCTCCTTTTCGAAAGACGACACTCTCTCCTGCTCCTGCTCTTGGCTTATTAATTCTCCTTGTCCCCGCTCTGCAGTGTCCTGAGAAGGATCAGTTCTATTATCTTCTCCTATTCCCAATTTACAAGCTGCCATTCTTAGGGTGGACAGTAAAACAATTTCTGTATTTATTTTTCTTTTAGTGAAGAATACCTTCCACATCTGAATTAACTCGTTTGCTTCTTCACTATTTCCATAATTTTTAATGATTGTCTCTATATAGTTTATCCCGATTAAAGACTTTATTCCCCCTAACGGCCAAAGTTGTCTTTCAAAAGTGCGTTTAATTTCCCTGATAATCCCCTCAGTCTATCCGCTTCATTTGGAAGCTCCCCGCAAATTATCCTTATCGGGCTTTCCAATCTGTTTGATCGAGACATTCCCCATCTCGGAACAATGGACAAAACACAAATTGCAAAATAAAGGTTCCAGACACTAACACCTCTTTCTCTCACTACTCTTCCCAGACTCCAAGGTCAATGGAATCTCTCCCACACAATGGTCATCTATCTTTCCGATTCACACCCACTCCAGCAATCGCCTTCTTTCAACTATCTCCCAATCACTCCTGTTTAATTATTCAAACCACTCGCTCCTATTCAGTCTCTCCCAACTCTCTTATCAGTTAAATCACAATCGCTGCATTCAATTCCAAACTTTCAAACAAAGGGTCTAACTTCCACTCACAGTCTCTCACGCAGCAGTCTCTCATGCTGCAGTCTCTCTCTCTCTCGCTTAATTAACTTTAAGTTGACACAAACAAATGAACCTAAACCACGCTAACAAGACTATAACTAAGAACAAAAATTTCCCCCCGATTATCAATAACCCAAAACACATCCCAATATAAACTATAATCATACAGTAAACCCCACTTTAATTAATCCTCCTCGTGGCGCAATCAATCAGCAGGATGACTCCTCCCCCGACGCAGCGATCGAAGGAGTACAACCCCTGATCAAACTACCCCAATTCAGATTCTTACAAAACAATCTTAAACAAATATGAATATCTAACTTAAACACTACGAATATCTAACATAAACACACTCTCGCTTCAAGTTTTTAATCTGTAAACACTCGCACAAGCAGCAATACGAATGACGATCCGCAGACTTAACACAATCTAAAACTTAACTTTTAATTACTCTAAATTTATTTACATACAGAGAATATTTACAAAATCCAGATCCTATAACAATACGGACAGCTATTTTTTACAATTTACAAAATGATTTAAAGCACTAGCGCACAATTCACGAACACTCGTTCTCGATGCTGCATCACGCTGTTATCACGCAGTGAACCTCTCCCTCTGATACCGAAGATTTTCCCCTTCCTAGTTTACTCTTTGCTGAGGGGTACTATTCCCTAAATGAGTACTCTTCCTCCCGAATGTTACTATCCCTCTGTTAAGACTGGACTTGTATAAGGGGACCCCTTTCCTTCCTCTTTAAGTTAGACAGAATTAGGGGTACCCTTCGCTATTCGGATTACTTTTCGTCAAGTAGGGAGGCTCCTGTCTCTCATTTTCTCTTCACTATCAGGTACTAGTCAACAATCGACCAGAGGGTTACTATTCACTGTTGATCAGCCGCTATTCAGAACCGAACACGGACATGCACCAACTTCGAAGTTCTATATACAGGAATTTGAATCCTACCTTACGCCAAACTTCAATATGAAATCCAGTATTTGGAAATTTGCTGCAAGTAACGACTCAGACTCGAACTCGATCCCCTAATTTATAGTGATTATCTATAGTGATATCATGAATCAGCTAAAATTGCCCAATTAAATTCTTGAACAAACTAGAGTATTCCGGCTAATCTATACTCAGTTTATCCAAGCTCGGTACCATCTCGAGGCTCCTCGTCTGTCACTTCAGGGAAAGACTCAGATACCTACACACAGACACACCCTCTGCTAAGTACCGAGGATCCAGCGCCTAGCCGAGGGGCCGAACCACATGGGGGTGGTCTCTCAATAACCCAATTCCAGATATCGATTAACCCCATACATAACGTGCATTTCGCCAATCCAATGATACAACAGTTCCATACATTGTATTCACAACGGACTTCGTGATGACGTCAACTTGGAAACATTTACCCTGATTAACAGAAAATCCGGACAAGGCTCAACACCTCATCCAATCAACACTTGGCAAAGCCACACTCTGCAACATTTTTTACAACTATTCACAAGGTGTATGTCTGGTTTGCAACCATCCAATCCATTCTATGCATTTTGCACCAGATTGGCAGGGTTTGCAGAGCTTCCCATTCTTTGCTTGCAAATTGTATCTAAGCTCCAGACACTCTGGCACCTCTTCGCAGCCTGTCCCAGCTCTGTAGAGATTAATTCTAATTTGACCACATCTCCCAGCAACCCTGAAACTTAACCCCATTTGAAGTCCTAGCTTGTCCAATTTAGCCAAGATTAACAACAGTACCTGCCGCAACTACCTTCCCGGCAGCTGATTCCATATACCCACTACTCTGTGTGAAAATGTTGCCGCTCAGGCTCCTATTAAATCTTTCCCTTCTCATCTTAAAACGATGATCTCGGGTATATGATTCCCTCACTCTGGGTAAAATACTGTGCATTTACCCTGCCTACTCCACTCATGATCTTATGCATCTCTATAAGATCACCCCTAATCCTCCTGCACTCTAAGAAATAAAGTCCTAGACTGCTCAACCTCTCCCTATAGCTCAGGCCCTGCATCTCCTCCAACCTCATCTATTGCATCCGCTGCTCTAGATGTCAGCTGATCTACATCGGTGAGACCAAGCGGAGGCTTGGCGATCCTTTCGCCGAACACCTCCGGTCGGTCTGCAATAACCAACCTGACCTCCCGGTGGCTCAGCACTTCAACTCCCCCTCCCATTCCGTATCTGACCTCTCTGTCCTGGGTCTCCTCCATGGCCACAGCGAGCAACACTGGAAATTGGAGGAAATGCACCTCATATTCCGCTTGGGCAGTCTACATCCTGGGGGCATGAACATTGAATTCTCCCAATTTTGCTAGCCCTTGCTATCTCCTCCCCTTCATCAGCCATCTGGTTGTCTCCTCCCATCCCCCAGCCCTCGGGCTCCTCCTCCACCTTTTTTCCTTTTTTCCTTTCTTCTCCCCACCCCCTATCAGTCTGAAGAAAGGTTTCGGCCCGAAACGTTGCCTATTTCCTTCGCTCCATAGATGCTGCTGCACCCGCTGAGTTTCTCCAGCATTTTTGTGTAACTTCGATTTTCCAGTATCTGCAGTTCCTTCTTTAACACTAATTACTCGAGAGTCTATGTGAGAATCCCAGCCGCAAACACGCCTCAGACTAGGTATAAATCCCACCCACATAATTACAGGCAGATAAAATTTAAAGGTAACTGGTTATAGTTATAACATACTGAGTTACGCTAAATGGCTACTACATACCGGCCCCTAATTGTTCTGAGTATATAACGAGGCAATTACTAGTAGACATTAAAAAATGAGCTATAAAAGCTTAACATATATCAAAAAACAAAATATAACGTGTATTATATATCAGCATTCAGACTTCTTTAGCGATTCTTCCATCTTCACCTTCGCCTTCTAGAAGCAAGCATAACTTGATTATTGGTGTTTTAAAACATTGTTCTTAGTCTGAAGTCGTACTGTGCGCACCAAACCCTTAACATCAGGCATGATACCCAGTATATAGTCCAAAACTCAAAAGTCCAAAGTTTTGACAGAATGAAACTTCCTCCATGTCCGATCAATTCATGGACATGTTGTAACAATAATGTTGAAATGTGGAATAATAGGATTTTTAGCAATAACGTTCACTGTGATGTTTTGTTTAATTTCCGGATCATTAGCAAAGATTTCAAATCCCAGCTCAAGCTTTGGCCATTCTCTGTCTCGCTTACAGAAAATTCCGATCCATTGATCCATCTCTTGTTGCAAAAGAAGCAACCTGCTGTTAGTCCCCTAGAAGCTTTATCCGCAGGATTTTCCTTTGTGTTAACATATTTCCATTGTGAAGCATTAGTAGCTCCCAATACAAAAGAGATTCTGTTTGCTACAAATGTCAAAAAATGTTTGTTCTCATTGTTGAAGTATTTAAGCACTGTAGTACTATCAGTCCAGAAGATAGATTCTTCCAGTTGAAGCTGTAGTTCTTTTTGCAGCATTTTTTCAACTTTAACAGCTAAGACTGCGGCAGTTCCATTCTGGGAATTGTCATTTGCTTCAATGGTGCCACTCTGGTCCTTCCCATTAAGAATGCAACGTACACTATATTGTCATCATTTTCCAGTCTTAGATATGAAACAGTACCGTAGCCACTTTTACTGGCATCTGAGGAATGATGCAACTGTGCACTTCTGATCTTACCAAAGCTTGTAGGCTTCATGCATCGGTCCACTTTGAATTCCGAGATCTTGTTGAGATCCGTTAACCATTCTGTCCATCGATGAGAGGAAGTTTGCGTTATACTCTCATCACATCCAAGATTTTTCTTACAAAGATCCTGCAAAATCAACTTGGCTGGCAGTGTAAATGGTGCAAGAAATCTCAAAGGGTCGTAAACAGAACCAATCACAGGTAGGATACCCCTTCTAGTACATGGTCGCTCTTGAATCGAGATTCTGAACTTGAACACATCTGTGTCAATGCACCAGTGCTGTCCCAATGCTCTTTCTATTGGCAGATTGTCTTTGTCCAAATCCAACTCCCTGGTCTCCTTGGCTCTATCATCTGGTGGAATACTTTCTAATACAGCTCGGCTGTTGCTGATCCACTTGGAAAGCGTGCGTCCTCCATTATTGCAGAGGGAAGTCAGATTTTACAGTTTTACCATTTGAATTGCTTCCTGATCCATAGACATGGATTTTAAGCAATCGTCCACATAGAAATTATTCTTCACGGTGGTTATCACTTCTTCTGGAAAGTGAGCTTTATTATCCTCTGTGGTCTTCGTCAATGCAAAGTTCACACAACTTGGTGATGACACTGCTCCAAAGAGATGTACCTTCATTTGGTATTCAACGGGATCTTGTTGTGCATCACCATCAGGCCACCTTAGGAATCGCAAGTAGTCAATGTGTTTTTCTGATACTTTGACTTGATGAAACATCGCTTTAATATCAGCCATCAAAGCAATTGGTTCTTGTCTGAATTTAATAAGAACCCCATTGAGTGAGTTGGTAAGGTCTGGACCTTACAGAAGTTGACAGTTAAGTGATGTTCTTTTGAAGACCCCATGGTGCGGAATGTACCAAAGCTCTCCGTCACTTCAATTTAGTTGGTATGTTGGTTCCATTTTGGCATAATCATTGTCAATCATATCGTTTAGGAAATACGTATATTCCTCGTAATTCATATTCTTGCCAAACTTGTGTTTCATATTCTGGGTGCGTTGCTCTGCCATACGATGATTATTTGGCAAAATAACACTTTCTTGTTTGAAAGGTAAGTCCAGACAATAGTGTCCATCTACCATCTTTACTGAGTAGTTCATAATATCCAAGAACTTCAACTCTTCCCTGGACATTTCTTCAGATTCCTTACTGGTACTTTCATTGAAGTCATGATTGTATTGCTTGATCAATAGCTTTTCTGATTTACCAGTAGATATTTGATTAACAGCAGCAGCAGGGTAGTTCCTCTGGTTCCTGCTTTCGTTGTTCCTTCTCAAGGAGCCATAGATAACCCATCCTAGTAGGGTTTTCACAGCAAACGGTCCACCACCTTGGCTCCTCACAGTCTGTATAGGTTCTAATGCCTTCAAAGCATTCGTTCCAATAAGTAGGTCAATACCAGAATTTATTTTAGGTATCTTGACAACCTTCAAGTAAGGCCATGTTTCAAGTCCTCATGTCTGGGTATATTTTGATGACAAACAGGCATAGTCTCATGTGTAAACACCTCAGATATTGGTATAAAATTGTCTTCATCCAGACTAGATATTTCCATATTTGTAATGTGATGACTAATTCACTCCTTCTCTTCATTCATGGTACGCAATAGAATCTGTACCTTTTCTCCTGTAATGTCCAGCCTTCTCATCAAGCTTTCTGTACAAAAGGTAGCTGAACTTCCATGATCTAAAAATGCATATGTTTGCAACACTGTATTCCCCTTGCTATTCCTTACCTGTACTGGTAAGATGGAGAAGATACAGGTTTCTATCCCAGCCCCAATATGGACATTTATCTGAGTTGAGGTGACAGCATCACTAGTAGCTGGCTTCTCCTTCTGTTCTATTTGCTCCGGCTTCTTCTGCTCAGTGTGAAGTGCTTCAGGATGATCTTGCATGCACTAATCACAAGTTATAGGACTCTTATAGTCTATAACCATGTGTCCTTTTTTCAAACATCCAAAACAGATTCCCTTTTCCTTTAAGAAATCCATCTTTTCTTTATATTCCTTCTTGAATTTCCGACACCACCTTATGGTGTGAACAACTTTGTTACGTGACAAGCAGAACCATCTTGGCTTAACAGTAGATGTATCTCCATTCTTTTCACCTTTCGTTTCTGCAGGTATTACAGCGGTAGCAAAATTACTTCCCTTAGGTCCTGATCCCCCTTTTGTTTTAGTAAAGGTAGAACCTTTGACAGTTGCAATTGGTTTAGGATCTTCAATACTCCCATAGCATACATTTGACATTAACCGTACTTCCTTTTCCATGAAATTCACCAGATCAGGAAGCATAGCCTCTCGATTCTTATTTTCCTCTATCAGACCTGCTTTATCCCTCCACTTTTCTCCGTCAAAAGGGCAGTTTTAGAGTGATAGTTTTCATATTGCTATCAACATTCATTTCTTGCATGTGGTTGAGATGTTTCATCGAGCTACAACAACTTCCAAGAAATATCGCGAACTCCCGCAATGCTTTCGCGTCTTCTGGCTTGATAGCTGTCCAAACATAGGCCTTCTTCATGTATGCATTGGCGATCTGGTGCTTGTTACCAAACTGTTCTCTAAGCAATTTTCTTGCTGTTCGATAGCCCTCAACGGCAGGCAACTTCTGACAACTTCCACCAAGCTCCTTTGGATATCCGCTTGTGAAATGGCAGAATTCGTAAGCGATCTTTTTCATAAGAAGTTTTCATTTCCACTCCATCCTCGAACTGGTCTCTGAAAGTTTCATATTGCAAAGGATCACTGTCGAACTTAGGAATTTCCGTTGGAGGTAAAGTGGAAGAGATATTATGTTGAGCTAGAGACTCGCTAATTCTCATTTGATTACACATCAAATCACAGACCTCTTCTCTAAATCTCTCCTTGGACTCAGAGGAACGGTAAACAGGCCTCTGAGAAGAGTGCTGGTCTGGATATGTTTTGTCACGAGTCCCTTGGCTAGTTGTTCTTCCCAGGCTAGGCCTCAATATATCATAAACAGGCATCGGCCAATCTTGGCATGGTCGAGCCTGTGCATTAGGCCTCTGAAAAGAGTGCTGAGTTGCGTATGTCTTATCACGAGCCTTAACAGATGGTCCAAAGGTTATTTGCTTTGGTTTAACTACCGGTGGTTGAGATGAAGCTTTATCGACCATCCACTTATTCAGTGCTAGATTTGAATGGCGAGACCAGTCTTCCTGTGCTGGCTGTAGATTTAATTCAGCTGCTGTTTCCTTTTGACCAGTTCTTTTTCTCAAATAAGATCTCATCCCATCAGAGGTAGAACCGCCTCTTGAACCTTGGCCCTCCAGTATCTCAATCTTTGTCCTGGCTTCTTCCAACTTCGTATCCAGTTCCAACTGTTCCTTCTCTCTCTTTAACTGCCTTCTTTGTTCCTCAACCTCTCTCTTCATCTGTTTCGCACGTGCCGCGGCCTATCTCCTCGTCTGTTCCAACTGTTCTTCCTGTGCTTAAATCTCATGCTTTCTCGTCAAGGTGGCAACTCGTAGCGAAAGAGCAACCATAGTTGCTTCAGCTTCCATACGAGCAGAGGCTCTTGAAATTGAACTGGCTTCTGAACCAGACTTATGTCTTGATCTTTGTGTTGAAATGTTTGAGATACTATCTTGTGGCATTATTTCTTATTTGATTTTGACACCTTGTCGCATAGCATTTCCTTTGTTCAACTTCATTTAACCATCTCTTCGCATCTTCCATAAAATCATCAAATATCTTCACCTTTTCTTTGAACCACGTGTGTCTTTCGAGTTCTTCCTGAGGCAGCTGTGAACTCACCAATGAGTTTTGCTTATCTCCAATCTCGTGACCAATGCTGAATAATTGCTCCAGATTAGATTGCACTTTCACGATCTCTGTGGATTCCATCAGTTTCTTCCGGCTCTCGATTTTCTGGACCATATTCTTCCATAACTTGTCTCTATCCTTCTGGGCTTCTTCTAGCTAGGCTGCTTCTCCACCCAGCATACCTGTCAAAGATTCCACGGCTCCCTCTGGTGGTGCTCCTTCGTCTGGCCTACCAGCTTCTTCTGGCTCCATGAATTAAACAGGTCTTGGCTGACTGCCAAATTAGCTAATTGGACAAACAGGACCTCTTCAGTCTGCTTCTGTCTTTACTGATAAACATTCTGGTGCAGAATTCCATTAACATCCGAAATAATCCAAAACAAAACTGGACTTTCAGAAAACATCCAATTCTTTTCGAAGTATAGAAGTGACTTCAGTTCAGAAAGAATGTCTTATCTCAACTTCAAAACATACCAAGGCCGAGCACCCGGTAGTCCAGTCTTATTAGCTTCTTGGCTGCTTTCCAAAACTTAGCAGAACTTGAACTTCTAATACATCTCTAGACTCTTTATCAGAGCCTGTAATTTCACTTTAAATGCGACGAATCAGTCGAACCTTCCGCAGCATCTCATTAAGAAGCTGTTCTAATTAAAGCGATCCACCTTTCAAATTTACAGCATAATACAATAGCTGTTCTACTCACGCTTTCGATCAGTGAAGTTTTCAGTCCTCAGATAAGTTGCCTGGCTGTGTCGATTAACCTACTGGCAGGCAGGCTCAAGCTATAATCTCTAGCCAAGATCTAGCACCTTCAGTTCCTCTTCTACGGAATCAATCTTCAGTTCCACTTCTACGGAACCAGCTCTTCTGGCAGTAATCTCTCACAAAGATCCAGCCCAATCTTCTGTCTCTCTTCTATGGGATCAATCTTCTACCTCCTGGTGGTAAGGTAGCTTTCGAGTCTAATGTAGTGACAGATTTTATATCGTTTCAAGGATTAGTCCTTTAGTCACTAATTGAAGACAGGGGATCAGAAGATTATACTCGCTAGAATTTAGGAGATTGAGAGGGGATCTTATAGAAACGTACAAAATTATTATGGGGTTGGACAGGCTAGATGCAGGAAGATTGTTCCCGATGTTGGGGAAGTCCAGGACAAGGGGTCACAGCTTAAGGATAAGGGGGAAATCCTTTAAGACCGAGATGAGGAAAAACTTTTTCACACAGAGAGTGGTGAATCTCTGGAACTCTCTGCCACAGAGGGTAGTTGAGGCCAGTTCATTGGCTATATTTAAGAGGGAGTTAGATGTGGCCCTTGTGGCTAAAGGGATCAGGGGGTATGGAGAGAAGGCAGGTACGGGATACTGAGTTGGATGATCAGCCATGATCATATTGAATGGCGGTGCAGGCTCGAAGGGCCGAATGGCCTACTCCTGCACCTATTTTCTATGTATCTATGTATCTATAATCGATACGCACCCACAAGCTCTCCACGAGACATTCAAAGCCGTTGAAAGATAAATCTTCCAAACAGTCTCTTGATTAATGGGTTCTTTATTGTAGTAGTAAAAACAGTAAGATATTCATCCAAACTTCATCTTGTATAAGTACATTTTAATCTTACTCGTGGTCATACTCATGCATGGTCAAAAGCTGTCACCTCTCCCCCATGCTTCTTCGAACTAACCTAACTACTAGGGTGTCTGTGAGAATCCCAGCCGCAAACACGCCTCGGACTACGTATAAATCCCACCCACATAATTACAGGCAGATAAAATTTAAAGGTAACTGGTTATAGTTATAACATAGTGAGTTAAGCTAAATGGCTACTACATAGACTTTACCTTCACTGCCCTTTGAGGAAGAGAGTTCTGAAGATTCACAACCTTCTGAGAGAAACAAAAATGCTTCATACCAGTGTTTAGTTTTCTAAGCTATAGTCTCTAGTTCCAGTTTCCACCATTAAGAGAAAACATACTTTCTACCACGAGTTGATCAAGATATTATTCATTTCAATCAGGTCACTTCTCATTCTTTCCAACTCTAGTGGACAGAGTCCTAGTATGCCAACCTTTATTCATAAGATAACCAGCCATTCCAGTTTTCTTTTGTAAATCTTCCCAAAACTTGCACCGCATTTACATCCTTACTTATAAATACGTGACAAGGTCCCCCTCCACATATGTAATTAGAAACTCCAGCCATAAACAATAGAATTTTGTTCATTTTCTTATTGTTTAACTTGCAATTATGAATATTTTGTGAAGCTTTTGAGAATCATGGACTAAATCACTCAGTTCCCTCCGAATCTCAGAGTTCTGCAACCTCTTACCATTTAGACCATTACATTTTTCTTGCCATGATGGACAATTTCACAACTCCCGCATTATATTCCATTTGTCAGATTTTTGCCCACTCACTTAAACTACCTGAATCCTTTTGTTCTCTCCTTAGGTCTTCTTTCCAAGTTACTTTCCTATCGTTTTTTTGTGTTAACAAATATAATAATCATACCTTTGATGAGTTCATCCAAATCATTTAGATGAACTGTAAGAAGTTGAGATACCCCCAGAGCATACCATTCATTACATATTGACAAGTTGAAAAATACCCATTTTATACATCATCTGCATTTCGTTGTCTCTGTACTGTACACTGCACAATGACAATAAAGTTGAATCTGATCAGATCTCTATTTTCTTTTGGCCAACCAATCTGTCCATGCCAAGAATTGTCGTTCTGCACCATTAGCTTTTATTTTCACGATAAGCTTTGATGACTTTGGAAATCCAACTGTAGCAATGCATTGAATCCCTTTTTATCTGCAGCACATATTACTTTGTAAATAGCTCGTTCTAAGCTCTCCCCAGTCTAGTTTGTCAATAAAATACTGAATCAAGCACTTGAGCAACTAAACTTTATTTTGGATAATACAACACACATTCCCCTATACAATACCTAACCACCGTGGGTTCGATCCTTGTATCTGCTTGGCCAAGCCCTTCTTGCCTCGACACTCCAAAAGGTCACGCAGTCCCAAGCGTTCTTCCAGAAGATCGACATCGGACCTCGTGGGAGCTACCTTTTTATAGGTCCCCGAACCTTGAAGGGCCGAACCAAATGGGGGCGGTCTATGTACAGTCCAATAAGACATATCGATTACAACAGTACATTACAACATGATTGACAGTTCCCCAACCCAATAACATAGTAACTAATACATTGTATTTGAAAGGAGCTTCTAGAAAGAAGCTAACATGGGTGAATAATGCAACATGTGCCTTGAGATTCAGACAACCCAGACAAAGCTTAGCATTTCAACCAATCAACAACTATCCAATTAAGGCTTTGCAACATTATTTACACTATGTATATCTGGTTTGCATTGACCCAATCAGTTCCATGCATTTTACACCTTATTGTAAGACTTCTGCAGATGTCCCATTCTTTCTCTGCAGCTCTTATCTAGGCCACAGCCAAACTGGCACCATTCAGCACGTTGTCTCAGTTCTGCAAAGGCACATTTAACTTGACCAAAATGGCCCAACTTAAGGGCCTGTCCCACTTTCCCGAGCTGCCCACGAATTCTCCCGAGTTTTCCCCTTGATTCAAACTCGGAGAATGTTCATAACGGGTCTGTAGGAGGCCGTAGGAATCCGTAGATATATCGTAGCAGCTCGTTATGTCAGCCGTAGGTACTCGGGGCATCAGGTAAGTCGGGACGTTTTTTCCAGCATGACAAAAAATGTCCACGAATAAAAAGATAGTTGGGAGGAGAAAAATTGCAACATTTAATGCCCCGTGTACCTACGTCCCACCGAGTGCGCGCCAACCAACGTTCCCTGTACACTAGCACTATCTTACACACTAGGGACAATTTACAATTTTTTTATCAAAGCCGATTAACCTACAAACTTATACATCTTTGGAGTATGGGAGGAAAGTGGAGCACCCAGGGATAACCTACATGGTTACTAGCAGAACGTACAAACTCTGTACTGACAGCATTCATAGTCAGGATCGATCCCGGGTCTCTGCCGATGAAAGGCAGCAACTCTACCACTGTTGCCACCATGCCGCCCAGCTGAAAGAATTGTGAAAGAAGCACTGGTAATATCCGAGGTTAACATTGGGCCATTGCTGCAAACTTCACAGCAATGCCAAACTTCACAGTTGATTATACTCCTGCTGAGTCCGAATGGGTGAAAAATTCAGAGCACGATTGAGTTTAGTTCAGCCAAAGCTCGAGGAGAGATTGGAAGACTGACAGCCAAGACATAAATTAAATTATGGATCAAGTCATGGAGAGAAACAATTCAAACAACATGATTGACCGCCATGCCTTAACATCACATCAGCAAATTTAACATCAAGAAATGGGATGTTGAAGTGACAGTTGAAGTAGATGATACAAAGCGATTCCTGGCTGATAACATTTGATGTTTACATAGGTTCCTGCAACAGATGTATTGAAGAATTCTGCTGATTTAGGTTAAAAAAATAACACCTTCCACAAATCAAATGTAAGAAGACAAAGGAATAAGGGTCAGAATTGAAGTGGGATGGAGAGGGGGAGTGGGATGGAGGAACGATGTGGGATGGAGAGTGAATGGAATGGAAGGAGGAAGAGAGATGGAGATTGGGAGTGGGATGCAGAGTGGGAGTGGGAGTGGGAGTGGGAGTGGTATGCAGAGTGGGAGTGAGATAGAGAATGGGAGTGGACTGAAGTGGCTGAGTCGGATGGAGATTGGAATATGATGGAGGGTGGGCATGGGATTGATAATGGGAGAGTGGTGGAGAGTGGGAGCATAATGGGAATGGGAGTGGGATGTTGAGTGGGAATGGGATGGAGAGTGGGAGTGAAAAGGAGAGTGGGAGTGGGATAGGCAATGGGAGTGGGATGGAGAGTGAGAGTGGGATGGAGAATGGAAGTGGGATGGAGAATGGGAGTGGGATAGGGAATGAGAGTGGGATGGCGAATAGGAGTGGGATAGGGAATAGGAGTCAGATACAGAATGAGAGTGCGATGGAGAGTGAGAGAGGGATGGAGAATGGGAGAGTGGTGGAGAGTGGGAGTGTAATGGAATGGGAGTATGAGAGAGAGTAGGGTGAGTATGCTTTAACAAGCCTGCATGTCTTCATATTGTTCGATGTGATCTGCATTGCTCGAGATTGGAATGAAGAATCACATGCTTGTATCCCATAAATTTTGTTGACTAATTTGTGTTAGCGAATGTTGATTGGGGCAGATGCACCAGCAAAGTTATGGTTGCAAAATTTTATAAATTTAAGAAAGGTTTCTCCAGGAAAATGCTATGAGTTTCTTCTTGATTCATGACAGCAAATGAAACCTGGCTCCCGATTTCCATCTGAGGGAAATATTTCAAATTTCTTTGTCTTAAAATGTCAATGGATACATATTTCACTGCTGTACAAATTCTCCAAGGATCGACAAACTTTATCTAAGGATGTATTTTTTTTACCCAACTCTCTGCCTGACGTGGCAAGATAATGTTTTAGAACAAGTGTATTGATTATATTTTTGAAAAGCATTTATGAAATTGTAGTTCAAATCAAACTGGATAAATAATTGAATGGTGGCTTCAGCTAAGAAACAGGTTCAAGGTAACTCAGAATCAGAGTAATGGAGTCAGATTAACAGGCCCTTGGGCCCAATTTGCCATGCTGACCAAGATGCCCCATCTGCACAAGTCCCACCTGCCTACATTTGGCACATATTCCTCTAAATCTTTCCTGTCCATGTACCTGTCCAAATGTCTTTTGAATGCTATTATGGTAGTCGCCTCAACTACACAGTGCATAGTAGCGCAGTGGTAGAGTTACTGCCTTACAGCGCAACAAACCCAGGTTCGATCCCAACCATGGGTGCAGTCTGTATGGAGTTTGTATGGTCTCTCTGTGAGCATGTGGGTTTTCTCCCCGCACTCCGGTTTCCTCCCACATTTCAAAGAGGTGCAGGTTTGTCGGTTAATTGGCTTCTGTAAATTGGCCCTCGTGTGTATGATCATTGTGTAAACCTCTAAGAGTAAGTCGCAAGAAGAATTTTATCCTGTCAAGTGAGATGCAAGGAATTTTAGAAGATTTAGGGGAATACTACTGTCGGCGTGGACTGGGTTGGCCGAAGGGCCTATTTCCGCTCTGCATCTCTAAAACTAAAGCTAAAACTAAAACAAAAAAACTAATACCACCTCCTCTGGAAGGTTATTCCATATACACATCACCCTCTGTGTGAAAATGTTGCCCCTCAGATTCCTATTAAATCTTTCCCATCTCACCTTTAACCTATGTCCTCTGGTTGTCGATTCCCCAACTCTGGTAAAAAACTGTATATCTACTCTATCTATTCTCCTCATGATCTTATACACCTTAACTGGATTTACCTTCATCCTCCTGTGCTCCAAAGAATAAATTCCTAGCCTGCCCAACCTCTGTACAGCACAGGCCCTCTCAATCCTGACAACATCCTTCTAAATCATCTCTGCATTCTTTCCAGCTTAACAACATATTTCCTGTAGCAGGGAGACCAAAACCGAACACAGTACTCAAAAATGTGGCCTCACCAATGCCTTATGTTATACAGCACAGAAACAGGCCTTTCTGCCCAGCATATCGATGTTGACCTTTTTGCCTATCAACGCTAATTAGGCACTATTTACCAACATTCTGGCAGTACCCTGTTAGTTATTCTATATGAGCCACTCCAATTTGACTTTCCAAAATGCCTCGCATCTCACTTGACAGGATTAAATTCCTCTTGCGACCTACTCTTAGAGGTTTACAAGCAAGCATATTTATAGTTTATTTAAAATTGTCTGAAAACCGTGACAGACAAGCTGAAATTTGATCAATTAATATACAGCTATGTCTCTTTTAGGAAATCGAATAAAGGCCTAAGCTGCTGTAATTTGGGGATCGAGCTAGTAAAGTTTGAAGATAAAAAATGGCTTGCTAAAAAGCAATTAGCAGGAAGACAGGAGTACTGTGGATTCTGTGCCCCTGAATTTCACAAGCAAGGTATATTTTGGAAATTCCTAATCTTAATCTTGAACAGAAAGTGACTGATTCTTATCATCTGGGTTTTACTCATCAACCGAATGGTCTATTCCTTTGGATTTACGTTTGCTCATTTGGCCCCCAACAGGCTTTTGAGTGTAGTATTAGTATAGCCACGAGTAAAATTCATTTGCAAACTTATTGGAATGCTGAAAAACATTTCCCAGTGAGAGTGGTTTTATTGCACTGATGGTCAAATATCGAGCATTTCTACATTGGTCCATGGTCTTTTAGCAGGCAAGCAGGATGAAGATGGTGCAATCAACAGGAAAGGAGGCGGCAATCATTATGGGTGTGATTCTTTATACAAGATACAAGGTTGAGGGTAGACATTGTAAACCTGTATAAAAGCTGAGGGCAAAACTAAATCACCTCTAAGTAGTTGCTCGGGTGAATAATGTTCAACATTTTCTAGAACTAAAAACAGGGTTATATTTATGTTTAAAGAACAGTGTGCAAGTGCAGCTCGGCAAGATTTGTGCACAGTCAGTCAAAAAGTGCAAGTAAGAAGATATAATTATAATTAATGTTTAAAGCTGTGCGGGGTTACTGAGTACAGAGGTTATATCACTGTACCATGATATATTATATTTTACATCATATAGAATTCCCCTTTGCATCAGAAATGCATTCACCCCAGCTCTGAACATTTTTGAGGAACATTGTATTGAGTGAGAAATTCCCAAAGATTCATGATCCTCTGTAAAGAACAATGTATAAAGAGTTTTGTTTCACATTCTGTTGTTAATGGATGACCCTTTATGACCACAATGGCCTATGATGATTAATTCTAAATTCTTCTGCCAGATAAAGCAGTTCCTCACATTTCCCTCTCAATCTCCTCACTGAACTTTATTTTATTTTGGTTTAGTTTTATCTAGTTTAGAGACAAAGGCCCACTTAGTCAAGTCAAGTCAAGTTTATTCGTCATATACGCATACGAGATGTGCAGTGAAATGAAAAGAAGCAATGCTTGCGGATTGTGCAAAAAAACTGCAAAACAGAATGAAACAGAATCACACATTCACATATTACATATTTATGGGAGGAAAAAAAAGAAAAAACAGCTATTTTAAAAAGACACCACACAACAGTAAATTGGTAGTAAGTTAGTCCCTGGTGAGATAGGAGTTTACAGTCCTAATGGCCTGTGGGAAGAAACTCCTTCTCATCCTCTCTGTTTTCACCGCATGGCAACGGAGGCGTTTGCCTGACCGTAGCAGCTGGAACAGTCTGTTGCTGGGGTAGAAGGGGTCCCCCATGATCTTGTTGGCTCTGGATTTGCACCTTCTGATGTATAGTTCCTGCAGGGGGGCGAGTGTAGTTCCCATAGTGCGTTCGGCCGAAAGCACTACTCTCTGCAGAGCCTTCTTGTCCTGGGCAGAGCAGTTCCCAAACCAAATTGTGATGTTTCCGAACAAGATGCTTTCCACAGCCGCTGAGTAGAAGCACTGGAGGATCCTCAGAGACACTCTAAATTTTCTCAATTGCCTGAGGTGGTAAAGGCGCTGCCTTGCCTTACTCACCAGTGTTGCAGCGTGTGATGTTCATGTCAGATCCTCTGAGATGTGGATTCCCAGGTATTTAAAACAGCTCACCCTATCCACAGTATCCCCATTTATCTTCAATGGTGTGTACGTCCCCGGATGATGTGCCCTCCTAAATTCCACGATCAGCTCCTTAGTTTTTTTTGACATTCAAGAGGAGGCTGTTGTCCTGATACCAGAGTGCCAGATCAGCCACCTCCTCCCGGTAGGCCTTCTCATCGTTATCAGAGATCAGGCCCACCACAACAGTGTCATCAGCAAACTTGATTATAGAGTTGGAGCTGAACCTAGCCACACAGTCATGTGTGTACAGGGAGTACAGTAGGGGGCTGAGGACGCAACCCTGGGGGGATTCTGTGCTCAGGGTGAGGGACTTTGATGTATTTCCTCCCATCTTGACTACCTGGGGCCTGGCGGTGAGAAAGTCCAGGACCCAGGCACACAGGGGGGTGTTGCGCCCCAATTCCAGCAGCTTCTCAGCCAGTCTGGTGGGGACTATCATGTTGAGGGCTGAACTGAAGTCTATGAACAGCATCCTCACATAGCCCCCCTTCTGGCTCTCAAGGTGAGAGAGAGTGGTGTGCAGAACCTGGGAGACCGCATCATCCGTGAATCTGTTCGGACGGTATGCGAATTGTAGCGGGTCCATGTTGTGAGGGAGGAAGGCGCAGATGTGGTTCTTGACCAGCCTCTCAAAGCATTTCATGACTACCGAGGTGAGGGCCACCGGACGGTAGTCATTCAGACAAGCTGGGGAGACATTTTTTGGTACAGGTACAATGATGGATCTTTTGAAGCAGGCAGGGACCATGGACTTGGCCAGGGAGAGGTTGAATATTGTAGTGAGCACCGGAGCTAGCTGTGTAGCACAAGACTTAAGTACTCGCCCCGAGATGCCCTCTGGGCCTACAGCTTTCATCGTGTTCACCCGTGTCAGAGCCCTCCTCACGTCGTGCTCGGACAACGAGAATGTGTGCACATCCCCAGCGATGGACCTCCCTTCAGCTTCGTTGGCCAGCACGCTGGCGGTGTTGTCGTTAGCCGGCAAACCTGGGGTGATGATGCCCATCACAAAACTAGTGTCATCAGCTAGGGAGGTGCCGGCACTTCCGGTTGAGGGGGGCCTGCTCCGGTAGTTGGTTACAGTCTGTAGCCCCTGCCACAGGCGTCTGGTGTCCTGCTGCTCCATCTGTGCTTCCTTCTTGTCCCTGTACCTCCTTTTTGAGTCCACGCCGACCTACGATCCCCGCACACTAGCACTATCCTGCACATAAGTGACAATTTACAATTTTTATGAAGCCAATTAAGCTACAAACCTGTACATCTTTGGAGTGTGGGAGGAAAACGGAGCACCCGAAGAAAACCCACGCAGGTTGGGGGAGAACGTAAAAACTCCATACTGGCAGCACCCGTGGTCAGGGTCGAACCCGGGTCTTTATCGCTGTGCACCATTCAGCTTTGAAAAGTTTGTTTCATATTCTTCTAATTGCTAGAGAATATGTGACAATCTTATTCAGCCTCTCCTCATTGAACAGCCTTCATGTGGTACTTCTTATAAACATCTTTGTTAATTTCAACAGCCGCCTCATCCCATTTCTAGTGTATGTGTTCCATTGTATCCTTGGATCAACACCATCTGGGTCACAGGACCCCTGTTTTTGCCAGCTGATACTCAAGGGTTTTTCAAGACAATAAAAGAAGGCCGATTAATTTCATCTTGAGTCTGAAGAAGGGTCTCGACCCGAAACGTCACCCATTCCTTCTCTCCAGAGATGCTGCCTCTTCCGCTGTGTTACTCCAGCTTTCTATGGAGTCAGTCGAAGCTGGGATAGGCAATCAGTTCCAATGGAGTTGCTTGTAGTCTTCCGGCATCAAAGGCCCTGCTGGTGGAGGGTGTTGTGACTCAGACGGAGAGGTTTGGTGGTGACGGGGGCCGAGCGACGGCCACAGGCGGGGGTACACACGGGGCGCCGCGGCAGGCCATGCAACATCTACAGAGAAGGGTCTTGACCCGAAACGTCACCCATTCCTTTTTTCCGGGAATGCTGCCCGTCCAGCCGAGCTGCCGCAGCACCCCACGCGCACCCCCGCCGACGGCTGGTGCTCGGCCCCCGCCATCGCCGGGGGGGGGGCAGGGGCCGAGCGCCAGCTGTTGGCGGGGTTGTGCGCGGGGTGCTGCGGTGGCTCCGCTGGACGGGCAGCATCCCCAGAGAAAAGGAACGGGTTCCTCGGGAATAGGAGCGGGGCCGGGCTGGAGCAGGCGCCTCCCGCCCCCCTCCCCCACGCCGGCCGCAGTCCTGTGGGCCACCACTCCAGGGTTGCCTTAGACGTTTCCAACCAACCCCCGGGTGGGGATGGGACACCCAGGGGTGGGGTGACAGGGCGGTTCAGTGGCAGCTCGGCAGCACCTGCGGCGCCGGGGACACGGGCTCGACCCGGGCTGCGGATGAGGCGTGGGTCTGTGCATGCTCTCCCTGTCTCCCAATGGCATCTGCCCCCTCTCTCTCACTATTACACCCGCTCCCCCGCTACCTGGCTCCCCCGTTCCACAGATTAAATATATTTCTATACATAAATCATAAATAAATATATGAATTTACATATAGTTTATGCAGCCAATGCTTCATTCGCTTTTTCTTTATAGCAAGTGACCTTTGACAAATCCCATGATTCCTTGCGTTTTCCGGAATACCAAACTCGCTTATTAATGCAAGGGAGAATTTATTTCAGAGTTCAAAGTCTGGAACTAGAGAGGCCACTTTTCTCAATATATTTAGAAGGTGATTTAATTATCAAGAACAGTGTATTCTGTTCCACGTGCTCCTTTAACAAAAAAAATCTTCTGAGTTTTAGGCAAAAATATATATCTGTGCCCTCACATTCTGTGATGGAAGATTAGTATTTGACAACATAATTTAAGTTACCTGCTTTTTAAATTGAAGACATGGCACCATTTCATAGATGTATGTCACATACTTTCTTTTTCTCATTGGCAATGTCCATTTCTCATTAAAGCTTGATAAAATATACTTTTTAATAATTCGTTTGATATTGGTATTGATAGCAAGTGCGACCATTAAGGGCCTGTCCCACTTAGGCGACTTTTTGGGCAAGTGCAGGAGACTCTGCGTTCACCTCATGATCGCCGCATGGTCGCCACATGCTCGCTGGTGGTCTCTGGTGAGTCTCCTTCATGGTCGAGAGGAGTTCCCGCATTCTGGGAACTAGTCATGGCCTCAGTATGGTCGCACCTAATTTTTCAACATGTTGAAAAATTTTCTGCGACCTAAAATTGGTCGCCATGGAGAAAATCGATACTTTTGTAGTCGTAGGTGCAGTGGTAGTGGGGTCGCCATGTCATTGTAGGTAGTCAAGGTAGCCGTAGGTAGTTTTAGTTAATCTCCTTTGCTGACCGGGCATTTTCATTGGTTCATTGAAACGTAAGCACGAGTTTTCAGAACCAAGGAAAACCAACCGGTAATGTTAAATGCCCGCTAAACTTCACAGCTGTGTATCTCTGGCTTATTAAAAGTTGTCTGGCTTCTTAAAAATGTCTCCACACCTTCTCCCCTCTTCTCCCCTCCCCCCCTCCGCTCTTTTAAATGACTTACCGTATACTGTGCTAGCCGTCTTTAACCGTCCCGTTCATCGCAGTGTGTGTCTGTATCACCTTGGCTTTGCACCGTGTGAATTTCAGACAGCGCTCCCCCGCTTTCCCTGGCCTCCACCTTTGCGATGTGTTTGTGTGTGTGTTCCGCTCTGATGGTCGCTGTTCCAATTTGCGGTTTTTCAGGCGAGTGCCTCGAGCTTGAAGGTCGCAGGCAGTCCGCTGAAAACTCGCCTAAGTGGGACAGGCCCTTTAAATCTTCTATGTATATCAGGTCTCCTACCTCTAAAGATATTAGGCTACCTACTTGATTTTAGCAACAATCTGATAGTTTCAAGGTCACTTTTACCGATACCACACCTTTTATTTCTAGATTTATTTTTTAATTTATTTCAATCTCCTTACCTGTCATGGTGGGGACACTGGGGACAATTTTTACAAAAGCCATTTAACCTATAAACCTGCACGTCTTTGGACTGTGGGAGGAAACCGGAGCACCTGGAGAAAACCCATGTGGTCACAGGGAGAATGTACAGATAGCACCCGTAGTCAGAATCGAACCTGGTTCTCTGACGCTGTATTGCAGCAACTCTACCATTGTGCCACTATGGCACCCCCACCATTTTTGGTTTTGTAGTCATCAAGACACAATATCTTTGGAAGTAAAGATTCAACAAATCATATTCAAGAGAAGAAGTCGCTTATATAAAATAATCCTTACTAATTATTTCTTTATTAATTATTATGAAATGCAGCAAATAATTTATGATATAAGGTACAATTTAAATGCTTGTTATGATTCCTTGAGGTGCTGTGCTTAAAGAACTTTGTTTGTGTAAAATGTGAAATGTAATCAAACTGAGAATTGAGAGATGGCTTTCTTGAAAATGTAGTTGACTCTTGCTCCAAATTTGTCATACGGTTCATTAATGTTTTAAATATACTAGAATAAAGTCCAAGCCAGCTCAACCTCTCCCTATAGCCCCTCAAGTCCTGGCAATATGCTTGTAATTCATCTCAGCACTCTTTCGGGCTTAATGACATCGTTCCTAAATCAGGGTGACCAAAACTGACCACAGTTCTCCAAGTGTGGCCTCACTGACGTCTTGTGCAACTGTAAAATAATGTCCCAACTTCATGAAGGCTACACAATGCCTAATAATCTTTGATTTCATTCATCTAGTCACAAAAATAAACAAAAGAAAGGTACTTTCCCTAAAATGGCTCAGGAGAGAGACGAGTTATTATAATCTGATAATTATTTTCAGGGTCACTCAGTAAATATGGAGAAACATACAGTGCATTCCTGAAGAAAGGTATACTTTTATTCTGTGGTTATCCCTAGATTATAGTTGTCACATTTAATATTGTTATGTTATTTTACTATTTGGCAGACTTGGAAAGTTGATAGATGTTGTGCCACTGTTCAGTCATTTAAACTGTGCCAGAAGGGAATTGATAAAGTAATGCTATTTTTCATTGTCTAGTTTTTTGTGCACGATATGGAGTAAATGTGACTAATGTCACCTCAAGCTGCTTGATATAATGTTCATTCGGTGGAATCTTTGTTTACTGTACTTGTTGGTTACCCCATCTGTTATATAGTGCAAATAAAGCACGTCACTGTTTTTTTCTTACATGCCATTTTTCAGGATCTGGATGTCACTGACAAGGCGAATGTTTACTGTCCATCGCTAATTGCCCTTTGAGGAAATAAGAGCTGCCGTCATGAAACTAGTCTCTCAAGTGATGGTATTCCCAAAGTGCTGTTGGGTAAGTGATTCCAGGATTCATTTACAGTCAGGATGCAGGACAAGAGATATATTTCTATGTTAAGGTGGTGTATAACTCTGTCAGGAACTGACAGATAGTGGTGTTCCCCTATGTCTGCGGCTCCTGTCATTCTTGATGGCAGGGAGCTTGGATTTGAGAGGTGCTGTCGGAGTGGCTCAGACGAAGTAACTACAGTGCATTTTGTAGATCGTACATACAGCAACCGATTTCTGCCAGTCATATAGGGAATGAATGGTCAGAGTGGCAAATGGGGTGGCACCCAAGTCAACTGCTTTGCCCTGGATGCTGTTGAGTTCGCCGAGTGCTCCTAGAGCTGCATTCAACCAGCAGATGTATTATCATCACATTCTTGACTCATTCCTTGCAGGTGGTCAAAAGGCTTCAGAGGTGAAATGGTACAGGGTACACAGCCTACCACCTGCTTTTGTAGCCACTGTATTTAAGTATCCAGTCCAATAGAGTTCCCATTCAACGGTGACCTCCAGACATGCCATTAAATATCTGTGTTCAGTGAAGTGTTGCTTGTTACTCTCTTTCTTGTTGGAGGATTTCAATGTATGCCACTTTTGTAGTGACACTTATCAATCCATACCTAAACATTATGTAGAAACAAAGAGCTGCTGATGCTGGTAGACACAATGTGCTGGAGCAACTCAACTGGAGAAAAGAGATAGGTAACGTTTCTACGATAAACGTCGCCTATCCTTTTACTCTAGAGATGGTGCCTGACCCGCTGCGTTGCTCCAACACTTTGTATCCTAAACAATGTTTGGGTCTTAGTACATGAACTGGTATAGGATTGTGAATGGACCAGGACATTGTACCATCAGAGTGAACACCCCCATTTCTAACCTGGAAGGAAAGTCATAAATGAAGAAGCTGAAGATAGTTGGGCCTGGGACACTGTCCTAGGACCTATAGTGATGTTCATGTCTCGTCCATCTTGTGAGGTGACTCCCACTGGATATTCCAGCATTGACTCACTTTGACAATAAAAGAATGGTGGTACAGTTCCAAGTTTGGATGGTGTGTGCACCTTACAGAGCAGTACTTCATGAGCTGAAATGCACTTTGGGATGATGGCAAAGATGCTATACAAATGCAAGTGGTCATTTCCACCAAAAATGGGTCAAAGTTGCAATTGGCATGATCGGCAATTACACTGAGATAATGGCTTAGAGCTTGCATTCAATGTATGCCATCATTTGAGATTGGAATGCATTAGAAGATCCTTTGATTGTTCTCAGGTTGGCTTCTTGCATGGAGTAAAGGGAATCCAACCAAAAAAAAAAGAATTGTATTTATATTCATATTATTTTTAAAAGTCATATTATTAATAAAAATGTGTTAATATACTGACATGTCGATCAGTATATTTTGCAGGTAAGTGATGCGCTAGATGTAGTTAATTACTAATGTGTTACCTTCAGCATAAAAAGTATTTTTGTATTGTGGCTCAGAAATGAGTCTGTTGACTACTAGGTGTATTCTGATTGGATTGTCTTTGCTTTCACAGGAGACCTTCACTATTTATGGAAGTAAATACAGATATTTCAATGCAAATTTATCTTTATATTCCTTAATGACAGATTCATTCCTTTTATTATTGTGACTGTAAAACATGACAGAGAATTGTATCTGTTTGTTTGTCTTATCATTGTTGCTGGGATTGGTATTGGCTTTGATTGAAAATAAACGGAAAAAAATCTAAGGCAAAACATATAGACATCCCAGAGAACCATAAATAACCACTGTTTCCAAAGCCCATGACCATGGGAAACCACTATAACATGCAGATGTTATCATTGAGCAATTCTTACTCTATTTACTTCACATCTATAGCCATTGGGATATCTTCATATTCATAAATCAATGACAATTTGCACTCAGAAGGGTTGATTCAATTCTATTATTTATCATGGTCTAGAGAACATACACTTCTCCCAGGAAAATACAAATTATCTATTTTTGAAATGATTACTCAAATTCATAGTGTGCCTAAATAAAAAAAATGGAAATGATTTGTGCAGTGGTGACTTAAATTGAAGTACAAAAAGATTTTATTTTCTACAAGTTCTCTTTTCGATGAGGGATCGAATAATCTTCGTCGCTTTGTTGTGTTGTCTTTCCATTAAATATTTCCATAGCATCATTGACACCTGTAAACGTTTGTGCAGCAAAACATTGACTTTCCCAGTAATTGCCGTTGTTATAGATAGCTAAAAGTGCTGATCCTAGTGATTTGGGTAATGTTTTAGGGGGTTGTCCAAGGTATTCTATTGCTATTGAGATTGATCATTGTAATATGCACCAAGGCACAGCTATCCATGCAAATCATACATTACATAAGTTCATCAGAAAGTTCAGAAGAAAAAACGTTAAGAGTGCAGAACATAGTGTAACTATTAGAGAGAAAGTGCAGATGACAAAGAGATTTCTTTTATTTTTTTTATTTTTTATTTTTATTTTATTAGAAGTAAGTACAATTGTATACAATCATATTGTCATAATACCTTTTATGTACAGCTTCTTATTTTTAAAATTTTTTGAAATAAAGAAGAAAAAGAAAAAAGTTAGATAATGAAAAATAGAAAAATGTGAGATATATAGTGTGTGAAAAAGAAAAATAAAGAATGAAATAAGAAAGTTGAGACATAGAAAATAGAAGAAAGAGAATAAATGAAAAGAAAAGAAAAGAAAATAGAAGGAGATCATTTATAATCTTGACCATCCGCAGTCACGGATTAGCTTTTACACCTGTTTTGCACCATACGTTTCCAAAAAGACGACAAATGGAGACCAACTCGTTATGAATTGGTCAAATTTATCTATTAGGAGGAATCGCATTTCCTCAAGATGTGCGGTATCCAACATACTTGCAATCCACATTTTGAGCGTTGGTATTGGTGTATTTTTCCAAAATTTCAATATTAATTTTTTTGCTATTATTAAACCATAATTAAAAATTGACTTTTGAGATGAGCTCAATTTGTTCCCGTCTTCCATTACCCCAAATATAATCAATTCATTATTGGGTTCCATTTTTGTCTTAAATAATTTTGTAAATATTTCAAAAATATCACTCCAAAATCCATGAAGTTTTATACAAGAAACAAAAGAGTGTGTTATAGTTGCTTCTTGGATTAAACATTTATCGCAAATGGGCGATATATTTGGATAAAATTTATTTAATCTTGTTTTTGAGTAATATAATCTATGTAAAATTTTAAATTGGATTAGATTATGTCTTGCGTTAATCGAACACTTGTGAATGTATGTCAAATACTTTTCCCATGTAGCCTTCGTAATTTTTATCAATAATTCCCGTTCCCACTCTTCTCTAATTACCTCGGTCACAGGTAAATCTATATTTAAGATACTATTATATAAATATGCTATTAATTTTTGTGTATCAGCTTTTATATTCATTACTTCTTCTAGTAAATCAGGAGTTATTTTTTGATATCCCTGTATGTATGTCTTCAAAAAATTACAAATCTGAAAATATTTAAAATAATGAGTGTTTTTCAGTTTAAATTTTAATTGTAATTGTTGAAATGATAATAAATCTCCCATTTCATACATATCCCCGATCCTTTTAATTCCTAAACTTTCCCATTGATTATATATTTTATCCATCATAGATGGTTTAAATAAAGGATTATTCGCTATCGGTGTTAACAATGATAGGTTTCTTAATTTTAAGGATAGTTTTATTTGTTTCCATATTCTTATTGTATCTTGTATAATTGGGTTTTTCTTATATATTGTATTGTTCATTTTTTTCGGGGAGAAGAGGATTGCTCCTATATTACAAGGATAACAATCCTCTTTCTCCATTTTTATCCATTCTGTCTGTTGAGTTGAACTATCCAACCAGTAAATTATATTCTTAATATGTATTGCCCAATAGTAATACAAAAAATTAGGGAGTGAAAGTCCCCCGACATCTTTTGGTTTACATAAGTGTTCTTTTTTAATTCTATGTGATTTGTAATCCCAAACAAAATTAGTAATATTAGCATTCAGTTTAGAGAAGAAATATTTTGGTACATATACTGGTATAGATTGAAATAAGTATAATAACTGTGGTAAGAAGCTCATTTTAATAGCATTTATTCTGCCTATTAATGATAAAGGGAGTGTTTTCCAAAATTTTATCATTATATTAAGTTTATTTATTAAGGGTATAAAATTAGCGTTGAATAAAGCTTTATGTTTTCTAGTAATCTGTATACCCAGATATTTGAATTTTTCTGTTGCTATTTTAAAGGGGAATTTCAATAAGTGTGTGGATTCTTGAGGTTTTAACGTCATAATTTCACTTTTGTTCCAGTTTATTCTATATCCTGAAAAGGACCCAAATTCCTCTATTAAATTTAATAAATTTGGTATACTCGTTTGTGAATTTGTTATATATAACAAAATATCGTCTGCATATAATGAAATTTTATTATTTGAATCCCTAGTATTATAACCCTGAATATTCGGATGGCTTCTTATACTTTCAGCCAGAGGTTCTATCATAAGGGCAAATAGCAGGGGTGATAAAGCACATCCCTGCCTATTACCCCTTGATAATTGAAATTTTTGAGATAACATGCTGTTAGTTAATATTCTTGCCATCGGTTTATCATATAATAATTTCACCCATGCAATAAAATTCTCTCCCATATTAAATTTTTGTAATACTATGTATAAATACTGCCATTCTACCTGATCAAATGCTTTCTCTGCGTCCAAAGAAATAATTGCTAAGTCTTTTTCTTCCTTTTTATGCGAGTACATTATATTAAACAGGCGTCTCAAATTATTAAATGAATATCTTTTGGGTATAAACCCCGTTTGATCAGGGTTTATCAATTTACTAATATATTTGCTTAGTCTTCTAGCTAAGGTCTTTGCTAGAATTTTCTGGTCGGTATTTAGAAGTGATATAGCTCTATATGAACCCGGTTCCTCTAGATCTTTATCTTTCTTTGGAATAAGCGTAATAGTTGATTCTGCTAATGTTTCAGGTAATTTATTTTCTTTAAAAACGTGAGTATATAAATTAAATAAATAGGGGGTCGTTATCTCATGAAACTTTTTATAAAATTCATTACTAAAACCATCTGGTCCCAGTGTCTTACCATTTTTCAGCAATTTTATTGTTTCACCTATTTCTTCGATTGTAATTTGCGCTCCTAGTTCTTCTTGTTCCAAAAGGTCAAGTTTTGGTAGATTACATTTATCTAAAAAATTTGTAATTTTACTATCTTCTGTTTTGGTTTTTGATGTGTATAAATTCTGATAAAATTGAACAAATCTTTTATTGATATCTTTAGGTAGTGTTAGTAATTCACCATTCTCAGATTTAATTTTATTTATAGTATTTTCCTTTTCCTGTTTTTTCAATTGACGCGCCAACAGCTTATGTGGTTTGTCACCAAACTCAAAATGTTCCTGTTTTGTAATTTGGAATAATCTTATTACTCTTGCCGAGAGAATTCGGTTAAGTTTAAATTTCAGTAGTATTATCTTATTATGTTTATCTATAGTGGGATCTTTAGCATTATCTAACTCTAACTATTTCTTGTTCTAACAGCATCTGTTCAGTTTTATTCTTCTTATTTTGAAAAATTTCATATGAAATTATAATTCCTCTAATAAATGCTTTAAAAGTTTCCCATATTAAAGAAGGTGAGGTACCTGGTGTATCATTTATCTCAAAAAATGATATCATTTGTTGTTTCAAATATTCATAACCGTGTAGGTCATTTAATATATATGTGTTAAACCTCCAAAAAAATTTTTTTCTGGGCATTCCTTCAAATTTTACTAAAAAAGTCAATGGAGAGTGATCAGAAATACTACTAATATGGTAAGTTGGGTTAATTATATATGGCATTAATTTCCTATCCACTAAAAAATAATCAATTCTTGAGTATGTTTTATGTACCGAAGAGTAAAACGAGTATTCCCTTCCTGCTGGGTTAGCAGATCTCCATACATCTGTTATGTTAGTATTTTTTATATATGTATTTAGAAATTCACTAGTCTTAGATTTTGTATTACTCCTTCTTTGTTTTGCTGATTTGTCTAAGTAAGGATCTAAAACACAATTAAAATCCCCTCCTATTATGACATTTTGATAATTAAACTCCAGTATTATATCTATAATTTTCTCAAAAAATTGAGGGTTATCAAAATTCGGAGCGTAAATATTTACCATAGTTATTGGGGTAGCATAAATTTCTCCCGAAACTATAATATACCTTCCCTCTTTATCTGATATAGTATTCTTTAATTTGAACGGTATACCTTTTCGAATAAGAATAGCCGTACCTCTAGATTTAGAAGTAAATGACGAATAATATGTTTGGCCTATCCACTTCGCCTTTAATCTCATTTGTGTTTCCTGTTTCATGTGAGTTTCTTGCAAGTAGATTATGTCGCTTTTCAAAGATTTTAGGTGAGCAAAAATTTTACCCCTCTTTATTGGTTCATTGGCACCCCTTATATTCCAACTACAGAATGTGATTCCTCCATTCTTTATTTGCCTATCGTCCTGCATTGTATATCAAAGTGATGTTCTTGAAACATATGGTGCAAACAAATACCTCCGTGTTCTGGACGTTGGGTGGTCATTCCAAATTTTTAAGTTTACATTACATCTCCATCTCCAAAAGTGCCTTAGATAAAGCAAGAAAAGTTGTGATTTACAATTAATTAAGTGATTTAAAAAAAAAAGTGAAATTAAGGTATCTAAAAGCAGGTACCTTAAAGACAAGTAGCCACCTAAGGTGGCGAAAGAATTATCGACTTCCATTGATGTTATTTTACAGTGAGCCCCAATCCCTTATTAACACCTCGTAAAAAATAATTAAAAAAAAAAAACCTACAAACCATCTCGTTTATTCTTGTATAACTTTATCAAACTAGCGTTAGTAAAATGCCCCCCCAAAAATTAATTTAATAATAAAAAAAAAAAATTAGTAATAATAATAATAATAATAACAAAAATATGCAAAAATAAAATATTAAAGAGTTAAAAAAAAAAGAAAACATTAATGTAATTAAACCCCAAATCCAAATATAAACCACAACCTATTCTAATTTCTATAAGTATTTGTACTGTACCAATTTATCTAGCCAGCTACCCTACAAGCAGGTACCGAGGGGTTAACCTCATTCCTGGCTTTTTTCCAAGTTTATGTTGCGTTCCCACTCAAAAAGAAAGAGAGAAAATGTTAGTAATGTTATAGACATTTTGGTTAATTACAATTTATAAGCAATGGTTTATTCATGAATATACATATTTACTACACACACTCCCATTAGTTTTGTTAAAGTTAGTTAGTTAATTGTAATTAGCATATAATAGTTAAATACTCAGGTTATCTCGTTCTTTGTGCGGGAGCTTTTCATTCAAGGTTAAACAATATTGTCCAATACATTCCAGACAGATAAGCTCAGTAACTGTCTGAGAAATTCGCCGGTTCCAGCTCCATCTTAGAAATTAAAAAGTTCCATGTTCATTCCTTTAGTCGTCTTCTTCTGAGGTTTTGGATGCCTTTCTCATGATATCTTCTGCATATTTAAATGCTTTTTCTGGGTCCGTAAATGAGCGCTCAATTTCCTTATATGTAATTTTCATTTTTGCAGGAAAAACAATACCATATCTGACTTTAGAAATACCCCTCAATATATTTCTTGTCGGTGTAAACAGGTTCATTCTCTGGACAATCTCTGTAGGATAATCACGGAAAAATCGGATCTTTTCCCCACGATATATCAAATTTTCACCATGAACAATCTTCTTCAGTATAGTTTCCACTGAAGAGATATCAAGAAATTTCACAATTATCTGTCTTGGAGCAGCATTTATGCCTCTTGAGACACGTCCAACTCGTTGAACAGTATCTATTCTTAGTTCTCCCGGCAGTTTAAGAACCTCTTTGAGTAATTCAGTAACGAAAGTACGTGTTTGAGATACATGTTCTTCTCGTCCTTCTCTTACTCCAACAATTCTCAAATTCTGCCTCCTTGATCTCGCTTCCAAGTCCAAACATTTGTCAGTCATTCTTGCCAGCTTTTCTGCTTCATCTTTATTTGATCTTTTCAGACTGTTTATTTCCATGATCATCTCTTTCATATCACTTTCCATCTCTTCCATTCTCTCGTCAATGTTGTCCATCTTAGCATTTACCCCAGAAAGCTTCTTATTATAATCCTTTTCGACTCTAACAATTTCTGAGTTAAGTTTTTTATCAAACTCATTATGTTGCTTCTTCAGCTCCTTTAACTCATCACAGGCACCATCAATTTTATGAGAAAATATTTCCATATTATTCTCCATACTCTTAATTGTAGTAGTAATTTCTACAAACATTTCCTTTACCTCCATCTCTTTCTTTCCTCCTTTTGTAGCCATTTCCAGCACAACTCCTTGGCTATCGGGCTCCTCCTCAGAACCTTCTTCAGTTGTTTGCAGAGAATCCAACACACTTTTCAGCTGGAGGCTTATAGTAGTTTTTTTTGGTGCGCGTGAACAAGTCCTCTTGCTCATTTAAAAGTCCGTTATCTAATGATGTTTTCGTTATGCAAACCAAGCAGCTCCGTTGAGTTATTTTTAACTTTAAAACGGCTTTTTGATAATTTTTACGGGAGTGAAGCTCACTGCAGCGTCCTCAATGTTCCATGACGCTACCGGAAGTCGACAAAGAGATTTCTTGATCGTAGCATCAATGTGGTTGGACCAGGACACATTGTTGGTGATATTTACACATAGAAACTTGAGGTTCTTGACTATCTCCACTTCAGCACCATTAATACAGACTGGGGCATGTACTCCATCCTGCTTTCTGAAGCCTGCTTATCCCAGCAACAAAGATTTGACAAGCAAACAGATACTATTCTCTGTCATGTTTTACAGTCACAATAATCAAAGGAAAAAATCTAATTCCTCGTATGTTGCAAACTATACTTGGCTAATAAAATAAGTATGAGTATGAGTAAGAGTATGAGGAAGCAATAATTGGCATTAATGAATATAAAGTAAATTTGCATTTAAATATTGGTATTTATACTACTTAGGGCACTCTACCTGTTTTTTTTGTATCAGAATGATTCCGGACTTTTTAAAGCAGGTGGGGTAGGGAGAGGTTGTCAGGATGGCCAGAAGATTATTCCTTCTGAGGAAGATTTATAGTAGACAAAAGTGATGGAGAAACTCAACGGGTGCAGCAGCATCTATGGAGCGAAGGAAATAGGCAAAGTTTTGGGCCAAAACCCTTCTTCAGACTGATGGAGGGTGGGGGGGCGTGGAGAAGAAAGGAGAAAGGAAGAGGAGGCTGAGGGAGAGCTGAGAAGGGGAGGAGACAGCAAGGGCTACCAGAAATTGGAGAAGTCAATGTTTATCCCGCTAGGGTGCAAACTGCCCAAGCGGAATATGAGGTGCTGCTCCTCCAATTTCCGGTGGTGCTGACTCTGGTCATGGAGGAGGCCCAGGACAGAAAGGTCGGATTTGGAATGGGAGAGGGAGTTGAAGTGCTGAGCCACCGGGAGATCAGGTTGGTTAATGCGACCGAGCGGAGGTGTTCGGCGAAACGATTGCCAAGCCTACGCTTGGTCTCAATTATAGTATTCTTGGTGGACATTTCATCAGTTTATGGAATAATATATGGAATAATTTGATTTGTTAATGTAATGGCTATATCAATATACCATAATCTTTCTTCCTACAGAGTGCATTATAAAAGCACTCTGGTATATAGTAGCTTCACCGGATTAAATATCTTATAATTTATGTAAGGTATTGCTTAGCTCACAATCTACCTAATTGGAGTCCCTCGGGCTATATTTGATCAGACTTTGCTAGACTTTATCTTGCACTAAACGTTATTCACATGGTACACACGGCAATAAACTAAATTAAATTAAACTAAACTAAACATCTAACCATAAGGAATGAACACTGTTTGTCGAATGTGACCCTGTGTATCTTCTACAAAGCAAGCTTAGAGAATCTGCCTGCAAATCTTGGGAGGGATTAAATAGTGTAAGAAAAGTAAAGTTCTTACAAGCTTTTAAATGAAGAACTAAAAACAAGAATGAAGCAAGGTGTAGGAGCGATGAAGAACATCTGAAACAAAAATTACTTCTTCTTGCGTATGTGTGCACAGCCTAAAGTGGTAGGACAACGTTCTATTTGATCTTATTTGATTGTGCACGCCAGGTTGATTGCGTTCGTTGAAACAGGTTGGACCACGTGAAGGTTGCAATCTCCCACCCCACAAAAATATAGAAGGGATGTAAGACAACATTTTCTTTGTACTTTAAGGGCCTGTCCCACTTACGTGTCCTTGGAAGCAAATTACGCGACCTCGTGGTCGCGTGAGCCGTACGGGCATCGTATGGCCGCGCGGAGCCGGTCCCACTTAGAAGCGCGGAGGTGTATGTAGTTGTGCGCGACATCGCACGGGGCTCCAAAATTTTTGTAGTGAACGAAATCTTCGCGCGCCAACGGACTGTCGCGGAACTGACGGCCAAAGTGGGACAGGCCCAAGACCCTGGCGTGACGCAATGTCTCACCTTCAACAGCAGCAGAAGCAGGCAAACGATCGTCAAACTCGGCCTGGGGCTCACGGCCGTTGCGGTCCGGATCCACCCCCACTTCTACTCCCAGAGCGGGGCCAAGAAAATTGAAGATAGACACAAAATGCAGGAGTAAATGCGGGACCGGCAGCATTTCTGGAGAGAAGCAATGGGTGACGTTTCGGGTCATGACACTTTTTTTCAGACTGAAGAAGTCTCGACACGAAACGTCACCTATTGCTTCTCTCCAGATATGCTGCCGGTCCCGCTGAGTTACTCCAGCTATGTGTCCATCTTCAAATGATGTCACGCGCTCCAGTACGCATGTAATCGCGCCCGACCTTCGCAGGACCATCGCGGCTCAACGCGACCATGAGGTAGAGTCATTTGCGTGCCAAGGACACGTAAGTGGGACAGGCCCTTTAATGAACGTTGTTTTTTTTACTATTTCTCTCTGGTTGAAGGCATTTTTGACAAAGCCCTTTTGTTATTCTTATCGCCTTCGATAAGGTGATGGTGAACTGCCTTCTTAAACGGCATCAGTCCTTCTGGTAAACGTATTCCCACAATACTGTTCAATTGATCAAGGAATGATAAGTAAATGGAAATATATCTCTGTGTGCAGCTGGTGTATAACTTGGGGGGGGGCTTGTGTAATATAAACCCATGTGGGAGCTTCTGTTTTCATTATTGGTGGTAAAGGCCATGGGTTTGGAAGGAAGAATAGCCTAGGTGAGTAACTGCAGTTCCTTTTATAGATGATGCACAGGGCATCAAATGGGCAAATTTATTCAGAATGGCACCAAGCGTCTTGAGTGTGTTTGGAGATGCACTTACTGTATTCAGTCAAGAGGGGAATATTCCAACCTGCCTTGGACCTTCTATATGATGGAAGGGTTTTAGATGTCATTCAGTAGATACCCAGCCTCTGACCTGCCTTTGCAAGCAGTAGCTCGTTCAGCTGTTTCAGGTAAAGGATGACAGCTACAGTATGTTGATGGTGTTGGCTTCAGTAATGTCAACACCGACGAACATTAAGAAAGGAGAGTTTGATGCTCTTTTGTTGGAAATGGCTGTAATGAGCCGAGTCGTACACACATCAAGATACAACACATGTTTATTAAAGTTCACTTACAGCGTTGGTCTGCAGAACATTACAGTAACTAGCAGCTACTCAGACTTAATTACGTAGGCAAGCTCTTGGTAATATGAATCGCATATTAGGCGGAGCAACTACTAACAAGCACTACAATTGGTTAGTTGGAAATAACCAATCTACATCTTTCCTTGTAGAAACAAAATAAAGCATAGATACGTGGAAACATGGTGGCTAAACAATATAGTAGCCGGAACATTAATAACGCATATGGGGAAGATTAGATAGTTACACTAAATCACCATATCTAATGGGTGGCCTGCTGACCCGTCCGGCACCTGTGCGGTACGAATCCGCACCTCCTTCTTTCACCAGTGAAGTGACCGGGGAGGGAACCGGGGATGTGACCGTGGACCCGCCGGGTGGAGGTGGTGAAACAGGTGAGCTAGGTGCTGAATGCTGTGGGGAGGCCACAGGGGACACAGTCTCTGATAGTGGAGCAGCCGGCCCAGAAGTGGGAGGGTATACAAAACGCGAAACCTCTGGATGCGGAGTCGCAGGACGCGGTTCCTTCACTGGAAGGAGGTGTTGACGGTGGCGTCTGTAAATGGCCCCGTCCACACTAACCAGGTAGGAGCGCGGTTCTTTGGCAGGGCCATAGCCCTTGTTGGTCTGGAGGCGAACAACCTGTCCACTGGAGAGAGGTTTAAGTGGCTTACTGGATCTGTCGATAAAACGTTTTTGTGCATTGCGCTTGAAATGTAGTTGTTTCTGGACCGCAGGTGGAGAACGAATCTTTTGCTGCAAAAGCTGCTGGGGTACAGGCAGGGCAGCACGGGTTTGGCGAGACTTCAGTCGTTTCTGCAGGCACTGGGATCTGTCCGTTTGCGCCTAAAACAGCAGGCTCAAATGTAAAATGGTCCGCACGTTTCATTGCCTCAGGGCCAGCCAGGTTGAATAACACAGAAGCACGTACATCTGGCGGATCGTTGCAATGAACGATGCGAACATAGTGAATGTAGTCGCGCTCGAAAAGGCACCAGCATTCAGCAATGTCAGAGTCAAAGATCAGAGGCCTAGGACGGCGAGACGAGTTTGCCATGATAGAGATAACAGGCACATAAAACAATTGTAAAAAACAAAACCTGATAAAAGTGAACGGAGTAGGTATGACTCACTTCTTGACACCATATAATGAGCCGAGACGTACACACATCAAGATACAACACATGTTTATTAAAGTTCACTTACAGTGTTGGTCTGCAGAACATTACAGTAACTAGCAGCTACTCAGACTGAATTACGTAGGCAAGCTCTTGGTAATATAAATCGCATATTAGGTGGAGCAACTACTAACAAGCACTACAATTGGTTAGTAGGGAATAACCAATCTACAATGGCCATTGTTTGACATATTTGTAATGTATATCTAATTTGCCACGTCAGTGTAAGCCTAAATGTTGTCCAAGTCCTGAAGCGTGCTGGTATGGGTGGCTTAATTTTCATCGTGTAATCAAGAATAAATGACTCTACTTCTGATTTTATGATGCAAGGAAGATCACTGAAGCAGCAGAATATAACTGGGCAAAAGACACTGCCCTGAGGACATCTACCAGTGAAGTACTGGGATTAGGACGATTAAACTCTGACATCTACATTTATCTTCATTTATGTGAAGCATGACTCCCAAACTGTTACAGTGCCTTCCCCTAGATGTCCATTTACTGCAGTTTATCCAGGGCTTCCTGATGCCTTATTTGGCATGGTACTTTGAAAAGAATTGTATGCGATGCCATCACTATCAACAAACCTGCTTCAAAAGGGCATCTATTGTACCGGCTTCTAATCATGTTTTACACTGATGTCCTGTTATTTTCCAGTGTTCTTACTTTTGGAGATCTTTATGTGTAAACTATGTATGATTTGTTTTTCTCTGAGTCTACAGTATGTGCCTGTGATTCTGCTGCAAGCAAAGTTGTCATTGTACCTCTATCTCACCATAGTGTGTATATGACAATAACATTGACGACGTGAAGTTGCTTGAATATTTACCTCAACACAATCTTTCTTTCAAAATAAGTTGTTAGCTAGAAACGTTTCTATTTATTAAAATAGCACAAACTTTGAATACACATGTTATATTATATACACATATAAATGATGTACCATATTCAATTCATGCAGGTTTCAGTGCTGCATCAACATAATTAGAAGAGCATTATTTGCAAGCTTAATGGAATTAATTTAGGATGATGATTCGTGAATTTAACATTAAACCTTTTCCTCCATTTTATTAGATCAATTATTGATTGGGTCTCGACATTTTTGCACACCTTCGATTCCCATGCATTGACTTTCTTACTGAATAAATATATATAAGTCTCAGTGCTCAAAATTTGATGGGTTCCAATATTCATTGACTTTTGAGGAGAAAGTTCCTGGGATCCACTATTAGGTGAAAAAAATGCGTTCTGATTTCACACCTGTAGTACAAAATAGTTTCCTTAAATGTCTTTGAGGAGTTTAAATTTACAAATAACTATGTCTCAGCAGTTTAAGTGTCATGCTCTAGTTGGAACATTGTTTAGAAATCTAAAATGCCGATAGCTGGGAAAGAAAGCTAGGTTTAATTGAAGATCTGGGTTATGAGAACTTCAATTAAACCTAGTTTTCTTTACCAGCTATCAGCACTTATAGGCTTCATTAGCGGGAAGTAAGACATGCTGGAGGAACCAATATTCCAACACACGGCAGGGCTAAAGGGAAAGATATCACCAGCAGATTTTGTCTATGGAACATCATATGCGATATGTGTCTGAAGAAGGGTCTCGACCCAAAACACCACCCATTCCTTCTCTCCAGAGATGCTGCCTGTCCTGCTGAGTTACTCCAGCATTTTGTCTATTACAGTATATGCGATATAATGCTGAGAACTATATTCTGCACTCTATATCTTCCCCTTTGCTCTATTTATTGTACTTGTTTTACCTGATTGTATTTATATACAATGTCATCTGATCTGATTGGATATCATGCAAAAAAAAGCTTTTTACTGTACCTTGTTACACATGACAATAATAAACCTAATCCTAAACCTCAACCTAAAGCCCCAAAATTTATTCTCAACAAAGCAGCGCCAGCAGAGAGTCTAGAGAGTCAAGAGTGTTTAATTGTCCTTTGCATTGTCAATGGCAGCCTCGTCAAAGGTCTCTCTGTCTTTTTGTATTTTTTGTTACTTTTAGTGTGTTTTTAAAAGTTTGTGTTAATGTTCTCTGGTTTGTTTTATGTGGGGGATGAGGGAGGGGGTCAGGGGAAACTTTTTCTCAATCTCGTACCTTGCCGGAAATGCGATTGTTTTCCAGATCGTATCTCCGGTCGCTCTGCGGCCTAACATAATGGAGCTGGCGGCCTTGCTCAAGACTAACTTTGAGCCCCACAACGGGGCCGTGGATTTAGATAGATAGATAGATCCTTTAATAATGCTTTACAGGAAATTACAGTGCCACAACAGCTTCAAGGCAGACATAACACCACACATTTCCTCAGATAGCTTCCATACTTAATAAGTTAAATACAATGAATGAATACTAAAAAATGCAAAATTATTTTTGTGCATTATAAAACCTTATAGCAGCTGGTATACAAGACTTCCTATATCTCTCAGTTTTGCACATTGGTGCAATCAGCCTCTGACTGAAGATGCTGATCAGCTTGTCCAGTCTGTTTTTGTCCGCTATGCGGGCGCCTTCTCCCCAACAGGCCACAGCAAAAAAACAGAGCACTGGCCACCACTGAATAGTAGACACTGCACAGTAGGGGTTGGCAGATGTTGAATTACCTTAGCCTCCTTAAAAAATACAGACGACTTTGTCCCTTCCTGTACACCGCCTCCATATGACTCTTCCAGTCCAGCTCACTGTCAAGCTGCACACCAAGGTACCGGTGGTTGGCGACCACCTCCACCTCAGTGCCCCTGATGGTGATTGGTGTTGGTTGAGTCCTCCCCCTCCCCCTCCTGAAATCCACAACTATCTCCTTCGTTTTTGTGGTGTTGAGATGGAGGTTATTGTGTGCACTCCACTCCACAAAGTTGTTTATTGTATCTCTATACTCCTCCTCATTGCCCCCTTTGATGAGGCCGACAACAGCTGTGTCATCTGAAAATTTCTGCAAAAAGCAGCTGTTGGTGTTGTATTGGAAATCCGCTGTGTAGATGGTGAACAGGAATGGACCCAGCACAGTCCCTTGTGGAACCCCTGTGCTGCTCAGGATGGTGCTTGAGACATTGTTCTGTATCGGTGCCTGCAATCCGTTGCCTGGGATCGACGGTCCAACAGCGGCCTGCGGATTTCAACATCGAGGAGCTCGCAGTCTCAGGTAGAGACCGATAAAGAAACATAGGAACATAGAAAATAGGTGCAGGAGGAGGCCATTCGGCCCTTCAAGCCAGCACCACCATTCATTGCGATCATGGCTGATCGACCCCTATCAATAACCCATGCCTGCCTTCTCCCCATATCCCTTGACTCCACTAGCCCCTAGAAACATAGAAACATAGATAGAAACATAGAAAATAGGTGCAGGAGGAGGTCATTTGGCCCTTCGAGCCAGCACCGCCATTCATTGTGATCATGGCTGATCGTCCCCTATGAATAACCCGTGCCTGCCTTCGCCCCATATCCCTTGACTCCACTAGCCCCTAGAGCTCTATCTAACTCTCTCTTAAATCCATCCAGTGATGTGGCCTCCACTACCCTCTGTGGCAGGGAATTCCATAAATTCACAACTCTCTGGGTGAAAACGTTTTTTCTCACCTCAGTCTTAAATTACCTCCCGTTTATTCTAAGACTGTGGCCCCTGGTTCTAGACTCGCCCAACATTGGGAAAAATTTTCCTGCATCTAGCTTTTATAATTTTATATGTTTCTATAAGATCCCCCCTCATCCTTCTAAACTCCAGTGAATACAAGCCTAGTCTTTTCAATCTTTCCTCATATGACAGTCCCGCCGTCCCAGAGATCAATCTCGTGAACCTATGCTGCATTGCCTCAATCACAAGGATATCATTCCTCAAATTAGGAGACCAAAACTGTACACAATACTCCAGATGTGGTCTCACCAGAGCCCTATACGACTGCAGAAGAGAGTTAGATAGAGCTCTACCTAACTCTCTCTTAAATCCATCCAGTGACTTGGCCTCCACTGCCCTCTGTGCCAGGGAATTCCATAAATTCACAACTCTCTGGGTGAAAAAGGGTTTTCTCACCTCAGTCTTAAATGACCTCCCCTTTATTCTAAGACTGTGGTCCCTGGTTCTGGACTCGCCCCACATTGGGAACATTTTTCCTGCATCTAGCTTGTCCAGTCCTTTTTATAATTTTATATGTTTCTATAAGATCGCCCCTCATCCTTCTAAACTCCAGTGAACACAAGCCTAGTCTTTTCAATCTTTCCTCATATGACAGTCCCGCCTGATATCTGGAACTCCAAAGTCGTAGGAGGTTCGATTAGCCTCGACACAAGGTTCGACTAGCCTTGACCCGGCGCAGGGAGCTGAGATCCCCCCCGATGCTGGAGCTTCAACGTGGAGGACGCGACCGCCGGCTACTGGAGGCAAGATTGTTCCATCAACGGAAGGCATGAGGCCCCCGACTGTGGGGGAATAAAAAAAGGAAGAGATTGAACTTTTTTTTTTTGCCTTCCATCACAGTGAGGAATGTGGAGGAGTCAGTGTGGTGGATATTTATGTTAAAATGTATTTTGTGTGTTCTGTTCCTTTATATTGGTATGGCTGTATGGCAAATCAAATTCCTCATATGTTGCAAAACATACTTGGCTAATAAAGTATGACTATGATTATGATACTGAAAACGGAACAATGAAATTCAAAGACAGGAAAGAAAAGAACATGATTCTGTGGCAACTCCTTAATGTTGTAAATTTTGTTTTGAATTGTCAGTCAAATCTTCTCATATGTATTATTAAGATCAGGCGTGGGGAGTGAGAAAAGTCTTTAAAGTTCCGCGATTCATTGGGAGGGAAGCTGCCTTCCAGCAATAACCACAGTACAAAATCAAATAATGATATTTATTAACCTGACTAATGACCTTTAAGAAAGTATGATGAGGAGGAGTAGAATAAACAATAATTATCCAAGCACATACATTGTCCAGAATCCCAGGAAGTCCGTGGACTTGTGGGAGGTGATCATGGCATTTGTTGAAGTTTACCACTGCACCTCGATTAGCGTGACAATAATAAACCAATATCAATAATGTCGGTGACCAAAGCAAGTTTCTTATCAGGGGTCTTGAAATTATTGATGGTGATCCAGAAGATTGCGATACATTGGTATTTGTTTCATTAAAATGTAATTTATTGCCTGGATAAGAAGGAAATTGAAAGAGTTTTTATCGCAGTCCAGGTATTCTTTTATGCTCTGATATGGAAGACTGAGCATTCTCTCTGTGGCCCAAGACTGATGAGAGAATCAATAATGATCTGACTTGCTGTCAGGATTCCCACCAGTTGACACAAAAGAGAAAATTGAAAAGATCAGAGTTGATAAGCCATCTGAAGGCAACCTGTAATGATTTGTTTCAATGTGCGTTTAGCTGTGATGGGCCATATTTGTGATTTTCATCAGCAACACAAAATTGGATAATGCTTTGGCCACTATAATTGTGATTCAACAAAAACATGTTTCTTGTTTTTGAGTTATTTGTTTTGAAGGCTAAAGCTAACACTCTGGCAAGGACATACATTGTGAGCATGTTAAACAGTCAGGTTTTAAACTCCAATATCCTACACACAAATATTGACAACTTTAAAAGGTTATATTTAAATTGCATTACTGAGCAATTACTGGATTCAAATACATACTTTGCCAGAAATACTTTTATTTTAGTGTTGGAGTTGAGAACATAAATCACAGATCGAATACACAGAGCAGATTTGTCGGTACGCTAACAAATCTCTCATTTCATGTCACCGTGTGAAGATACGTTTTTATCCTGACAGTGGATTTCTTCACCCTAAAACTCAGGATGACATGTTACTCACAATCTACTTGTAAACACATACATATAAATCACAGTCCAAGAGGATTTTCTCAAGTAAGCTACTGTGACATATCAGATATAAACAAAACAAGAGCACACAGATTTGGGATAAAATATTTTGGGATAAAAGTGGGGACATTTTACACCCAGAGAGTACCTGGAATGCACAGAGTGGCTAAAGCATTTAAGATGTATCTCAATGAGATCATGAATTACCTCGGCATAGGAGACTATGCACCAAGGACTAGAAGATGGGATAAAGGGTCTGTCCCCCTAAAGCGACCTAATCCGCGAGTTCAGAAGAGTGTCTTTGACCTTCAAGCTCGAGGGCAATCGCCTGAGAAACCTTGCGCTGGATCGACTGTCATCGATGCAAACAAACAAACAAACAAACAAACAAACAAACAAACAAACAAACAAACAAACAAACAAACACACAAACACACAAACACACAAACACACAAACACACAAACACACAAAACACAAACACACACACACACACACACACACACACACACACACACACACACACACACACACACACACACACACACACACACACACCACAAAAACAAACAAACAAACAGCATGGTCGACACATGGCCCCCCCACCCCCCCCCCACCCCCCCCCCCCCCACCACCACCAAAGGCCAGGGAAAGCGGGGGAGCGCTGCCTGAAATTCACACCCGCGATGAAGAGGAAGGTAAAAGACAGCTGCACAGTGTACGGTAAGTCCTTTAGAGAGCGCGGTGGGGGGGGGGGGAGAGAAGGGGAGAGAGGGGGAGAGAAGGGGAGAGAAGGGGGGAGAAGGGGGGAAAAAGGAGTGGAGGCACTTTTAAGAAGTCAGACAACGTTTAATAAAGTTTAGCGGGCATTTAACCTACCGGTCGGTTTTCCTTGACTCTGTAAACTCCAATGAGCCAAAAAGGTGGACACAGACATGATGGGACACGATGTCCCCTTGGACAACAGTAACCATAATAAGGTGGAATTCTGCATTAGGATGTAGAACTGCTGCATTACAGTGCCAGAGACCCGGGTTCGATCCTGAGTACGGGTGCTGTCTATATGGAGTTTGTGCCTTTTTCCTGTAACCGCGTGGGTTTTCTCCGGGTGCTCTGGTTTCCTCCCAAATCCAAAGACATACAGATTTGTAGGCTATTTAGCTTTGGTAAAATTGTAAATTGTCCCTAGTATGTAGCATAGTGTTAGTGTATGGGGTGATTGCTGGTCGGTGTGGACTCGATGGGCTGAAGGGCCTGTTTCCATGCTGTATCTCCAAAGTCTAATGCATTGGTCAGGCACCATCTGTGGAAAAAGATGCTCTGATCTGCAGAGTGTTTCCAGCATTTTCTGTTTTTATTTCAGTTTTACTGCAGCTGCAAATGTTTGATTTCCTATAAAACATTAGTAACGGGGGCATAGATGACACTGGAGATAATTCCCCTATATTGTACCTCCAGGCTTTAATGTACATTTTTATTGTGTAATTCCCACCTGACATTGTTAGGCTGAGTTGTTACTGACAAGGAGGCATTTGTAAAGAATATTCCAGCTGGCACATCTGCCATCCACGTACTCTAACCCTCCTTTCTTAGTTCTCTGTGAAGAAAAGGCTTAGTAGTTACAGGTATCCCTGAAATACGATTAGATAAAATATTTTGAATCATCCTTCCCCTTGGTTTGGTTCTGCTTCTTTAAATAACATCTGTCTTTCATTTGAAGCTTCAGTTCCTCTGGCACAAGGAGAACATGATTACAAAATTATATTTTTGCTTCCATTCTCTGTGCTTGAAAGGATAAATAGAAAATAACACTTGGCAGCCATCCTGAGACTGTTCACATAGTTTGAATGCAGTCAAGTGACAAAGGCTTCAGCTGACGATTTGTATAACAAAGACGTATAAATGCACATTACTATACTAGGTCTGTTTCACTGTAAAAATAATTAAACTGTGACGGTGTTGCAAGAACATTGGTAGTTGTGAATTTCTGATGTTCATCTATAATACCTAGGAGTTTCAGAATGGCATTGGGACAATTTGCATAACTGGTAAATGTACATAAAAGCAACAATCTGGAACTACAAAGTGAAATCGGAACCTGCAAGTAGCGCACAAGGGGATGTTAACATTTAAGAGGCGCATTATATCGGTAAGTGGCCCTCATGGGTTGTTTGGGAGGTATAAGCTTACTGTGTCGGAAGGGTGGGAAATCTGTCTAGGTCCTATAACACCAGCGCTTCACCCATCTTCACACTTGTTGAATATTATGCTGGAAGTGCAATCCCCGCACATTAACACTATCCCACACACTCTATGGACAATTTTTTAAAACATTTTTTAACATCAAGCCAATTAACTTACAAACCTGTATGTCTTTGGAGAATGGGAGGAAACCGAAGATCTCGGGGAAAACCCACGTGGTCACGGGGAGCACGTACAAACTCCATACAGACAGCACCCATAGTCAGGATCGAAACCGGGTCTCTGGCACTGTAAGTGATGTAAGGCAGCAACTCTACCGTTGTGCCATCATGCCGCCCTTGAATATATTGCCAAAATGTTAACTTAACACATAGTGTTCCAGGGCCACTTCAAGCTTAAGTTGTCCAATGCAATTTTCATTTTTGCTTTCAGGGTATAGATCACACTGGGGTTAGGTCAGCAGATTTATCTTTAAAAAAAAAAAAATATTTATTAGAAGTACATTACATTACAACCAATTACATTAGTACTCATCACGTATATCTTATTACAATTAATGTACTCCGTCATTTTTTACACTGATAAAAAGAAAAGGTTGAGATTAAGAAAAAAGAGAAAGTGAAGGAAAATAGTGAAGGTGTAAAAACGTGACAACAAGAAAGTACAGAGACCCTGTAGAAAAGAAATTAAAAAGAAAGGATTAAGAGATAGACCCTAAAGAAGAAAAAAAGAGAAAGAGGAAAAAAGAGAAAAACAAATACTTTCTTATAAGCATCACGCAAATGGGATATACCAACTCTCCAGCTTTCATCCCCCTTTACCTGACCTCAGTTTTTTTTTTAAAGTACTTTTGCACCCTATACTTGTAATAATTCTATAAATGCAGACCACGTCAGGTGGAAGTGATCTGGTTTACCTGCCAGGAGGAGTCTTATCTCTTCTAGGTGTAATGTTTCAAACATATTTGAAATCCACATGTTTATAGTTGGTATTGGAGCGTTTTTCCAGAATTTTAGGATTAATTTTTTTCCTGTTATTAACCCGTAATCTATTAATTTCTTTTGAAACACATTTAGTTCAGGACTATCTTCCGTTGTTCCGAAGATAATCCATTCTGCTTTTGGTATCAGTTTTATATTAAATAATTTTGTAAAGATTTCAAAAATTTCAATCCAAAATTTTTGAATTTTTGTACAAAAAACAAATGAGTGCGCTATAGTAGCTTCTTGAGATTGACATTTATCACAAATGGATGATACATTGGGGAAAATTTTATTAATTTTAGTTTTTGAATAATATAATCTATGTAAAATTTTAAATTGTATTCAAGTGTGTCTTACAGTAATCGAACATTTATGCACGTTTAATAAATGTTCATTCCACCTTTCCTTTGAGATTTTAATAGCTAATTCTTGTTCCCAGTCTCTTCTAATACCTTCCGTAGATGGTATTTCTACATTTAAGATAATATTATACAAATATGATATTAAGTTTGCTGATTCAGCTTTTATCTGCATTGCTTCATCCAATACATCTGCTGGGATATTATAATGATATTAAATCCAATTGTAAGAATTGATCCTATTAACAACTTAACAATTTAACAAGTTATCAATATTAAACTAGAATAGTAACGGACGCTAACAAAAAAAAATAACGAACTAACATAACTAACATAAATTTTTACTAAATCTAAACCTTATCTATAACTGGGAGGAGGGGATGAGAAACGAGCACCTGGCTCAGGTCCAGGAGCACGTTTCATTAACCCCTTCAACCAACAGTTGATTATTATTGAAGGTAAAATCATTCGTTTAATAATTAGTAGATAAAATTGCGATATATATATGATATGTTATAATGAAATATATAGGGTCAATTTGTATTATATATCTGATTGTGAGGCCCCGTCCTATTATGTTATGATTAACCAAGGGTGCGGAGTTATTTGTTTAACATCAATAATGGAAGTCGAAACAAGGTTTTCTCCCACCTACAGGTGGGCCACTTGTTACAGTGTCGACCATTTTAGACACTGTATTTTCACTTTTTCACTTTTTTTTAAATTATTATTATTACCACATATAGTCACATGTTTGTGTTTTGTGTTTAGTGATAAGCGTAAAAGGGATATGCCAACAAAACTTAGTAATGCAAAGGTTCCCCCAATACCCAAAGACCTGAGACATGGATGCACCGCAAGATTTAAAGGTATTATAATTATTCAAAATGCAAGATGTTAAACAAATGAACCTAGGAGGAGTCTCATTCTGCAGTTGGAATATAAGAGGTATTAATGAACCTGTTAAAAGGGGTAAGATATTAGCTCAGCTGAAACTGTACAATTCTGACATCATCTTCTTACAAGAAACTCATCTAAAATCCCAGGATCAAGCTAGGTTGAGGGCGAAATGGATAGGTCAAATATATCATTCTTCATATACTTCGAAATCTAGAGGTACGTCAATCATTATTAGAAAAGGTATACCATTCAAAGCAAAGAATACCATAACAGACATTGAAGGGAGATATTTGATAGTTACCGGAGAAATTCATGATACTCCAATTACCTTGGTAAATATATACGCGCCTAACTTTGACAATCCTCATTTTTTCAATAAAATTGAACATAATCGCAGAGTTTAATTATCAAAATGTTAAAATAGGAGGAGGAGGAGACTTTAACTGTGCTTTAGATCCGTATTTAGACAAATCAAGCCAAAAACAGAGAGGGAATACGAAATCTAAAACTAGTGAACTTTTAAATACTTATATAAATAATACCAATATAACAGATGTTTGGAGAATTGCTAATCCGACTGGCAGGGAATACTCGTTTTATTCAATGGTACACAAAACATACTCACGTATAGATTATTTCCTGGTGGATACAAAATTAATCCCTCACACTGTGAACCCAGCATACCATACAAATTCGATTTCAGACCATTCACCACTAACTTTCTTTTTAAAACTGGAAGGAATGTCTAAGAATAAATCGTTTTGGAGATTCAATTCTCAAATCCTAAAAGATCCGCAAGCGAGTATATATTTAAAAGAACAAATGGACGTCTTTTTTGAAATAAATGACACTCCAGATATATCGCCTATGGGAATCTTTTAAAGCATTTATTAGAGGTGTTATAATCTCATACCAAGCTTTTCAAAATAAAAAGAATAAGAATGAACAAAGACAGTTAGAAGAACTTATTAGACAAATGGATATAGATAATGCTAAAGATCCATCAATAGATAAACATAATAAAATAATAATTTTGAATTTAAATTAAATAAACTATTATCAGCCAAACTTATAAGACTTTTCCAAATTACAAAACAGGAACACTTTGAATTTGGGATAAACCGCATAAATTTTATCTCGTCAGCTAAAAAACGAGAAAAAGAACATACGATCCAAAAGATTAAATCAGATAGAGGGGAATTACTAACCATACCGAAGGATATTAATAAAAGATTTGCGCAATTTTATGAGAATTTGTACACATCTAAAACGACAACGGACTCTAATAAAATTACAGAATTCTTCGATAATTGTAATCTTCCAAAGTTAGAGTTGAAGGAACAAGAGGAATTGGGTGCACAAATTTCAATCAAGGAATTAGAAGACACAATAAATTCATTAAAGAATGGAAAAACTCCAGGTCCTGATGGATTTATTAATGAATTTTATAAAAGCTTTTATGACAAAATTATACCACGGTTACAAAAAATGTATCAATATGCTTTTAAAAAACAAATATTACCTGATACATTAGCTGAATCAACGATCACACTAATACTTAAAAAAGACAAAGATATAGAAGAACCGGGTTCATATAGAGCTATAGCATTGTTAAATACAGATCAAAAAATATTAGCGAAAACATTAGCTAGATTAAGTAAATATATTAGTAAATTAATAAACCCAGATCAGACGGGGTTTATCCCTAAGAGATATTCATCTAATAATATGAGACGTCTACTCAATATAATGCACTCACACAAAATTGAAGAACAAGGATTATCAACTATTTCGCTGGATGCTGAAAAAGCATTTGACCAAGTAGAATGGAATTTTATGGATAAAGTATTACAAAAATTCCAACTGGGAGAGAATTTTATTTTATGGATTAAATTATTATATAATAAACCTACAGCTAGAATACTAACTAGTAACATATTATCCTCAAAATTTCAACTATCAAGGGGAAACAGACAAGGATGCTCATTATCACCACAGTTGTTTGCTCTCATAATTGAACCTTTAGCAGAAAAAATTAGAACACATCCAGATATCCATGGGTATAATACTAAATACTCAAATAATAAAATATCTTTATACGCGGATGATATATTATTGTACATTACAAAACCTCAAATTACTATACCAAACATACTAAATCTAATTGAGGACTTTGGATCCTTTTCTGGATACAGAATAAATTGGAATAAAAGTGAAATTATGTCAATAAAACCGAAAGACTCAACATCTTTTAAAATTCCCTTTTAAAATAGCTACAGAAAAATTTAAACACTTGGGTATTGAAATCACCAGAACATATCAAGGCATGTTCAAAGCAAATTATGATCCTCTACTTAATAAATTAAATACATTAATTAAATTTTGGAAAATGCTTCCGATGTCTTTAATAGGCCGAATAAATGCAATAAAAATGATCTTCTTACCACAAATTTTATACCTATTTCAATCGATTCCTATATACCTACCAAAGAAGTTTTTTTTTTAATTGGACTCAGACATTATTAATTTTATATGGGATTATAAATCCCATAGAATACAAAGAACACACTTGAACAAAGCTAAAGTATTAGAGGGCTTAGCACTCCCTAACTTCATGTATTATTATTGGTCAGTAAATATTAAAAATATGATTCAACTGATGGACAACTCTGCTCAGCAAGTGGACTGGATTGTAATGGAGAGAGAGGATTGCTCCTCTGGTAATATTGGAGCGATCTTCCTCTCACCAATGAAACTGAATAACATAAATTATAACAAAAACCCAATTATACATAGCACAATCAGAACTTGGAAACAAATAAAACAAAATTTAAAATTAAGAAATCTATCGCTTTTATCTCCAATAGTTAATAACCCTTCGTTTAATCCCTCTATTACAGACAAATCTTTTACACAATGGGATAGACTAGGAATTAAAACATTTGGTGACTTGTAGGAAACTGGAAAATTACTATCATTCCAACAATTACAAATAAAATATAAACTGGGAAATAATCAATATTCTAAATATTTTCAAATATGTGACTATTTGATAAAATATACAGCAGATTTATCTTGTAAAGATTGAGTTGCAAGTGGTAATTTGTAATTTTAAAACTACTGATTAACGTATTCACTGCCATTAACTCTCACCTTCATTAATATTTTAACCAACATTAAATCCATCAGTTTTCTATTTTGCAAGACTATGGGGAAAGAAGAGATTGCAAGTAAATTGACAGACTTTCACAAAAAGCCAGCAGACATATGACGACTGGTTATGTATGCGTTATTTTATTTGAATTGTAGGCTTTTCCTGTGGTATTAATGGTCCTAGAATTAAAAAGTCTTAGAGCTAAACAAAATGGAAACAGACCCTTTGCTCGATTTGTTCAAACCCACCAAGTTGCCATTCTGGGCTTGTCCCTTTTGCTAGCATTTAGCCCATATTCATCTGAACCCTTCCTATGCATATATTTGTCCAAATGTCTTTTGGTCCTTTGAATCTCTGAAATGTTACTTACCTTTGTTACAGGGAAGTGGTGTAAGAAAAGTTTATTTCCTGTTTGCTCCAGCATGTGTCACAAAGAGGTGTCACAAAGTATTTTATTTGTGATAGGTACTAAGTAATGTGACACTGCGGTGCAGCGGTAGAGTTGCAGCCTTACAACGCCAAAGACTCGGGTTTGATCTTGACTATGGGTGCTGTTTGTATGGAGTTTGTACGTTCTCCCAGTGACCTCGTGTTTCCTCCGGGTGTTTCGGTTTCCCCCCGTGCTCTAAAGACAAACAGGTTTGTAGGTTAATTGGCTTCTGTAAATTGTCCCCAGTGTTTAGGATTGAACTAATGTATAGGTGATCTGGCACGGACTCAGTGGGGTAAAGGGCCTGTTTTCATATTGTAGCTCTAAACTAAACTAAACTAACTAAACTTCTAGATTAGTGCGATCATTTGGAGAATAAGGAAAACACACAACTAAATAATGAGGAAGCCAGAAAGGATGTCCTCCCAAAGAGAGGGAGAATAAAATTTGAAAACACTTACAATGATCTTAGCAGCTAGTCAGAAATTCAGGTGAAATATGCCAGGTAAAATCATCTGACACTGAAACCTAACATGGCAGAATTTCACACATGGATAACCTCACATAGCACTCAGTATTAAGGCTCACTTGGAGTGGTTAATGTGCTTGTCAGTGTACTGCTGTAAAAGTAGAGACCAAAAAAAACAGAGTCTGATAACAAATAATGATAAAAAATGACCTTTAAGGCCCACTGCCTGCCATTGCAGTGAGCAGGGATGATGAAAGTAAAGTCGACAATCAATCTCTCTACTTTATAAGGGGTTGCTGCTAAAAAAATCTGCCTCTCACAGCTGCATCTTTACTTTTTCTTGACAGAAATGTCAGGTCACTATATTGGTGAATTAACAGAGAAAAGTGAGGCCAGAGATGTCGGAAGACTTTAGTCACTCTGGCTTATAATATATAACGTTCAGGGGGTAAAAAAAACCAAATATCCAAGGTAACATCCATTTGAGTACATCTTATAGAAATTAGTTTCCTGATGAGATCCCACCCGGTATATTACGTATAGATCAGGTCTGCCTACCTAGGAAGGATGTAAGTGTGAATAACGGAGTGTGGCAGATTAATTCCTGGGATGAGGAGTGATTAAATAGATTATTTCTACACCTACTGAAGAATAAAAACGTATCTCCGGGGAAGCATTCACATTTTTCATGGGATTTGTCAAGGCAGATACAAGATTGATGTTTCTCCTGGATGGGGTGTCAAACATCAAGGGACAGAGTCTCAAATTAAAGAAGAGTGGCACAGTGGTGCAGCGGTAGAATTGCTGCCTGACAGGGCCAGAGGCCTGGGTTAGATCGGGACGGTGGGTACTGTCTATACAGTATTTGTGCATTCTCCCCGTGACCGCATGGGTTTTCTCTGGGTGCTTTGGTCGCCTCCCACATTCCAAAGACATGCAGGTTTGTAGCTTACCGTATTTCCTGGTGATGAAGATGCTATTTTTTACCCCAAAATAAGGCACAAAAATTTACCTGCATCTTGGAGGCCAAAGGTTAGGTTGTTAGCCAAGAAAGATAGACGTGGCTATCCCTCAGTACAGCAAAATCAAGAACGATGTTGCTGTACTGAGGGATAGCCAAGTCTATCCCTCATGCTGGCAGCTGATGGGAAGCGGCTGTAAAATGGAAAGCGGCTGTAAAAGGTCATGTCGCTGGGGGGGGGGGGGGTGGGGGGGGAGTTCCTGTCACAGCATGTGGGGAGTCTGGCCTGGGTCAGCACGGGCAAGAGCATTGAGATGGAGGGGGTCGGGGATCATGCCAACAACTCACTCACTCATCGCTGCCATGGCGCTCCGAGCGCAGAGCCACCGCATTGTTGCTGGGGAGGGAAGTAGCTCGGGTGGCTGCGAGCAGCCACCGGGACTGGATAGTGGAACCGGCCGTCACCTCAGCGCCTTCTGCCGGCCCGCTCACCTCTGGCAGTGCTCTCTGTCTGAACACCTCTCTCCTGCCACTCGCCGGCCTCGCTCATGTCAGCCGCTTCCCACAAATCCTTAAATTCCAACTGCTGCCAGGAGGAGGACATGGCCTCACTTCCTGTGCTGTTTGGCACTGCATGGCATTCACTGCCCTTGTCTTTCAAGAGCAAAGATAATAGAGCGGAGCGGGTCAGCGGGCGATGGATAATAGGACAGTGGGCGGTGGAGCTTACTCCTGTGTCAGTGCGAGTAACCTCAATTGGTCCCTTGAACTAGTATTGTCATTGAGATCACAATTTATTCAACTTGTCCCGGTGTGCTCCCATTTTTCCCACCATTTCTCCACCTGCCGTCACCCTCCACCCCCTACCCATTCAGTCATTCAGAATGGAGGAGATCTAGAAGCCTTGGGCAAATTGAATTGTTACTTTCTTTATTTGTATTTATTTATTTATTTTTGAGTGTGAGAAATTCTATGTCCCGCATACCTTTTTTCAAAATTAGCAACTCAAAATGGGGGTGCGTCTTCGATGCAGGTGCATCGTCATTGCTGGGAAATATAGTAATTGGTTTCTGTAAATTGTCCCGGGAGTGTAGGAAAGAGCTAGCGTATGGGTGATCATTGCTTGTGTGGATTTGGTGGGCCAAAGGACTTGTTTCCACACTGTATCTCTAAACTAAACTAAACTAAACTACACTAAACTAAACTAAACTAAACTGTCAAATAGTCATGATTGAGAAGAGGAGAAATCTATTCACCCAGAAGATAGTGAATATGTGGAATTCTCTACCAAAATGGGATGTGGAGGTGCAGTCACTGTGCAAGTTCAAGACAGAAAACAATAGATTTGTAAATATTAAAGGAATCAAAGGGATATAGAGTTAATACAGTAAAGTGATGCTGAGATATATAAAACATACTCACGGTCTTACTGAATGGCAACTGAGCTTGACAGTCCAAATAGTATTAACTAATACTATATCTCCAGCTCTTGAATGTTGTTACATTTATTCTCTGCGGGTTTTTGTATCTCTCCAAATCACATTGTGTTTGAAAACTGATGGTTGTCCACAATGCGTTATAGGAGCAGAATTAGGCCATTTAGCCCATCATGGCTGATCTATCTTTCCCTCTCAACTCCATTCTCCTGCCTCCCCCCCAAGGAGACTGATAGAGATGCTGAATGGTGAACTGAGTTTGTGGAAGTGACCAAAGACAAATTATACTTAATTTTAAGACATTTTGTACAGTACCATTCAGCATTAAGACCCATTAAGCATAAAGAAGCTCAACAGTTGTTATTAAGTAGTTACCTTGAAAATAATGAAAGAGCATTAGAGCTAATAAGCACTTTTCCCAAGACCAGAAAGCCATTATATACTCAGACCACAATCTGAAGCTGTTAGCAACAGCTTCTCATTTTCTGCCTCATTTGGCAGCACGTCTTTTAGGCACCCAAGCAAAGAAAACCATAGCTGAACAACCAAACACTTAAAATAATTACATTGTTAATTATTTACGTGAACGCTAATTAGCCAAAAGGATGGACTTTTTGGGGGCTTTTCACTCTACCTTGGCACATGTGACAAAGATCAACCAATACCAATAGCAATACATGGAGAAAAGCACAAGTAATCGACATAACAATTTTACAATTTTCGTACAGTTTCAGTTTTAACATTTTATAAACTAATAAGTGAATCGGGAAAAAAAGGAAAGAAGGGAAAGGAAGAAGAAAGGAAAAAGAAAAGAAAGAATTTCGAAAAAGATACGAAAAAGAAAAAAGAAACACCTGATCAGTTTTGATTGGTTGGTCAACAAGTGCTTTTAACTTAACATATGTGTATATATGGGCGGGTGGGGGGGGGGGAACGTTTTAAACTTTTTAATCTCTTCCCTGCACGGGGACCCGACCTTTTCCCTGTTGGGTCTCCGTTGTCGTTGGGCCTAACATTGTGGAGCCGGCGGCCTCCAACCGAAACCGACCTGAGGGCTCCAGTCGTGGAGCCTGCGGACTCACCATCGCGGAGCTGGCCGACTTCGGAGCGTGGAGAGCTGTGGTGGAGCGCAGCTGTGACCTGACTTCGGAGCTTCGGAGGCTCCGGCTGCAAGCCCTGTGGACGGTAACATCGGGAGCTCACAGGTCCCTGGTGGGAGACCGCTTTTCGGAACTCCCGCAACGGCAACTTCTCCCGCCCGAATCACGGGGTCAAAACGACCCGGAGCAGGGCCTTACATCGCCCCGCGCGGCTTTAACGGCTGTGGGCGTTACCATCGCCCGGCCAGGGGCCCTAACATCTAGACCCGGAGAAGCGCCTTACATCGCCCGGCGCGGCTTTTACGGCCGCGGGATTAACCAACGCCTACCAGGGGCTTTAACATCGGGAGCCCCGGTCGCCTCAGGAGAAGAATAAAGAACAGAGAAGAGACTAGAGAGACAATACTTTTGCCTTCCATCACAGTGAGGAGGTGTTTGGAGACTCACTGCGATGGATGTTTATGTAAATTGTGTTAATTGTGTGTCTTGGATTTTTTTGATGTTATGACTGCAGGAACGAAATTTCGTACGAACCATGTCTGTTTGTATGACAATAAATGGTATTCTAATTCTAATTCTAATTCTAACAGCAAAAAAGGTTACTGCACTGTTGTGAGGTTGAGAAGAGATCATCTCACAGGCTTCTAGACACAATTTTGAGTCAGATGCACCAACAACCAGCAAATCTGAAGGCACTGGAAGAATTCAAGAGTCAAGAGTCAAGAGTGTTTTATTGTCATATGTCCCAGATAGAACAATGAAAGTCTTACTTGCTGCAACAGAATATGTATACATAGTACACTGTAAACAATATGATAAACGACATAGGAAAACAATATTCTGTGTGTATATGTACACATACTCACAACACAGCAACTCCAATAAATCCATCCGATGGTGGGGAGGTCAGAGCCGGCGATGGACTGGGCAGTGTTCTTTTGCAGTCTTTTCCGCTCCTGGATGTTCAAGTTGCCGAACCAGACCATGATGCAACCAGTCAATATGCTCTCTACTATACACCTGTAGAAGTTCAAGAGAATCCTCTTTGACATACCGAATCTCCATAATCTTTTCAGGAAGTAGAAGTGTTGATGTGCTTTATTTATAATTGCATCAGTGTGCTGGGTCCAGGCAAGATCTTCGGAAATATGCACGCCCAGGAATTTGAGGTTTTTTACTCTCTCCACCATCGTCCCGTTGATATAAACAGGATTGTTTGTCCTCATCCTTCCTCTTCCAAAGTCCACAAAGTCATTGTTTTTCCTGATATTGAGAGCCAGGTTGTTGTGCTGGCACCATTTGGTCAATTGGTCGATCTCACTTCTATACTCTGACTCATCATCATCTGTAATTCGTCCAACAACGGTGGTGTCGTCAGCGAACTTGAAAATGGAGTTTGCAGTGTCCGGCTACCCATTCATGAGTATAGAGTGAGTAGAACAGGGGGTTGAGCATGCAGCCTTGAGGTGCTCACGTACTGATTGTTAATGAGGAAGAAGTATTTCTGCCAATTCAAACAGACTGTGGTCTGTGGATGAGGAAGTCGAGGTTCCAATTACAGAGGGATGCGCAGAGACCCAGTTCCGTGAGCTTGATAACCAGCTCTTTCTTTGTATCAAAAATAATTTATTTAATTACGATCACGATACAAAGCAAAACTGTGGTAACACCCCCACCACCATAGTACAAAATCACCAAATTATCTAGACACTAAATTTTCAAACTATGTTACAATCCTTACAATATACTAAATTACTACTATACAACTATGTCCCGCTCTAACATTGGAAACTAGCATCGCCTGGCGCCGTGACTCGCAGATGGCCAGCTTGGCCAGACCCAGGAGCAACCCAACCAGGACATCCTCAGTCCTATCTGTGGGGGGATGTTTTTATGTTGTTGTTAAATTCTTGGATGTAATCTTTATTTGTGTGCTGCATGGCAAGTCAAATTTCACTGCACCAATTGGTGTATGTGACAATAAATGTTTATCTATCTATCTATCTACCCTTTCATCTATGCACAGGGTGTCCGAAGATGAGGATGGTGGGTGAGAAGTGCAGCCAGAAGGCAAGGAGCAGCTCTTTAGAACCTTACTCTTCTTGGGCACCAGTATTAATGCCCTCTTAAAGCAGGTGGGAACTTTAGACCTCAGAAGTGAGAGGTTGAAAATGTCCGCAAAATCTCCACAGGTTGGTCTGCACAGGTTTTGAGAACACGACCAGGTATACCATCAGGTCCAGACGCTTTCCGAGGGTTCACCCCCTTGAAGGATCTTCTGACGTCAGCCTCTGTAACTGTGACTGTAATACCATCAGGGCATATGGGGGCTCGGGAAGGCACATCAATGTTCTCCCTATCAAAGCGTGCGTAGAACGCATTGAGCTCACCTGAGAGTGATGCTTCGCTGTCGCTTGAGCTGTCTCCTGGTTTTGCCTTGTTGGAGGTGATGGCAATCAAACCCTGCCACAGTTGCCGAACATCTGCCCCATCCTCCAGCTTTAAGAGGAAGTCCCTTTTGGCCTTTTTGATGGCCTTGTCAAGGTCGTATCTGGACTTCTTATTGACCTGCATCACCAGACCCGAATGCCCGGGATCTGCTCCTCAGAAGTATGCGGATCTCCTGGTTCATCCAAGGCTTCTGGTTAGGAAACACTCGGAAGGGTTTTGTAGGAACACAATCCTCCACACATTTCCTTATGAAGTCTGTAACGATTGTGGCTGTGCAATGTTCAGGTCCGTTGCCGATTCCTTGAACATTGCCCAATCTACTGACTCCAAGCAGTCCTGTAGTTGTTCCTCTGCCTCCCCAGACCAGCTCTGTGAGGTCCACACCTCTGGGGGTGCGCTCTTCAGTTGCTGCCTTTGTGCAGGAAGAAGTAGCACTGCTGAATAGTCAGATTTCCCGAAGTGAGGGTGATGGATAGAGCGATAGGTCATATAGCAGTGGTCAAGGGTGTTTAATCCTCTGGTGCTGCAGGTGACATGTTGGTGGCAACTTTTTCAGGTTGGCTTTGTTGAAGTCCCCGGCTATGTTGGTAAATGCTTTGGGATACGCTGTCTGGTGCTTGTTGACCATGGCGTGCAGCTCCTTCAATGCTAGTTGGACGTCTGCCTGGGGTGGGATGTAGACCGTGGTCAGAATGATGGAGGTGAATTCCCTCGGGAGGTAGAAGGGGTGGCACTTCACCGCCAGATGTTCCAGGTGCGGAGAGCAGGAGCTAGACAGAACTACCACGTCTGAGCACCACGAAGAGTTGACCATGAGGCAGACGTCCCCGCCTCTCCCTTACCCAGATGCCTGCGTACGGTCCATACGATGGATGGAGAAACCTTCAGGCTGGACAGCTGTGTCTGGGGAGCTGGGAGTGAGCCATGTATCTGTGAAACAGAACACAGAGCATTCCCTCAGCACCCTTTGGTAAAGCAGCCTTGACCTTAATGGGCCTGTCCCACTTAGGCGATTTTTCAGGCGTCTGCGGTGACTGTCTAGTTGCCGGCAGTCGCCTGAAAAACCTTCAACTGGAACGACGACTGTCAGATTGGAACACACACACACAAACACATCGCTACCTTCACCAGCCCATTATGCGGGTGGGGGACAGGGCAAGCGGGGAGTGCGCTGAGTGAAATTCACACGGTGCAAAGCCAATGTGATACAGACACACACCGCGATGAACAGGAAGGTTGGCGCTGTAATTAAGAAGCTAAAAAGCACAGTGTATATTAAGTCCTTTAAAAGAGGGGGGGAGAGGGGGGAGAGAGGGGGGAGAAGGGGGGAGAAGGAGTGGAGACAACTTTTAAGAAGCCAGAGATACACGGCTATGAAGCTCGGCGGACATTAGGGTCTCCTGCAGTCACCTAAAAAGTCACCTAAGTGGGACAGGCCCATAAGTCCTCAACTTTATTTTTCCAGTGACTGTACATTGGCTAGTAGGATGGTAGTGAGAGGATGTGTAGGCCTCTGTGCTTCAATCTGACTTGTAGTCCTGCCCGCCGGCACGTTTCCGGACACCATGGCGGCCTCTCTGGTGTTTCCAGGTACAGTACTTACTGTTCCTGCGATCCTCCACTAGGTCGGGGGTTCCCCTGCGATGGAGAATTCTCTTACAGTCGGCAGCTCAGTTGCTGCCGGTAGACTAAGGATAACCGACCAGTAGTGTTAATATCCGCCGAGCTTCACAGCCGTGTTTCACGGGCTTCTTAAAAGCTGTCTCCACTCCTTCTCCCCCCTTCTCCCCCCCTCGCTCCCACTTCTCCCCCCTCTCTCCCCCTCTCTCCCCCTTCTCCTCCCCCCTCTTTTATAGGACTTAACATACACTGTGCTTTTTAGCTTCTTAATTACAGCGCCAACCTTCCTGTTCATCACGGTGTATGTATGTATCACATTGGTTTCTGCTGTTTCTTTTGTACAGGTAAGCTGAGAACTACTATATTTGATGATTTTCTGCTGTGCTGCTGGCAACATGTCACCACAGACAGGCGCCATCTTCCTCAAGCTCCATGCACCAGTTATATATTCCTGGCATTTTAACGGGAGAAACAAGGCAAGAGAAATGTCATCTCATTCTTGAGATTCTCCAGAGGGATTCATTACTGCACAGGCTGGATGGAATGAAGAATCAGTAGGATTCACATCATCTTTCTCAACCTATTATATTATCTGAGGCACTGTCTCTTAACCCACAGTGGTGGTCATGATTTGTCTTTATGTGTGGTCTCCATTACAGATGCACATTGATACAAGATAAAGGATTGTATTTGTGTTCTGCGATTTTGCTTACAATGATTACAAGAAGGCATTCCACAGCCTTCATTTAAATGTAAATGCAATGAAAGGAAAGCTGCTGGAGGACTACAGGGGAGGGGAAGAGGTGGATGGGAAGCATCTGTGGAGGGAGATGGACAGTCAGTACCTAAGGTCAAGGTCATTCAACTAGACTGAAAGAATAGAGGGGAAGGTAGCCGGTATAAAGTTGTGGGGAAGAGGAAGATAGACACAAAATGCTGGAGTAACTCAGCAGGTGAAGCAGCATCTCTGGAGAGAAGGAATGGGTGACGTTTCGGGTCTAGACACTTCTTCAGAAGAGGGATGGAAAGGGAGCTAAATACAAGTACACAGTTGATTAGCGGTTGTTGGCGGGTGAAAGTCAGGTGGTGGAGGGAAGGCTAGAGATAGTGACAGAGGCTGGGAGGTGATAAGTGGAGAAAAATTTGATGGTGTAGATCTAACTTGATTATTTGTCTACCATCGCTCAGTCTGACTATTCAAGAGATGAAGTCAACGGCTATCCCTCAGAATTGCCCCTGGTGAGAATCATAGTTATTGAATCATAGAGCCAAACAGCACAGACATTTCCCCCTCAGCCCAATTTATCCATGCCGACCAAGATCCCATATAAATCTGAAGAAGGGTCTGAACCTGAAACATCACCCATTCCTTCTCTCCAGAGATGCTGCCTGTCCCGCTGAGTTACTCCAGCATTTTGTGTCTATCCTTGGTTTAAACCAACATCTGCAGTTCCTTCGTGTCCATATAAGCCAGTCCCACATGCCTGTGTTCGGCCCATACTGTATCTCTCTCAACCTTTCTTATCCATGTATCTGTCCAATTGTCTTTTAAATGCCTTTATAGTACCTGCCTCAACTACCTCCTCTGGCTCCTCATTCCATATATCTTGAGTGAATATATTGCCCATCAGGTTCCTTTTAAATCTTTCTGCTCCTACCTTAAACCTACAGTATGTCCTCTGGTTCTTGATTCCTCTACTCTTGATAAAATATTGTGCATTTACCATATCCATTCCCCTCAAGATTTTATACACCTCTATGGGATCACCCTTTAACCTCCTGTGCTTCAAGAAATAAAGTCCTAGATTGCCCAATGTCTTCCTATAGCTCAGAGTCCTGGTAACAGGAATTTACGATACATTAACTATTTCACCCTTCATCAGTGCTAGGGTCCTGGCAAGCAGTTGCACCATTTTCAGCTTTTATTTTTGGATACAAAAGTATTTTTAGAACCATGAGAGGAACAGATCGGGTAGACACACAGAGCCTCTTGCCCAGAGAAGGGGAATCGAGAACCAGAGGGAACTACGCCATGTCGCAGAGACAAAGCGACAGCACCGTAAGGAGAGAGAGAAGGGGGCTCAACGACTACCAACCACCGCTAGGCTCCACTGCCGACGTTGCACCAAGGTGTATGGATCGCAGGTCAGCCTCTACAGACATCTGCAGACCCACAGATAGACGACCCTATGGAGAGGACAGTCATACTCGTTTTGAGTGACCGCCGATGATGAGGTTTAAGGTGAGGTGGGGAAATAGGAATCTGAGGGGTAATTGGTTCAAATAAAGGGTGTTGGGTGTATGGAATGAGCAGCCGGAAGAGGTAATTGAGGCAGGGACTATTGGAACGTTTAAGAAACAGTTAGACAGGTACATGGATAGGACAGGTTAAGAGGGATAAGGGCCAAATGCAGGCCGGTGGGATTAGTGTAGATGGACACAAGTTCACAAGTTGTTGGGGTAGAATTAGGCCATTCGGCCCACTCCGCCATTCAAACATGGCTGATTTCTTCCTCCTAATCCCATTTTCCTGCCTTCTCCCCATAACCCTTGACACATGTTGGTCGGTGTGGGCAAGTTGGGCCAGAGGGCCTGTTTCAATGCTCTATGACCATACACAGCAACTGCATGCTTCTGAATATTTTTGTTTTTTATTTAATGGAAACATTAATTTTATCACAAAAAATTTAAAAGCTTTATGAATATTCAAAGATGCAAAGCCCTGGCCATGGCTTTAATTCCTAGTGAACCAACAGAATCATGATAAAGCTTGTTTAATGAAAACTGCTATCAGAGATAAACACTCTATTCAGTCAAGCTTTTGCTTTGTGATATGTACAAGCTTTGACTTTATATCTAAGTTGCAATCTCCCCAACTAAGCTGTAAAAATTTGAAAAATGACAAATTTGCTTTTTAGCTTATTAAACAGAAAAAAAAGCAATTACCACATACGGTTTAATCCGGGTTTCCAGACTGGCTTTCATCAGCGCTAATTAAACGCTTTGTAAAACCGTCAAACGCTGAAGAAGCAATTCATTATTCAGGTTTCCCGATGATTGAGTGAAAAGATCAGAAGAGGAACAGAAAGAAAAAGAGCACAACGATAAACAAATGATGAGTTGGAGGTGGGGGAGGGAGTGGAGGTTTGTTGCAATTGGCACTTTGTGCTTAGGCAAACGGAAATTAATTTTCCACCGAGGATTATTTAGTTGCTTCATGTGCAACTTTTCAATAAATTAATTTGGACACAGGGATCAGTAGGCCCTGATGGATTGGATTTGCCGCAAAATGCATCATGCAATGTACTTACAGGGAGCGGGCTGCTTTTGCATTACGAGTGGGCTGTAAGCATTGAGCTGGAACCATGTCAGGAAGCAAAATTGAAAGACTTGTGTTTCGGCATTACCTTATCACGCCTCTCAGAAACTCCCCAAGCTCTTCGCACACAATATACTAATGCCTGGTACAAGGGCTTTTGAGGTAGCTGTTCTTTCGCCCCCGCTGGAAAATCCCAACAACAAACATTGAAATGATTGAACAACTAATCTGCTTTGGTCAATGCACAAAAGGCTGCGTGTTATTTTTTTGGGTAGTATCACAGCTTCCAGGAGAAAGTGCAGATAAAGTATATTTTTAACACATAAATCCCCATTGAACTCTTACACATCCCAGTGTTTCCTCCAATGATAAACTGGAATCTCAGTTTACATTGTACATTGGAAAGGGATTTGAAACGCACTCATTTCATTGAGCCTGAGGAAGCCCAGTCTGAAGAAGAGTTCTGACTCAAAACACCACCTATTCCTTTTATCCGTAGATGCTGCCTGACCCACTGACTTACTCCAGCACTTTGTGTCTATCATTTGATTTAGAGATAATTGTTAGTCACTAAAGGGGTCAAAAAAATATCCTGTAGAGACACCTTCAACTTGTGTTTACTTGTATTGGGAAAATAAAAGACAATTGCGTGGAAATAGAAAAACTAAATGCACTAATTAAAAAGAAAATCTATCTCATATTGTTCAATATTGATGCTAATCCCCAACCTACAATTCATTCCTTCTCACCACCCCCTCCTCAGTAGCTTCGGAATCATCTTGCCTTTGGGATGTCCCAAGATGGAAGTCATGCTTTAGATACTATAGGGATATAAGGTCCAACCAAAGCTTTGTCCACCTTTTTTTGATAGTTTGAGAGCATCCATGTGAGATACCTTTTTTTGATAGTTTGAGAGCATCCATGTGAGATTCTACACTCTGAAAATATAACAAATACATGCCATTCCAGTTTAGAACCTTCCTAGGATGCCTAGGGCTCTGCCTTTTAGACCACATTGGAATTATATTGGGGCAGCACAATGGATGGCACAGTGGCACAGCGGTAGAGTTGCTGCCTCACAGCACCAGAGACGCGGTTCCAATCCTAACAATGGGTGCTGTGAGAACAAAGTTTGCACATTCTCCCTGTGACTGCATGGATTTTCTCTGGTTTCTCTGGTTTTGTTCCACATCCCAAAGACATGCAAGTTTGTAGGTTAATTGGCTTCTATAAATTGTCTCTAGCATGTAGTGTAGATCTAGTGTATGGGTGATTGTTGGTCGGCACGGACTAGGTGTGCCAAAGGGCCTGTTTCCATGCTGTATCTTTAAACTAAACTAAACTAAATTAACCTAAACTAAACTAAACTAAATTGATGTCAAGGTCATTCATGTTATCCCCTTATATGACTGTACCTTGCTCTGGGTGATGTTGTAACCCAAGTTCACTTTCAACCTGACAGTTGTAATAACTGCAATGCAGAAAGCAGTTTACACAATTACAGAATTAAACTTCACCCTTGATCTCTGACTGTCCTCCAGTGGATTGTGAGGAGGATCCAAAGTAGTTTCAGAGGTACATAGGCGGGTTACGTGATGCAATAACAAGCAATGGCGGATAGAATATAATGCGGTAAATGAGGTTGAAATGAGGTTGAATTGTCGAAATCAGTGAGATTGTATACTTGTGTAGAAAAACAGAAAGGTGCAGGTTCTTTTTAAATGATGTGATTGAAAAGTGCTGGTGTTGAAAGAGTACAGATCAGAAGCATCGCCTATCCATTCCCTTCACAGATGCTGCTCGACAAGTTGTGTAACTCCAGCACTTTGTGTTTTATTTTACTACATTAAGCATGCTATAAAAGTGCAAGTTGTATTTACTAAAGGTTTGAGCCATCAACTGAACAACACAATACCTTTTCAGAGGCAAATGATGATTTCTGCAGTTGAAATTACATTTGAATTACTGAATTACAGTTGAATCACTGAAATTACAGTTGAAATCTTAATTCTCTGTATCTGCAATTATTTCTGAAGCACTCAATCTTTTTCATACCTTTGGCTCTACAAGTATTTATTTCTTAACAAGCTCAATCCAAACAAATGCTGATGGTTTGGAATGAAGAATTTATAACTTATCAGGGAAATTTTACTGGGCTATGTCATAGATTACTCCCTAGTCCGACTCTTTCATTGCATTAGAAAAACATTTTTTCTGACATTTGAGTTACTGTCATTTACTCATTATGCTATTCATTACATAGAAACAGCACAGGTTACATTTTATGTTTAACCATTGACTGTAAATGATAGCATAAAGAGAAAAGTTATAAAACATTGATAAAAATGCTGACCATTAGTAAATGGAGATACTGTGACTCAGACTAATGCCCATCAAGTGGAACAACCCTGTTCCAGTTGCTTACTCACTATATTCCTGGAAGTGCTGACAAATAGTTCATTAAGCTGCATGGCTGTGCACTCCTCGAGAACCATTTATCAGTTGAGCTCTTTTCAAATAATGCCTTGAAGGCCAATTGCCACAGCACATTTTCTTATTAAGAACATAGAACAGTACAGCACAGGAACAGGCCCTTCAGCTCCCAATGTCTGTGCCGAACGTGATGCCAAGTTAAATTAATCTCCTCTGCCTGCACATGATCCATATTCTTACGTTCCCCGCATATCCATGTTCGTAACAGCCTCTTAAATATCACTATTGTATCTGCCTACACCAGCAGTGCAGTCACCAAGCTGTGCAAAAAAACCTGCCCTGCACATCTCCTTTAAACTTTGTCTCTCTAATCATGAAACTATACCCTCAAGTATTTGACATTTCCATCTTTGGAAAAAGGTTCTGATTGTCTAACCTCTCCATGCCTTTTTATATACTTCTATATCTATTACATACTTCTATTTGCTGACAGGATCTAATGTCCTCGTTAATTCCAGAATTTATTGATCCTACATTGTCCTCGAACTGCGACAAAGCCATTTTAGAAGGCAGTTAAGAGTTAAGTCATTTCTGATGATCCAGAGTCACACATGGACCAGATCAGTCATGGACCATTTCCTCAAGGATGTTTGTGAGTGAGGCATGATGTTATGGCAATCTGGTGATTTTTTTTTGTTCAGTTTAGTTTAGTGACACAGCATGAACACAGGCCCTTCGGCTCACCAAATCCATGCTGACCATCGATCACCCGTTCACACTCGTTCTATGTTATTTCAATGTAGCATCCACTCCCTACACACTAGCGGCAATTTTACAGAGGCCAATTAACCTGTTCGTCTGTGGGACATGGGAGAAAATCCCCGCAGTCATCGGGAGAAAGTGCAAACTCCACACAGGCAGCACCCGAGGTCAAGATTGAACCGCGTGTCTCTGACGCTTTGAGGAAGTGTCTCTAACAGCTGCAACACTGTGCCACCCCATGGCCACTGTTCCCATAATAAATTTTTAAAAAATTGCAAATTTGATTAAATTAATTTAAATTATTACCAGGGTGGGATTTAAATTAGATCTACAGTTTATTAGAAGGGGTATTTGGATTACTGATCTAATAACATAATCACTGTACTATACCTATTATCCATTTGTCTGAGAGAAATAGTGAGAGCAAGTTGTGGATCAAGCGGTATATCTCACTTTGATCTCACCTGCATATTTCCAGGGTCCATCAGATGTCTGGAGAATATTTCCAGCCTGCAACCAAATATATCTATTGTATCAATGGGGAATTGTATAATTGAGGTGGAAAAATAAAGAGAAAAACCTGTCCATTTTATAGTAAGCATACACATTCTGGTATATGCTGTATTGTCAACATAAGCTCTGCATAGGATGTGCACAAGACATATTCACTCTGTTGGAGCCATAACCGTGTACAGTTTTTCTTTTATCACGACACACATAATTGTGACAGCAGCACCTTCCAAACCGAAACATCTATGACCTAAGGTAAGAACCACTTCAAGGTTCAGGAATAGTTTCGTTCCTACACATGAATTTATGGAATTTTCTGCCTCGGAAGACAATGGAGGCCGATTCACTGGAGAGTTCAAAAGAGAGTTATGGGCCAGTCCCACTTAGGTGACTCTTTAGGTGACCGCCAGGGACTAGTTTTAATGGAATTTACCTATGACACATGGCGACAACCTACGACAGCACCTACAACCCACGTCGCAGCGGCCTCTGCAGTCTGTCTGTCTTTTTGTTTTGTTTTTTTGTTTGAATGTAGTTTATAGTGTTTTTTTAAACTGGGTATGTGTGGGGGGGCGGGGGGTGGGGGTGGGGAAACTTTTAAATCTCTTCCCTGTATGGGGGACCCGACCTTTTCCCTGTCGGGTCTCTGTTGTCGTTGGGGCCTAGCACCGTGTAGTGGCCTCCAACCGGAACGACCTGGGGCTCCAGTCGCGGAGCCTGCGGACTACTCACCATCGCGGATCTGGCCGAGTTCGGAACGGGAGGAGCTGTGGTGGCGCGCTGCTGCGGCCCGACCCGGAGATTCGGAGGCTCCAGCCGCAGGCTCGGTTGACGGTAGCAACGGGAGCTCGTGGGTCCCTGGTGGGAGACCGCTTTTCGGAGCTCCCGCAACGGCAACTTCTCCCGCCCGAGTTGCGGGATTGAAAATGACCTGGAGCGGGGCCTTACATCACCCGGCGAAGCTTTAATGGTCGCAGGACTTGCTAGCGCCCGCCGGGGGCTCCAACATCAAGACCCGGAGCGTGGCCTTGCATCGCCCGGCGCGGCTTTAATGGCCGCGGGACTTATTTACCATCGCCCGCTGGGATCTTTGACTTTGACATCGGGAGGAGAATGAGGAGAGCAGGGGAGAGATAAGACTTTGCCTTCCATCACAGTGAGGAGGAGATTCACTGTGATGGATGTTTGTGTGTAAATTGTGTTGTGTCTTGGTTCTTTTTACTTGTTTGTATGACTGCAGAAACCAAATTTCGTTTGAACTTAGGTTCAAATGACAACAAATAAATTGTATCATTGTATCATTGTATCATTGAAAACCTACGACAGCAAAAATTGTCCCCACTGTCACCGAAACATTTTCAACGTTGAAAATTTTGCAGCAGTCGCCTGTAGTCGCCAAAAAAATCGCCAAAGTGGGACAGGCCCATTAGATAGAGCTTTTAGGGCTAGCGGAATCAAGGGGTATGGGGAGAAGGCAGGAACAGGGTACAGATTGTGGATGATCAGCCATGATCACATTGAATGGTGGTGCTGGCTCGAAGGGCCAACTTGCCTACTCCTGCACCTATTGTCTATGTATCTATGTATCGATGTAACTATTAGGTGGTTGACCAAGCTGCACAACCCGAATCCTACCTCGACAAAGGAGTATGACGGTCCACCACTTGATTTGCCTAGGGGTTTTTTTCTAATGATCTTTTTGCAATCTGTCTTGTTCTTTGCACGGCCTTCTGTCTTTTAGAAATTTTATGCATAATTTATTATAATTTGTTTTGTGCGCTTCTGTCTGAGCTTGTGATGCTGCTGCAACATAGAGTTTTGTGTTACATTCCGATCACAGCTTTACAGGAAAGATGTGGAGGCTTTGGAGAGGGTGCAAAAGAAGTACACTGGGATGATGCCTGGATTAGAAGGTGTTAGCTATAAGGAGAGGTTAGACAAATTTGGATTGTTTTCTCAGGAGAGTTAGAGGCAAAGGGGAAACCTAATAGAAGTTTATAAAGTTAAGAGAGGTGTAGATAGGGTAGCTGCCAGTGAGAGAGTGGAAACACTTGCAATAGTAACATTTATGAGGCATTTAACAAGCATTTAATGCAGGAATGAAAGGATGTGGATCACTTGTAGGCAGATGGGGTTAGTTTAATTTGGTATCGTGGTCAGCATGACATTGTGGGCTGAAGGGCCCGTTGTCGTGCTGTACTGTTCGATGTTCTATGTTCTATTGGCTAAATAATGAGCAATTCATTTTATTTCTCTCCCCTATTGGCTGGCCACAAAAGACCAGCCTAAAATAGATTGAAAGATCATTAATATTCTATAGTGATTCTGAACTTTACTGCTGTTTTCACAACCTGGATCTTAGATAGTAGGTAAATTAGTTCATTAAATTACAATTCCTACAATGAATCATTGCACTCATTATTCCCATTTTTGATAATAGGGCTAATAAACCAACTACTGCAGGAATTATCCAGAACAAAGTGAATACTTAACCTGTATTCCCCATCTTAATTTAACAATATGTGTCGCTGAAATCAACAAGCGCTTGTGGAGATGAGGGGAGAAAATATTTATCGCGAAATGTGCCTTTGGAGGTCAGCATGCTCAATGTTCTTGATTGATTCAGTGCTTTTCCTCACATCTTCAATGCATGATAAATGGAACGGTCTGGCTTTCAGCAGTATGTTGGATGCTGAGATTCCCACTGGGATCCGTTCTGACAGATGACACAAGATTGATGATGAGACTTACCAGGGGGGGAAGAACAATGGGGGACCCGGCGTGGGGGGACCGCCATGAGTGAAGGGGAGGGGGAGGACAACAAAGGAGGAGCCAGCAGGTGTACTTTGTCAGTGCCGTTAACTATGTCAGCACCGTTTATGTGGCAACAATTTACATACCTTGGGTATCCAAGCAAATAATTTCATTGTGCCTTGTCACATGTGACAATAAAGTATTCCATTCCATTCCTAAGTATGAGGAACAGTATCCCATTTTCCTTCTGATGAAGTGCGAGCAACCTGAAACATTACCTCTGTTTCTCTCTTCACAGATGCTGCCAGACCTGCTGCGGCATTTTCTGTTGTGATGCCACTTTTTAATTCAGTTTGCCAGATTTCAAACAAAGTAAAACTTGCTATTGTTGGAATGAGGAAGAGCAAATTATTCCTTGAAATCTGACTAAAGTTTAGGAGGAATCAAAAGGATTAACATAATATTAGAAGAGCTTGCTAGATCCATTGAATTTAAGCCTGAGGAAACGAGAGCTTAATTAGAGAAATGAGCCAGAAAAACTTTACTCCATGTTTCCTTGAGAAACTGCTGGATATCTGCTGCTGGGCATTCAACTCATCTCTGTCTTCCTCCACTGCACATTGAAATGCATGAGACACACGCAAGCTGGAAGTCAGTGGCTGATGCATCTGTCTCACACTCACCCCCAAGGGTAGCAATGAGGCAAGGATGCACCCAATGGAGAGGCCAAATGCACCTCAAATCAAACCCCTCTGCTTTACATCAGCTGTATGAATGGGATTGCGAACACTGAGGAAAACGTTAAGTGCAGGTGCGTACTTATTTATATTTAGCTTGGTTTAGTTTAGTTCTGTTTCGAGATACAGTGTGGAAACAGGCCATTCGGCCCACTAAGTCTGTGCAGACCAGCGTTCGCCTGTACACTAATACTATCCTACACACTAGTGACAGTTTACAGAAGCTAATTAACCTACAAACCTGTTCATCTCAGGGATGTGCGAGGAAACCGGAGCACCTGGAGAAAACCTGTGTGGTCAACATACTAACTTTGTGCAGACAGCACCAATAGTCAAGATCGAATCTGGGTCTCTGGCGCCCAATTCATTTTAATTTATCTCATATTGACTGGAACTGCCTTAGTGCTGAGGACTTGTATGGGGCAGAATTTGTTAAATGTATCCAGGAAAGTTTTCTCAATCAATATGTAATAGTGTTACTCGAAAGGGAGCACATCTGACCTCCAATCAGGAAATGGGGCAGGCAAGTGACTGAAGTGTCAGTGGTACAGTACTTTAGGATCAGTGGTCATAATCTATTAGTTTTTAAATAGTCTAGAAAAAGATAGGACTGGCCCAGAAGTTAAAGTCCTAAATTGGAGGCAAATTTTGATGGCATTAGACAGGAACTTATAACAACATTTGAAAGACATTTGGATAGGTACATCGATAGAAATAATTTAAAGGGATGTGGGGCAAATGCAAACAGGTGGGACAAGTGTAGTTGGGGCATCTTGGTTGGCGTGGGCTGTTTGAGATGAAGGGCCTGCCTCTATTCTGTATGACTCTATGATTCTATGACTTTTAACATTTAAGGAACAGTTAGACAGGTACATTGATAGGACAAGTTAAGGGCCAAATGCAGGCGTGGGACTAGTGTAGATGGACACAATTTCACAAGTTGTAGTAGTAGAATTAGGCCAATCGGCCCACTCCGCCATTCAATCATGGTTGATCTCTGCCCCCTAATCCCATTTTCCTGCCTTCTCCCCATAACCCTTGACACATGTTGGTCGGTGTGGGCAAGTTGGCCAGAGGGCCTGTTTCCATGCTCAATGACTCCATACACAGCAACTGTATACTTCTGAATATATATATTTTTTAATTTAATGGAAACATTCATTTTATCAATAAAATCTAAAAGCTTTATGAATATTCAAAGATCGAAAGCCTTGGCCGTGGCTTTAATTCCAAGTGAACCAACAGAATCTTGATACAGCTTGTTTAATGTATACTGATATCAGAGGTAAACACTCTATTCAGTCAAGCTATTACTTTGTGATATGTACAGGCTTTGACTTTATATGTAAGCTGTAATCTCCACAACTAAGCTGCAAAAATTTGAAAAATTACAAATTTGCTTTTTAGCTTATTAAACAGAAAAAAAAGCAATTAACACATACGGTTTAATCCGGGTTTCCAGACTGACTTTCATCCGCGCTAATTAAACGCTTTGTTAAACAGTCAAATGCTGAAGAAGCAATTCATTATTCAGGTTTCCTGATGATTGAGTGAAAAGATCAGAAGAAGAACAGAAAGAAAAAGAGCACAACGATAAACAAATGATGAGTTGGAGGTGGGGGAAGGAGTGGAGGTTTGTTGCAATTGGCACATTGTGCTTAGGCAAACGGAACTTAATTTTCCACCGGGGCCCTGCTTCTATTCTGTATCACTCTATGATTCTATGACTGTAACTTGGCAAGATTGACTGGGAGAGGCTCTTCGTAGGTAAAGGGACATCTATAAAGTGGGGGGCTTTTCAAAGGAATGTGCTAATCAAACATTCATCAGTCCATCTGGGGACAGGAACTCAGGATTCACTTCCTGAGGCCCAGTTGTGTACCTGCACTGCTCTGCTTTGCAGGAAAGCCATTGATTCGGGAGGAATAGCTCGCAGCTTTGTATCCAAAACAAGTTAGTGCAGGTGTATAGTGGATGAGTTCAAGGAGTCAGTTGCATCCACTGCAATCTGGCCTGTTAAGCACAGAGTTGCAGAAGGTTTTCAAAGTAGGGCTTTCTCAGTGCCTTCTTCTAAGATATTGGACGAGAGCCAGTAAATTAGATTGAAAACATAGGTACTTTGTCCATGAAATAAGTTGCTTTGTGCAAACGAATATTTCTTTTTTTTTGTATTTTATATTTATTTATATTTTTATTAGAAGCAGTGTACAAAAGTATAAACCGCGGCATATGACATAATACATTTATTGTACAGCTTCTATTTTAATTTTAACAAAGATGAAATAGAAAAAGAGAGAAAGAGCAAGAAAGAAAGAAAGTGAAAAAGAAAGTGAATGTGTAAGAATAGAACCCCTAAACTACCAAATGAGTGTAATCAAAGAGTGAGTAAGTAAAAACTTTTTTAAAAAGACAAAAAGGAAAAAAAGGAAAAAAAAACAAAAAGTGTTGATATACCTGCTTCATTTCTCACCACACCCATCACCCAATCCGTAAATCGGTTTAATTCCAAAGTTGTGTTGCACCATACTATCCTGGTAATGGATCAATGAAAGGAGACCATATCTTTGAAAATTGCTCTGATTTTCCTGCTAAGACAAGTCTCATATCTTCAAGATGTAGCGTCTCAGACATGTTTGTAATCCACATTTTAAGAGTTGGGGGAGATGTATTTTTCCAAAATTTAAGTATAAGTTTTTTCACCATTATCAGGCCATAATTAAGGAAACATCTTTGAAATATTGATAGCTCAGAGCAGGCTCCTGCTGTTCCGAAAATATGGGGGTCCAGTTTTGTTTTTAATAATTTTGAGAAAATTTCAAAGATTTCTTTCCAAAACTTCTGGAGTTTTATGCAAGAGGCAAAGGAGTGTGTTATAGTTGCTTCTTGAGAGAGACATTTGTCGCAAATAGGAGATGCATTTGAAAACATCTTATTCAGTTTAGTTTTTGAGTAGTAGAGTGTGGAGTATTTTGAATTGGATTAAAATGTGTCTAACATTAATCGAACAATTATGTATACATAAGATATATATTTTCCCATCTGTCTTTGGAGATTTTTAGGCCTAATTCCTCTTCCCATTCTCTTCTAATTATGTCTGATGATGGGATTTCTATATTTAGAAGGATATTGTACAAGTATGATATTGGATTGTTTGTGTCAGAGTTTCTATTCATACCTTCGTCTAATATATATGGCAACAGAGTTTGATAATCGTGGGTATATGTTTTCAAATAGTCTCGAATTTGAAGATATCTAAAATATTGATTACCTTTCAGATTGCATTTCGACTGTAACTTCTGGAATGATAGGAGGTTTCCCATCTCGTACAAATCTCCAACTTTTTAAATTCCTAGTCTTTCCCAATAAATAAACGTTTTATCTATAATAGATGGCTTGAACGACGGGTTATTAGCTATTGGTGAAAGAAGGCCTCATCTCAGACAACAACGAATCATAATACCATCAAACAGTGGAATGGTGCGCCGACAACAACCTCCAGCTTAACACCTCAAAAACCTTAGAAATCATCATAGATTTCAGACGCAAACAAAACCTCAAACCCCCGGTCCATGTCAACTCCCATCCCATAACCTCCACGAACTTATTTAAGTTTCTGGGCACCTATATCTGCAATAATCTAAAATGGCACATCAATGCAGACCACATCATCAAGAAAGGACAACAACGTCTATACTTCCTCAGACAGCTAAAAAAAGTTCAGAGTCCACAAACACCTCCTGGTCCGTTTCTATCAATCCATCATTGAAAGCATCATCACCTCAATCACAGTCTGGTACGGAAACACTGACAGTCATTCATTACACAGAATACAGCGCATTGTCTCCAAGGCCTCTAGGATCATCAACTCTCCCCTCCCCTCAATCCATTCCATTTACCTCCAACGTACCTCAAAACGGGCAACAAAGATCATCTCGGACCCCTCCCATCCAGCAAACCACCTTTTCCAGTCTCTCCCTTCAGGGAGGCGCCTTAGGTCACTTGCTACAAAATCCACCCGCTTTAAAAACAGTTTCTTCCCCTCAGCAATAAGAACACTTAATTCCCTCCAATAACTTTTTGACTTTTGATGTATACAGTGTCTTGTCTATGGTTTTTGTCTGTTCTTTTGCACTATGTATTGTTGGTGAGATTTGTGATTTGTGATGTGGTATGGATGCACTTTATTATTATGATTTGTGTTGTTATTAGTGTTAATGTGACTAAAGCAGTGTACCATCATGTACCGAACCCAAATACCACCAACCCTGGTCATGTGGCAAATAAAGATTCTATCTATCTATCTATCTATCTATCTATCTATCTATCTATCTATCTATCTATCTATCTATCTATCTATCTATCTATCTATCTATCTATCTATCTATCTATCTATCTATCTATCTATCTATCTATCTATCTATCTATCTATCTATCTATCTATCTATCTATCTATCTATCTATCTATCTATCTATCTATCTATCTATCTATCTATCTATCTATCTATCTATCTATCTATCTATCTATCTATCTATCTATCTATCTATCTATCTATCTATCTATCTATCTATCTATCTATCTATCTATCTATCTATCTATCTATCTATCTATCTATCTATCTATCTATCTATCTATCTATCTATCTATCTATCTATCTATCTATCTATCTATCTATCTATCTATCTATCTATCTATCTATCTATCTATCTATCTATCTATCTATCTATCTATCTATCTATCTATCTATCTATCTATCTATCTATCTATCTATCTATCTATCTATCTATCTATCTATCTATCTATCTATCTATCTATCTATCTATCTATCTATCTATCTATCTATCTATCTATCTATCTATCTATCTATCTATCTATCTATCTATCTATCTATCTATCTATCTATCTATCTATCTATCTATCTATCTATCTATCTATCTATCTATCTATCTATCTATCTATCTATCTATCTATCTATCTATCTATCTATCTATCTATCTATCTATCTATCTATCTATCTATCTATCTATCTATCTATCTATCTATCTATCTATCTATCTATCTATCTATCTATCTATCTATCTATCTATCTATCTATCTATCTATCTATCTATCTATCTATCTATCTATCTATCTATCTATCTATCTATCTATCTATCTATCTATCTATCTATCTATCTATCTATCTATCTATCTATCTATCTATCTATCTATCTATCTATCTATCTATCTATCTATCTATCTATCTATCTATCTATCTATCTATCTATCTATCTATCTATCTATCTATCTATCTATCTATCTATCTATCTATCTATCTATCTATCTATCTATCTATCTATCTATCTATCTATCTATCTATCTATCTATCTATCTATCTATCTATCTATCTATCTATCTATCTATCTATCTATCTATCTATCTATCTATCTATCTATCTATCTATCTATCTATCTATCTATCTATCTATCTATCTATCTATCTATCTATCTATCTATCTATCTATCTATCTATCTATCTATCTATCTATCTATCTATCTATCTATCTATCTATCTATCTATCTATCTATCTATCTATCTATCTATCTATCTATCTATCTATCTATCTATCTATCTATCTATCTATCTATCTATCTATCTATCTATCTATCTATCTATCTATCTATCTATCTATCTATCTATCTATCTATCTATCTATCTATCTATCTATCTATCTATCTATCTATCTATCTATCTATCTATCTATCTATCTATCTATCTATCTATCTATCTATCTATCTATCTATCTATCTATCTATCTATCTATCTATCTATCTATCTATCTATCTATCTATGACAAGTCTAAGACAAGAGATAGATTTCTTAGTTTAAAAGTAGATTTTACTTGTCTCCAAATTCGTAAAGTGCTGTGAATAATCGGATTTTCTCATATATTGTGTTTTTCAACTTTATTGGGGAGAGAAGGATTGCCCCTATATTAAAAGGCAAGCAATCCTCTCTCTCCATTACTAACCAGTCTACCTGTTGGCATGCGTTATCCAACCTGCAAATTACATTTTTAATATTCGCTGCCCAATAGTAGTATAAGAAATTGGGGAGCGCCAATCCGCCCATTTCTTTGGGTTTACATAGATGTCGTTTATGAATTCTATGTGATTTATAATCCCCAATAAAGTTTGTAATCCGGGAATAAAGATTTAAAAAAAAAATGTTAGGTAGATATATCAGTATTGATTGAAATAAATAGAGAATTTGTGGGAGAAAAATCATTTTTATGGCATTTATTCTGCCTATTAGAGACATCGGAAGTGTTCTCCAGAATTGAATAAGAGCGTTTAATTTAGTAACTAAATCTAGTAACTAAAGGTGGAAAGTTTGCATTGAATAAATAATTATATTTTCTGGTTACTTGGATACCCAGATATTTAAATTTTTCTGTAGCAATTCTAAAAGGGAATTTTAAAAGGTGTGTCGGCTCTTGCGGTTTTATTGCCATAATTTCACTTTTGTTCCAGTTTATTCTATATCCTGAGAAGGAACTGAATTCCTCTATAAGATTTAATATATTTGGAATACTAACTTGAGAATTGGTGATGTATAATAATACATCATCTGCATATAATGATATTTTATTATTGGAATGTTTAGTATTATAGCCGTGAATGTTCAGATGTATTCTTATACTTTCCGCTAAGGGTTCAATCGCAAAGGCAAATAACAGGGGTGATAATGCACAATCCTGTCTAATGCCCCTGGATAGTTGAAATTTCAGAGAAAGTATGTGGTTGGTCTGTATTCTGGCAGACGGCCTATCATATAGTCATTTTATCCATGAAATAAAATTCTCTCCCATCTGAAATTTTTGTAGTACTGTGAAAAGGTATTTCCATTCTACTTGGTCAAATGCTTTTTCTGCATCTAATAAAATAATTGATGTCTTCTTCTTCAATTTTGTGTGAGTACATTATATTAAAAAGACGTCTCAAATTATTAAATGAATGTCTCTTGGGTATGAACCCCGTTTGATCTGAATGTATTAATTTATTAACGTATTTACTTAATCTTCTTGCCAAAGTTTTTGCTAATATTTTCTCATCTGTATTTAGCAGGGCAATTGCTCTATATGAACCGGGTCTTCTAGATCTTTATCTTTTTTGGGTATACGTGTGATAGTTGATTCATCTAGTGTTTGTGGTAATGTCTGTTCTTTAAATACATATGTATAAAGCTTGTGTAAACGTGGTGAAATTACCTCGTGAAATCTTTTATAAAAATCATTACTGAACCCGTCTGGTCCCGGTGTTTTACCGTTCTTTTTTTTATTTTTTTTATTTTTTAATTTTTTTAATTTTTATTTATTAGAAGTACATTACATTACAACCACATACATTAATACTCGTCATTTATATCATCTTACAATTAATGTACTCCCTTTATTTATTTTTTTACACTAGAGAAAGAAAAGATTGAAAGAGAGAAGAAAGTGAAGGAAAAAGTGCAAGTGTAGAAAAGTGTAGAAAATGTAACAACAAAAAAGGACGAAGACCCTACAAGAGCGAAACCAAAAACAAAAAGAAAAAGAGTTAAGAAACAGGCCCTAAGAAAAGAAAAGAGAAAGAGAAGAAAAGAGAAACAAATGGTTTTTTTTTGAGCATCACGTAAATAGGACACACCAACTCTTCAACTATCATCCCCCCTTACCCGACCTCAATTTTTAATTTTTTTTTAAAGTACTTTTGCACCCTATGTTTGTAATAATTCTATAAATGCAGACCACGTCAGGTGGAAGTGATCTGGTTTACCTGCTAGGAGGAGTCTTATCTCTTCAAGGTGTAATGTTTCAAACATATTTGAAATCCACATATTTATAGTTGGTATTGGAGCCTTCTTCCAAAATTTTAGAATTAGCTTTTTTCCAGTTATTAACCCATAATCCATTAATTTCTTTTGATACACATTTAATTCTGGATCATCTTCCGTTATTCCGAAGATAATCCATTCTGCTTTGGGTATCAGTCTTGTTTTAAATAACTTTGTAAAGATTTCAAAAATTTCATTCCAAAATTTTTGAATTTTTGTACAGAAGACAAATGAGTGCGCTATAGTTGCTTCTTGGGATTGACATTTATCACAAATAGATGATACGTTTGGGAAAATTTTATGAATTTTAGTTTTCGAATAATATAATCTATGTAAAATTTTAAATTGTATTAAAGTGTGTCTTACATTAATCGAGCATTTATGCACTTTTAATAAGTATTCATTCCAACTTTCCTTTGAAATTTTAATAGCTAACTCTTGTTCCCAGTCTCTTCTGATACCCTCCGTAGATGGTATTTGTGCATTTAAGATAATATTGTACAAATATGATATTAAGTTTGCTGATTCCGCTTTTATCTGCATTGCCTCGTCCAGTACATCTGCTGGGTTATTATGATGATCTTTTATATATTTTTTCAAATAGTCGCATATTTGAAAGTATTTAAAATATTGATTATTTCCGAGTTTATATTTTATTTGTAATTGTTGAAATGAAAGTAATTTTCCAGTTTCATACAAGTCACCAAGCGTTTTAATTCCTAGTCTATCCCATTGTGTATAAGCTTTATCTATAATAGAAGGACTAAACGAAGGGTTATTGACTATAGGTAATAAAAGTGATAAGTTTCTTAATTTTAAATTTTGTTTTATTTGTTTCCAAATACGGATTGTACTATGAATAATTGGGTTCTTATTATAGTTTATGTTATTCAATTTCATTGGAGAGAGGAGGATCGCTCCAATGTTTCTAGAGGAGCAATCCTCTTTCTCCATTACAATCCAGTCTACTTGCTGGGCGGAGTTATCCATCAGTTGAATCATGTTTTTAATATTTACTGACCAATAATAATACATAAAATTAGGTAGTGCTAGACCCCCCAATACTTTAGATTTATTCAGATGGGTTTTTTGTATTCTATGTGATTTATAGTCCCATATAAAATTAGTGATATCTGAGTCGAGTTTTTTAAAAAACTTCTTAGGTAAGTATATAGGAATTGATTGAAATAGGTATACAATTTGTGGTAAAAATATCATTTTTATTGCGTTTATTCGGCCTATTAAAGACATCGGAAGCGTTTTCCAGAATTTAATTAATGTATTTAGTTTATTAAGTAGGGGGTCAAAATTTGCCCTGAGCATACCTTGATATGCTCTGGTAATTTCGATTCCCAAATATTTAAATTTTTCTGTAGCTATTTTAAAAGGGAATTTCAAAAGATGTGTTGAATCTTTCGGTTTTATTGACATAATTTCACTTTTATTCCAATTTATTCTATATCCAGAAAAAGATCCGAAGTCTTCAATTAAATTTAATATATTTGGTATAGTGATTTGAGGTTTTGTAATATACAATAATATATCATCCGCGTATAAAGATATTTTATTATATGAGTCTTTAGTATTATATCCATGAATATCAGGGTGTATTCTAATTTTTTCTGCTAGCGGTTCAATAATGAGAGCAAACAGCTGTGGTGATAATGAGCATCCTTGTCTATTTCCACTTGATAGTTGAAATTTCAAGGATAATATGTTATTAGTAAGTATTCTAGCTGTAGGTTTGTTATATAGTAACTTAATCCATAAAATAAAATTCTCTCCCAGTTGAAATTTTTGTAATACTTTATCCATATAATTCCATTCTACTTGATCAAATGCTTTTTCAGCATCCAGCGAAATAATTGATAATTCTTGATCTTCAGATTTGTGTGAGTGCATTATGTTGAGTAGACGTCTCATATTATTAGAAGAGTATCTCTTAGGAATAAACCCTGTCTGATCTGGGTTTATTAATTTACTAATGTATTTACTTAATCTTCTGGCTAATGTTTTCGCTAATATTTTTTGATCTGTGTTTAACAATGCTATAGCTCTATATGAGCCAGGTTCTTCTAAATCCTTATTTTTCTTAGGTATTAATGTAATCGTTGATTCCGCTAATGTATCAGGTAGTATTCGTTTTTTAAAAGCGTATTGGTACATTTTTTGTAATCTTGGTATTATTTTATCATAAAAGCTTTTATAAAATTCATTAGTAAATCCATCAGGGCCTGGTGTTTTTCCATTTTTTAGTGAGTTTATTGTATCTTCTAATTCCTTAATTGAGATTTGTGCACCCAGTTCCTCTTGTTCCTTCAGCTCTAACTTTGGAAGATTACAGGTATCCAAGAACTTTGTGATATTATTGGAATCAATTATCGTTTTAGATGTATACAAATTCTCGTAAAATTGCGCAAATCTTTTATTAATATCCTTCGGTGTTGTTAATAATTCCCCTTTATCTGATTTGATCTTTGGTATAGTATGTTCCTTTTCTCGTTTTTTTAGCTGGCGAGCCAAAAGTTTATGCGGTTTATCCCCAAATTCAAAGTGCTCTTGTTTTGTAATTTGAAAAAGTCTTATAAGTTTGGCAGATAATAATTTATTTAATTTAAATTTTAAAATTATTATTTTATTATGTTTATCTATTGATGGATCTTTAGCATTATCTATATCCATTTGTCTAATAAGTTCTTCTAACTGTCTTTGTTCATTCTTATTCTTTTTATTTTGAAAAGCTTGATATGAAATTATAATACCCCTAATGTATGCTTTAAAAGATTCCCAAAGTAAAGTAGGCGATATATCTGAAGTATCATTTGTTTGAAAAAAGACCTCCATTTGTTCTTTTAAATATATACTCGCTTGTGGATCTTTTAAAATTTGAGAGTTAAATCTCCAGAATGAATTATTCTTAGACAATCCTTCCAGTTTTAAAAAGAAAGTTAGTGGAGAATGGTCTGAAATTGAATTTGTATGATATATTGCATTAGATGTTTGGGGAATTAATTTTGTATCCAGCAGAAAGTAGTCTATACGTGAGTATGTCTTATGTACCATTGAGTAAAACGAATATTCCCTGCCAGTTGGATTCACAATTCTCCAAACATCTGTTATATTAGTGTTGTTTATGTAGGTATTGAGGAGTTCCCCAGTTTTCGATTTCATATTCCCTCTCTGTTTTTGACTTGATTTATCTAAGTACGGATCTAAAACACAGTTAAAGTCTCCGCCTATTATAACATTTTGATAGTTTGACTCTGCAATTATATTGAAGATTTTATTGAAAAAGTGGGGGTTATCAAAGTTAGGGGCATATATATTTACCAAAGTAAGTGGAGTGTCATGGATTTCTCCATTAACTATTAGGTATCTCCCTTCTATATCTGTTATAATATTCTTTGCTTTAAATGGTATACCTTTTCTTATGATAATTGACGTGCCTCTAGATTTTGAAGTGAATGAAGAGTGGTATGTTTGACCTATCCATTTCGCCCTCAGCCTAACTTGGTCCTGAGGTTTTAGGTGTGTTTCTTGTAGGAAGGTAATGTCAGAATTAGACATTTTTAGCTGAGCTAATATCTTACCCCTTTTGATAGGTTCGTTAATACCTCTTATATTCCAACTACAAAATGAGATTCCTCCTAGGTTCTTTTGTGTGGTGTCATGCATTTTGAATAATTATAGTACCTTTGAATCTTGTGGTGCGTCCATATCCCAGGTCTTTAGGTATTGGGGGAGTTTTTGAATTATTAACTTTTGTTGGTATGTCCATATTATTCTTATCACTAAACACAAAACACAAACAAGTGATTTTATGTGATAAAAAAAAAACTAAAAAAGTGAGGCTACAGTGTCTATAGTCGGCACTGTAGCGAGTGACCCACCTGTAGGTGGGAAAAAACCTTATTTTGACTTCCATTGCGTTGTTGCTCAACTCGCTCCGCTCTCTTAGTTAATCATAACATATTAAAATATTAAAACGAGGCCTCACATTCAGATATATAATACAATTTTACCCTGATATTTCCTTATAACATATATATATATCAGAGTTTAATTATTAAACCAATATTTTTGATTTCAATAAGAATCAGCTGTTGGTTGAAGGGGTTAACGAGACGTGCTCCTGGACATAAGCCAGGAGCTCGTTTCTCATCCCCTCCTCCCGCTTATAGACAAGGTTACAATTTATTAAAAATTCATATTAGTATGTTAGTTCATTATTTTTTTGTTTTTTTTGTTAGTATTCTAATCTAACCTGCATAACTTTTAAAGTTGTTAATAGGATAAGTTCTTACAATTGGTTATAACATTTTAATCAATAAGCAATTATTTTCTAATTCATATCCAGCTATAAAGTTGTTTACACGTTTTGAACAGAAAATGTCCTTGCTTCAACATTCCGGAGATAACAGTGTAACTATCCCCAGACAAAACATAGCTGAGAATTATTCGGATCTGCCAAAGCTCCCTTTTATTTCTGTTTTTCAACAATTGTTTGGGCATATTTGAAAGCGTCTTCAGGCTTAACAAATGACTTTTCAAGACCATTAAAAGAAATACGCATTTTCGCGGGATAAAAAACCCCAAATCTGACCCCTTCTCTCCCTCTTAAAAGATCTTTAACCTTATCAAATTTATTTCTTTTTTGCACAATTTCATGTGGGTAGTCCCTGAATATCTTAATAGTGTCTTTGTCCAGCCGTAATTGTACACCATATTTGATTTTAGTCATAACGTATTCCAGTTCTGCAGTATCTCGAAATTTCACTATAATATGTCGTGGATAAGCTTTTCCCGCATCAAATCTTTTTCCAAATCTTGGGACACGATGAGCCACTTCGATTTTCGGTTCCTTGGGAAGATTCAACAGTTGTTTCAACAAGCCCATGGCAAATTCACGTACCTGTTCCCCTTCTGCCCCCTCTGAAACACCAAGAATTCTCAAATTCTGGCGTCTAGAAAGAGCTTCCAGGTCCAGGCATTTGAATGAGACTTTCTCTAATTGAGTCCCCATTTGTAGTGATGCTTGTTCGTTTTCTCGCCTCATTTGCTCATGTTCTTGCCTCAATTTCGCCATGTCTTCAACCAGTCGAGCCGTATTTTTCTCCATTTCCGTAATTGTCTGCATACTTGCAGCTACTGTTTCAAGTACAGCCGTGAACTTATCCGTAGTAATTACATCCATCTTATCCATTTTCTCTGATAGTCCATCTTTCACCTCATCAATTCGTTTATTCATAATGTCCAGTAAATCCGTCATATTCTTCTGGTTACCAGCATTTAAATCCTTCATCATCTTCTCCATTCCTTCCATCATTCTTGCCGAATTTTCCTTCATTTCCTTCTTATCTTCCACCCTATTATCCGAGATCTCATCTTTCAAATTTTTCATTGATTTCTTCAAGTCATCAAAGTCTTTCTTAGATCTTGTATCCATTTCTGCAGCCACTTCAGAGACTTCAGAGGTAACTTCTGTTTCGAACTTTTTCGACAGCTTATTCACAGCTCTCTGAGGGCTCACAGCTGGAGTCAATTTACTCATTTAAAGGGCTTCAAACTACCGTTTAAAACATCGCGTTTAACGATGACGTCATCAGCGCGGTAACCAGAAGCTCCGGTAAGGTTTTTAAAAACAATCCCGATTTTCGGACCCGTTTTACACGATAAATCGTGAAGTTTTTCGGGAGAGGAGCTGGGTGCACGTCTGTTAGTCTAACATGATGCCACCGGAAGATCTTTATCTTTTTTGGGTATACGTGTGATAGTTGATTCATCTAGTGTTGTGGTAATGTCTGTTCTTTAAATACATATGTATAAAGCTTGTGTAAACGCGGTGAAATTACCTCGTGAAATCTTTTATAAAATTCATTACTGAACCCGTCTGGTCCCGGTGTTTTACCGTTCTTCAGTGAATTCATTGTCTCTTCTATTTCTTTGATTGAAACCTGTGCTCCTAATTCCTCTTGTTCCAGCGGATTAAGTGTTGGGAGATTACAGTTGTCCAGAAAGTTTGTAATTTTACTGCTTTCTGTTGATGTTTTGGATGTACATAAATTTTGATAAAATTGGCGAAATCTTTTGTTAATGTCTTTGGGCAGCATTAACAGTTCCCCTTTGTCTGATTTAATTTTTAGAATAGTCTGATCCTTTTCAACTTTTTTCAGCTGACGTGCCAAAAGTTTCTGTGGCTTGTCGCCAAATTCGAAATGTTCCTGTTTTGTAATTTGAAATAATCTAATAACTCTTGCAGATAAAATTTGGTTTAGTTTAAATTTCAATATCGCTATCTTGTTGTGTTTATCTATAGTTTGGATCTTTCACGTTTTCTGAATCAAGTTGTGTAATCTGTTCTTCTAGTTGCAATTGTTCTGTCCTAATCTTTTTATTTTGAAAAGCTTGGTATGAAATAATAGAACCTCTAATAAACGCCTTGAAAGATTCCCATAATAGGGTGAGATATCTGGGGTATCATTGGTCTCAAAGAAATGATCCATCTGTTGTTTTAAATATTTACCACCATCCGGATTGTTTAGTCTTTGAGGATTAAACCTCCAAAACGATTTTTTATTGAACATTCCTTCTAGTTTTAAGGAGAAGGTTAGCGGAGAATGATCAGAGATGACACTATTATGGTATTTATGATTAGTTGTAAAGGGGATTAATTTTGTGTCCACTAGGAAATAGTCAATACATGTATTGACTAGGGAAACATCAACTAGGGAAAATGGCGGCAGTGGAGCGGAGTCGAATTGACGACTCCCTATAGCGAGTTTGCCGACTGCGGTAAATTCGACCTCGGATGAAGCCATGACCCACCACTCGACGAGGGACCACTGTAGGTTGCGGTGGTCTCCGGCGCTTGCGGTGGTCTCCAGCGTTTGGCCGTTTCTAACGGTGGAATCGATCGCCCTGCGGCCTACACCGCTAGCCGCTAGAACCCTGCACGCTGCCCGGAGAGGACGCTGGTGTTGACTGTTCGCCGCTTCTCCGCCCGACATCCCCCCCTCTTTTGTAACCTCTTACCTGTCTGTGTACCATCGACGCTGGACACCTCCCTGGACACCTCCCTGGACACCTCCCTGGACACCTCCCTGCACCAGCAACGCTTCACCAGCTGGATCTCTCTGCACCCCCAACCTGGACAGCCTCTCTGCACCTGTGCCGCTGGACAGCCCATGCACCTGCGCTGCTGGACGGCCTCTCTGCACCTGCACTGCTCGACGCCTCGCTGCACCTGCACTGCTGGACGGCCTCTTTGCTCCCTCACTGCTGGACACCTTGCTGCACCAGCTCTACTGGACGGCCTCTCTGCTCACCCACCGCTGGCTTCTCTCTGCACCTGCACCGCTGGATGCCTCTCTCCACCTGCACCGCTGGACGGCCTCTCTGCACCTGCACTGCTCGTCGCCTCGCTGCACCTGCACTGCTGGACGGCCTCTCTGCTCACCCACCGCTGGCTTCTCTCTCCACCTGCACCGCTGGATGCCTCTCTGCACCTGCACTGCTGGACGGCCTCTCTGCGCCCTCGCTGCCGGACACCCATCGCTGCTGGACACCTCTCTTCGACTTCTCTGCTGGACACCTCTCTGCGCCCTCACCGCTGGACAACCTCTCTGCTGCTTCCTGCAGTTGCTTGGGCTCCTCATCATGCTCAAATAATCGGCTCTGCGGCTGACTGGTCTCTTCAACAATCACACCCCATCCTGCATCCCAATCATTAAACAGTTTGGACTTCTGCGTCGACCCCGTTACATCCACAGAGGCTCTCGACGCAAGCTTGTTTGCTTCGGCCATGGACATTCCATTCCATCCATCTGCTCACTATCACGCTCTGCCCCCCCTCAACCGTGTCACCCCCCATCCCAGCTGACCACATGCACTGTCAACTGGGACAACCTCAGTTCTCTCCAGCCTGCCCCCATCCCTCCACCCTCTCACAATGCCAACTTTGCCCTCCTCAACACCCGGTTGCTCAACAACAAAGCCCTTGCCCTCCATGAACTAATCCTTTGCAACACTCTTGACTTCCTTCTGCTCACTGAAACCTGGCAACAACCCAATGTCTTCTTCTCCCTCAACCAAGCATCCCCATCTGGATTTAAATATATTTCCAAACCCCGCCGCTCCCGCCATGGAGGCGGCCTCGCTGTTATTTTCAACCAGAACTTTCCGATCGCTGAACTCCCCCTCCCCCCAGTAGCATCATTTGAATTCCTTGCGTTCAAAGCCCTTTCCTCCATGACAGTCATCCTCATTTACCGGCCACCTAAACCAAACCCCTCCTTCCTATCTGACTTCACTGAATTCCTCACACTTGTCTCACCTCTCTCCCCACGTCTGCTGCTACTTGGTGACTTAAACATTCATATGGACTCCCCCACCTGCAAGTTCGCACATGAATTCGCTTTTCTACTTGACAACTTCTCTCTCACTCAGCACGTCACCTTTCCCACTCATGACAAAGGTCACATCCTTGACCTGGTCTGCTCCACAAATCAACCGGTACTCGACCTCCATCCATGCCTCTTCCCCCTCTCTGATCATAAGCTTATACGGTTCACCATCTATTCTCCGACACCTCGCCCCCGCTTCCTCCGAGAAATCACCTTCCGTAATCTAAAATCCATCGACCCTCATCATCTCTCTGACCTGCTCTCCACCACTCTCCCCCTGGACTCAACCCACATCTCACCTGATGATCTCACAAACCATCTCAATTCCACCTTGTCTACCTCCCTTAACACTCTGGCTCCCCTCAAAACAAGAACCGTAACTTTTAATAAATCTTCACCCTGGTACACACCTGCACTTCGTAAGCTGAAACAGATTGGTCGCCGACTTGAACGACTCATAAAGAAATCACCTCTCACAGTCCACCATGAAGCTTACAAACTCCACCTCACTGCCTACAAAGATGCCCTCATTGCTGCTAAATCTGCATACCTCTCCTCCATATTCACCGACCCCTGCCTAAACCACAGAACCCTCTTCTCCACGGTGTGCAACCTCCTCAAGCCTCGAGCCAACACTCTCCCTACCTCCACCCCGGATCTCTGCAACTCATTCCTCCACAAATAGAGCAGTAAGACAGAGATGCAAAGGGGAGGGGAACATGGGACTAAGGGTATGCAGAGGTGAAGAGATGGGTCTTGAGGCGGGACTGGAAGATGGTGAGGGACTCAGAATTTCGGATCAGTTGTGGGAGGGAATTCCAGAGCCTGGGAGCTGCCCTGGAGAAGGCTCTGCCTCCAAAAGTGCAGAGGTTTGATTTCGGAGTGGAGAGGAGACCAGCTGATGTGGATCTGAGGGACCGTGAGGGTTGGTAGGGGGAGAGGAGGTCAGTGAGATAAGGGGGGGCCAAGTGGTTGAGGGCTTTGTAGGTGAGGACCAGGATTTTGTAGGAACGGAGCCAGCTGAGTGCAGAACCTTCAATGCCAAGGTCCCTATGTCTGGTGAGCAGGATGTTATGGTTGACGGTATCGAAGGCTGCACTCAGGTCGAGGAGGATGAGGATATTGAGGGAGCCAGTGTCAGTAGAGGTAAGGAGGTCATTGAGGACTTTGAGGAGAGCAGTTTCTGTGCTATGGAGGGGGCGAAAGCCAGATTGGAGGGGTTCGAATAGGTTATACGCGAGGAGGTGGGAATGAAGTTGTGACGCGACGATACGCTCCAGGGTTTTTGAAAGAAAGGTGATTTCTTTATTCATCAGTACATAAAACCTATCCATTATTATTATTATGAATAGGTTTTATGTACTGATGAATAAAAGGAGTAATCTCTTCCGGCAGGGTTTGCAATCCTCCATACATCTGTTATATTTGTATTTTTCATGTATGTATTTAAAAATTCACTGGATTTTGATTTTATATGAAGTCTCTTTTGTTGGGCAGATTTATCAAGGTATTGATCCAGAATGCAATTGAAATCTCCCCCGATTATTCACGTTTTGGTGATTGGACTCAGTGATTATATTCAGGATTTTATCAACGAATTGCGGGTTATCAAAATTAGGAGCATAAATATTTAACATGGTGAGTGGGGTAGAGTGTATCTCTCCAGAGACTATAACATACCTCCCCTCTTTGTCTGCGATGGTATTTTTATGTTTAAATGGTATGCCTTTACGAATTATAATTGCGGTACCCCTGGATTTAAAGAGATAGGAGGAGCGATATGTTTGACCAATCCAATTTGCCTTCAGCCTCGTCTGAGCTTGAACTTTCAGATGTGTTTTATGTAGAAATATTATATTGGCATTAAGTGATTTTAATTGGGCAAGAATCTTACCCCTTTTAATTGGCTCATTAGCGCCCCTTATATTTCAGCTACAAAACGTAATTCCTCCAATTTTCTTTTGAGGGTCGTCTTGCATTGTAAGTTACATTGGTTCCTTTATTTCAAATGGTGCAACACAATACCTCAACCTTCTGGGTGTTGGGTGGGTGCTCCTAGTTGCTGAACTTTGTAAATGAACCTTGAAAATGTGCCCTAAAAATAAAAATTTAAAAAAGTGTTAAATAACATAAATGATATGAAAAGACAGTATTTAAAAATACTGTGTGAAAAAAACACCAAATGGTGAAAGAAGAGTTAGTGTAACGTTCCGTAGATGTAAAATTACATTAAGCTCCGTTCCCTATGAACAAGTATTATTAAAAAGAAAGAACAGGTCAAAACCGGATAATATATTCAAAGAGAAAACAAGCAAGCATGTACTATAATTAGTTCCTCTGATATCTTAAACTGAATAAGGACTTACTATTTAATTGCTATATTTAACTTAGAAGACAAACCCCAAAATATTTGGGTAAGAATCAGCTGGCTGGAAGGGGTTAACCGAGTATTCAGTCTTGGCTGCCTGCCTGCCTGCCATCTGTTTTGCTCCCTTCCAGCTTGGGTGATTCTTTGTCGGTTTGGCCAGGTCTTACCTGGGAATTTGTCCACCCAAATCGATTAAACATATTTTAGTATATCAATCCAATAAATTTTAACTAGAGATCATAGATCTAAAGAATATTCAATATTGGCTTTAAAAAGGAATGAATCATTATTCGGTTATGTTATTGAAATTTTAGATTAAAATACATGAGTTAGTCCAATTATTTATGTGTTAGTATATAATTATTTATATCTTTTTGTTAGTGGATTATTACGTTCCGCTCAGACTATTATCTAAATGGTGGCCGATTAGGAAAAGGGGAGATGCAACGAGACCTGGGTGTCATGGTACACCAGTCATTGAAAGTAGGCATGCAGGTGCAGCAGGCAGTGAAGAAAGCGAATGGTATGTTAGCTTTCATAGCAAAAGGATTTGAGTATAGGAGCAGGGATGTTCTACTGCAGTTGTACAGGGTCTTGGTGAGACCACACCTGGAGTATTGCGTACAGTTTTGGTCTCCAAATCTGAGGAAGGACATTATAGCCATAGAGGGAGAGCAGAGAAGGTTCACCAGACTGATTCCTGGGATGTCAGGACTTTCATATGAAGAAAGACTGGATAGACACGGCTTATACTCGCTAGAATTTAGGAGATTGAGGGGGGATCTTATAGAAACTTACAAAATTCTTAAGTGGTTGGACAGGTTAGATGCAGGAAGATTGTTCCCGATGTTGGGGAAGTCCAGGACAAGGGGTCACAGCTTAAGGATAAAGGGGAAATCTTTTAAGACCGAGATGAGAAAAACTTTTTTCACACAGAAAGTGGTGAATCTCTGGAACTCTCTGCCACAGAAGGTAGTTGAGGCCAGTTCATTGGCTATATTTAAGAGGGAGTTAGATGTGGCCCTTGTGGCTAAAGGGGTCAGGGGGTATGGAGAGAAGGCAGGTACGGGATACTGATGATCAGCCATGATCATATTGAATGGCGGTTCAGGCTCGAAGGGCCGAATGGCCTACTCCTGCACCTATTTTCTATGTTTCTATGTTTCTATGTTTCTATTTAATTTGTTTTCTATACTGCGTAGTTCCATTTTTATTAAATCTTTCATTCAAAACTATTTTGTCCGTGAGGCGGATCATGTTGCATTCCAAACCTGATAAGATGTCTAGACATAAGCACATGCGAATTAGTCGGCCATCTTATCTGCAACATTTGTACTTATTTTTATTTAAAAAGGCATATTATCTCAGTTTACCCCCTATAAATATATATAAAAGGTATACATCAGCAAAGCCGTGACATTTTACTTATCCTTTAATGTCCTTTTTTAAGTCTTGCGCGTATTTAAATGCTTCTTCTGGATCAGTAAAGAAACGCTCCAAGTCATTATATGTGACTCTCAGTTTGGCAGGGTATATTATTCCATATCTTAGGTTTGGAATTCCTTTAAGAAGCAGCCGGGTCTTTGTAAAAAGGGCACGTTTCTTTGCCACTTCTGCTGGATAGTCTCTGAAGAATCGTACAGTTTCTCCTTCGAACATCAGATTTTTTTTCCGAATGGTATTTTCTTCATAATATCTTCAAGAACTGCTATGTCGTGAAGTTTCACGATAATCTGTCTTGGTGGGGCTCTGGCCCTCGAGTATGCTCTCTGAACTCGGTGTGCAGCATCTACTTCCGGTCTTTCAGAGAGCTTGAGTACTTGTTGAAGTTGGTTGGCAGTGAAATCCCGAGGGTCTATTCCAGTTTCCTTCCCTTCTTTCACTCCAACTATCCTTAAATTCTGCCGTCTGGACCGAGCTTCGACATCGAGGCATTTGTCGGTCATTCTGGCCAGTTGCCCAGAAACTCGGTCTAGATCTTCTTTCATTCTCTTCATCGCTTCAGACATATCCTTAGTCACAGTTTCCAGATCTTTAATAGCATTGTTTTGTTCTGCAGAAGTAGTGGAAACGGACTCCAGCTTTTTATTGCAATCTTCTTCAACCCGTTCAATTTCTTCCCTTAGATCGATATCTACTTCTTCAATACGGTCCTGTAGAGCAGTGGTTCCCATCTGTTTAGCTCATGGCCCCCTTCGGATCTTTAATTTTTCTGTGGCCCCCCCTGACATTATTAGCGGAAAAAAAGTACTTCAATATTATAATACCTTCCATATATCAGTCTATTAATTGCACAATTGCATTAATTCTCTTTTATCTATTCCACAAACATCAAAAATATTTTGTGGGTTCAATAAAACAACCATTTATAATCATACATTATTTTTCTGATATAGCAGCATAACAAAAAACTTCCATGGACACCCAGAAAATTAATAATCTTTAAAAAATGATTACATTTTTACTTCAAAAAATAAAATCCTTTAGCAAAATAAAAACAAATATATCATATTAGCTTTTTACTGTATTTATTCAGTGAAATCCTTGTGGCTGATGCAGTTTCGCAAGTTTTTCAATGTCAGGGTCCATGGTTGTTAGAGACAGACGAAGATCACCTCTACTTACAATTTCTAAGCGGTTGCGAGCTTTTGATAATAGCTGAGACACTCGGCTAAAACCTGACTCAACTAGGTAAGACATTTTTACCATTTCGCTAGTGATTTCACTTTTACATTCGCTCATCCACTCCTCATTAAATGTAGTCATTTTTCTGTACACATTTTAAATAAAATCCTTCCCCCCCCACTCACTCATTTTTTTGCCTCACGCTGTCCACCTTCTCATTGCGTGCCCCGCGCGACCATAACGGCTGCTGCCGCCCGGCTCTCCTCCAAACAGGCAGAGATTTTTACCATTTTGCTAGCGATTTTACTTCCTCCACTTCCCCCCACCCCCCCGGCCCGGCTCTGTCACACTGGCCGAAGCCAAAGATCACCTGGTCCCCCCCGCTGCTTTTTGCCGTCATCGCTGGCCGCCCGCAGGCTTGCACTGTCCAAAAATCCGCGAGTCAATGACCAAAATCAAAAACAATGCTGCACACAAACAAGATTGTCACGGAGCAGAAATGGTGGTGCAAGTTGGAACATGGACACTGACTGACTGATTTAGCAACATTCATCTGGCGTCGCAACTGCAATGGTCATTGGCGCCGTGGAACATGTATACGACACTGCCAAGCGTATAACTAATAAATCATTACAACATTGTTGTACGTCGAAGGGAAAGAAACTCAATGTTTTGTGATTAGTAAATCGTAAATAGTTGTTAGTCACTAGATTGACAGATTATGGAGAGCTACATATAGTCAAATTTGCCATGGCCCCTTTGGGGCCATATGGCCCCAGGTTGGGAATCACTGCTGTAGAGTACAATTTATCGACAATATCCATATTCCCGACATCCAATCTTGTTTCTAACTTTCCCAGCTGAGACGACAGCAGGGAAATCTCTTTATGCAACATATCAGCAAAGTCCTTTGACACAGCTTCTCTTAGAGATTGTTCTTGTTCTTTTACTTTTGCTTCCATATCAGCAATAAATCTTCGTCTTTCAGTTTATTTTTCTTCAGATCCTTCTGGAGTTGTTTGAGATGTTTTCTCCAACTCTTGAGCGAGCTGCAGTCTGGTTAGAGATCTTGTCAGGGGTTGTTTAAGTAAATACCGTTTTGGCATTTAATAGTGCCGGTATCCCCGTTAGTTTGCAGCGATTTCTGATTACGTCACTTACGCAGCGTCAGGCATCCCCGGTGAGTGTTTTTGAATTGGTCCCGTTTTCTTTTACAGGCTTATTAGCGCATTTAGCGCATTTTTCAGGAGCGGAGCTAAATGCAGCACCTCTTACTGCTCCATGGCGCCACCGGAAGTCCGCAAACGAATATTTCTTTCAGTGACTTTGTTAAAAGCCTTGTAATAGCTTTAGGATATTATAGGCACAACTATAACATTGCATCCACTAATTAGAATGTAGAAGGTAGACAAAAGTGCAGGAGAAACTCAGCGGGTGCGGCAGCATCTATGGAGCGAAGGAAATAGGCAACGTTTCAGGCCAAAACCCTTCTTCAGTGATGCAGGGGGGGGTGGGCGGGAAGAAGAAAGGAAGAGGAGGAGCCAGAGGGCTGAGGGAGAGCTGAGAAGGGGAGGAGACAGCAAGGGCTACCGTAAATTGGAGAAGTCAATGTTCAAGCCGCTGGGGTGCAGACTGCCCAAGCGGAGTATGAGGTGCTGCTCCTCCAATTTCTGGTGGTGCTCACACCCGTCTCCCCCACACAACCACCCTCACCCACACACCCCTCCCCCCACATGCACCCCGCCCACACACACCCCCAGCCCACACCCTCCCACCCCCCCTCCCCCACAACCCCCCTTCCCTGACAACCCCCCCTCCCCCACAACCCCCCGCCACAACACCCCGCCATGTTGGCTCACTCTGGCCATGGAGGAGGCCCAGGACAGAAAGGTTGGATTTGGAATGGGAGGGGGAGTTGAAGTGCTGAGCCACAGGGAGATCAGGCTGGTTAATGCGGACCGAGCGGAGGTGGTCGGCGAATCGATCGCCAAGCCTACGCTTGATCTCACCGATGTAGATGCTGGTTAATACACAAAAAGACACAAAGTGCTAGAGTATCTCAGCAGGTCAGGCAACTTCTCTGGAGAACATGGATAGGTGACGTTTCGGATTGAGATCCTTCTTCAGACTGGAGAGGGTCTCGATCTGAAATGTCACCTATTAATGTTCTCCAGAGATGTTGCCTGACCTGCCCTAATTTTAACCTCTGCAGGTCTGCAAGTGCCCTTTTATCCTTTGTTTCTCATCAAACAAAGTGACTAACAATGATCACAATTTGTACGTCATTCAAATCGCTTTAATTTTGATAGAATGATAATAAAGGCAAAATGTTTCATTTGCTTGGAAGATGGAAGATGGAAGGGTGGAAATGGTCGTGGAAGAATTATGTAATAGAAAATGTGCAAGCAATATGCAGCGTGTGAGGTAACTCAGTTAGATTCACCCACTCATGAACAGACTACTTTGTTAAACATTCAATGGGATTGAATTAATTCCAGAAGCAGAGTAATGATATAAAAAAGAAGATATTTGGTTCTGACAAAGGACATGATGGATTGACAGAGTTTAATCAATTGTAGACCTTCCTTTATTTTCCAGATCTCAACGAACCGTGTTCGCTTTAGGATAAGTGGCAAATGTTTCCACAGGAAAGAATATTGCACCAGCTAATTCAACAATAATAGAAGATTTATTTTGTGCAGCAACTATAATGTGCTATTAAAGCACATTAGGGATAGGAATATGTCCCAAGGTACTTCATGGATGCACGTTTGCAGGTTTACAGGTTTTGGCAATAAACCACGTAAGAACTTATTTATATATTTTAATGTGCAAAACAGCTGGATGCTTAGATTTGACCTTTGAGATGATTATTTAGTTTCTTCAACTTGCTAGGTTCACATGTCTACAAACATAGCCATTCAACCAAAATCATCTTGAAGATCGCAACAGTGACTGAAGATAAGCCACCAAAAGCACCACAATTCTTGCACCTACCTACCTACCTACCTACCTACCTACCGCCACACCCCCCCCCTCCCCCACACCCCCCTCCCCCACACCACCCTCTCCCCCCTTTCTACACCTCCCCGTCCAGACACACGCCTCCTCCCCTCTCCTCTCACACATGAAGAGGAGAGGGAGGGGGTGCTCGGGGATGGGGAAATGAGCCGCGTCTACGCAGTTAGGGGCTATGGGTGAATGGTGGAATATTGCATTGGGGGAAAGGGTTGCGTTGGGGGATCGGGTGAGTGGTGGATATTGCTTTGGGGAAAGGGTAGCGTTGGGGAACCAGGCCTCCCGTGAGACTGGGACCCAACCGGTCCCATTTAGTCTAGTACATTATATATTTATATATTTTTTCCAGGCAGGAGATACAAAAGCTTGAAAGTATGCACCACCAGATTCAGAAGTAACTTCTTCCCCACTGTTATCAGACCACTGAATGGACTTCCCAGCTATGGGTGTTGTCCAATCTCCTAGCCTACCTCATTGGGCCCATGCACTATATTTTATCTGCAACTGTAACTTTATCCGTAACTAATGCTGTAGCACTAGATTCTGCACTGTGGTTATTTTTCTCTGTGCACTATGCACTATGGACGGCACGATGGCACAGCAGTGGAGTTGCAGACTTACAGCACCAGGGACTGGTTTCGGTCTTGTCTGCGGGTGCTGTCTGTATGGAGTTTGTACATTCTCCCAGTGACATGCATAAATTTTCTCCGGGTCTCCGGTTTCCTCCAATAATACAAAGATGTACGGGGTTGCAAGTTAATTGGCTTGGTATAAATGTAAATTTGTTCCTAGTGTGTAGGATAGTGTTAATATGTGGGGATCGCTGGTTGGCACGGACTCGGTGGGCCGAAGGGCCTGTTTCCACGCTGTATCTCTAAACTAAAATTAAAATTAACTAAACTACCCGTTGCACTAGTGATTGACTTGATTGCACTCTTGATTGACTTGGTTGATTGCAAAATACATGTATTATATGATTTGATTGGTTTGCACTGTGACAATGATAAACCAATGCCAATACAAATGGAATAAGCTGCCAGAGGAAACGATAGAAGTGGTTCCAACAACGACTTTTAACATACAGTTGAACATATATGTGCATAGGTATGGTTTAGAGGGATATGGGCCAAATGCAGACAAATGGGACTAGCCCAATATGCCAACTTGGCCAGCCATGAACAAGATAGGTTGAAGGGCCTGTTTCCGTGCTGGATAGCTCTATGACTGTGACTCTTTAAATACCTCTCATGTTAAATGAACAAAAAACATGATGGAGATCCTTCTCTACTAGAGAACATGAACTCTGCTTTGGGAAGTGCAGGACCTCTTGATAACCTTTATCTGATTTGCTCAGTATTCACAGACAAAGTGTCCAGATCATCCATCATTGGCATTTGGCTCTTTATTCCATCAGGAAGGGTCTCGGCCTATAACATTACCTATTCCTTTTCTCCAGATATGCTTCCTGACCCACTGAGCTACTCCAGCTATTTGTGTCTATGGTGCAGGGGAGAGAAATGACTTTGCCTTCCATCACAGTGAGGAGGAGATTCACTGTGATGGATGTTTTTCTGCAAATTGAATTGTTTGTGTGTCGTGTAGGAATTGTTTTGTTTGTATGGCTGTGGAAACGGAGTTTCGTTTGAGCCTCTTTGAGATTCAAATGACAAGAAATAAAAAATAAAAAAATCTAATCTATCTTCAGTTAAATCTGCATCTGCGTCTATCTTCAGTTTAATTCCTTCATCAACTTTTGCCTTAGGTGTCGGAATGCATTTGAGAGAGCCTCTGTCTTTCCCTGTCTTGAAAGCAATAGTTTATGGTCAAAGCCCTTCTTCAAACTGAGAGTGAAAAAATACTTGCTAGCTTCATTTCATGGAACAGGGAAATCAGGCGTTTGCGATCTGTGTAAATTGTGGTGCATTTAAGAAGCCTAACATGTTGGCTAAACCTTCTTGATCCAGCTGATTTTTTTCTCTCTTTCTAATAGTGATCTGGGCATAAACATCAGCTTCTCAGAAACATCTTCCATCAATAGGATAACACTGCAGCAATGCATCGTAAGATAAGTTTAACTCTCCGTCTGGTGAGTAGTGAACTAACACATCAGCAGACAGCAGCAATTGTTTGGAATGCACAAAAGCCTTTTCTTTCACTTTGCCCCATCCTCACTTCCCATCTTTCCACTGTAATTGATGCAATGGGGCTAAGGATGTTGGTAAACTAAGCAAGTATTTATTACAGTAGAATGATCCAAAATGTGCTTTCAGCTCAGTTACATTAGCTGGGGCAGGAGTAACAGTAATGGTTTCTGAGATTGATTGTGGGTCTTTTAATGCCTACATGAAGTTTCAAATACCATGCCTCGTTCACCAGTAAAATACTCGTACATCTCCTTAAATGCATGCTTGCCTTTTCCTGTCTGCTCAACACTTGTGTGAGATCGTGCAGATATTCATCTTTGCGGTTCCCATAACCAGGATATTATCCGTGTACACATTCACTCTAAGAACGCCTTGCACTACATCCTCCATAGTCATGAATGACAACAATTTAACCCAGAGTATGGGAATCAAGAACCAGAGGGCATAAGTATAACGTGAGAGAGGAAAAAAATGATAGGAATCTGAGGGGCAACTTTTTTACAGAGGGTGATGGATATATGGAACAAGCTGCCAGAGGAGGTGGTTGAGGTTGGTACTATAACAACATGTAATAGACATATGGACAGATACATGGATAGAAAAGGTTTTGAAGAATATGGCCCAAACATAGGTAGTTAGGACTATTGTAGCTGGGGCATTTGGTGGCAAGGGCAAGTTGGGCTGAAGGGCCTGTTACCATGCTGTATGACTCTAAGGTCCTATAACAGACACTGACAAAAATCCAAGGGGAGCCAATTCAATATGAGCAAACCAACGCATGAGTTAATAGTCAAAGATATCTGAAACTGATCCTCTGACACTCTCTGCTGGTGTTCATGACATATCTAATTACATTGCCCTTCCACCATAACTAGAATGAATGAGATAGTTACAGGGACAAGACTTGATTAACTGTCAATTTGCAATCTCCATAAATCCATGCATTCACATATCCTTAATAGGTTCAAACCAAGTCAAGTCAAGTCAACTTCATTGCCACACTCACACGTACAGTGAGGTACTGGTGCAATGAAAATCTTGCTTGCAGCAGCATTGCAGACACAAAGACCCAGACAATACACAGAACATAAACTATAATTAAATTATACAAGATAGTAAAAGAAAAAGCCTGCAAAATCAAGACAGAAGTGCAAAAACGCTGTTAGTAAATTTGTCCATCATAGTGCAAAAGACCATCATCCCTCATCCTGTTGTGCTTCTTGTCCTAACCTGCCCAATCCCTTCCTATAGCTCAAGCCCTGAAGTCTAGGCAACATCTGGTGAATAGCAGAGACCAGAGACAATGTATTTGGACAGCACTACATTGTTGCTACTAGAACCATTGCCTCACAGCTCTAGAGACTCAGAGTCAATCTTGACCTTGAGTACTGTCTGCTTGGTGTTTTCCCGATCTCCCTGTGACCACATGGATTTCCTCCAGGTACTGCGGGTTTCATTGGCAACTGTATGTCACCCCCAGTGGATGGGAGAATCAGGGGGCTAGAGGATGAGGATGTTGGGAGAATTCTAAATATGGGGTTAATGTAGGATTAGTGTGAATGAGTGGTTGTTGGTTGATGTGGTGGAAGGGCCTGTTTCCTTGTTGTTCCTCATTGTTTCTGTCTGTAGCATTCCCATATTTAGTGAGAACAATTGGATGTTTCATACTGTCTGCTGACAGTGTAGTGTCAGTGGAAGAATGGAGAAAGGTAATTTGAGGTAAGGTTGGATGTCTTCATATGTGAAAAGTCACATTACGCTTCTGAATAATTATGCTGAGAAGAAGCAGCTTCCCTTCCATTGACTACAGCTACACCATGCTGCCTCAGCAAGGCCACCAGCATAATCAAGGGTGAGTCTTACACCAAACACTTCCTTTTCTCCCCTCTCCAAGCAGGCAAGAGGTACAGAAGTGTGAAAATGCACACCTTTAGATTCAGGGACAGTTTCTTCCCAGCTGTTATCAGGCAATTAAACCACTCTATCACCAACTAGAGAGCAGTCCTGAGCTACCATTTACCTCATTGGAGATACCTTGGACTATCTTTAATCGCACTTTACCTTGTAAGAAGCGTTTTTCGCTTTATCCTGTATCTTTGGATGGCTTGATTGTAATCATGTCTAGCCTCTTTACTGACTGGATAGCACGCAACAAAAAAGCTTCTCGCTGTACTTGGTGCATGTGACAATAAATTAAACTAAACTAAACGAGAAATAGAAAGCAAGCTTGAATGGATCCCTGGGGAACCCCAGAGTTTACAATGCAAGTGTGGGAAGAAAATCCGTTGGAAGTAATTCAGTGTTCATAACTGGCGAGTCTATTAGAGGAAAATGATTTGCATAACTTCTGCAATTGTCATTCAGCCTACACTTGCAATGATGTGGCAGTGGAGCTTGTGATAACACATCTGATGAGATTAGTCAGACCATCATTCCCTTGTGCTTCATTGGAGCTTTAACAATTCTATGATTTAATTCTATTTTTCTTACCCAAGGTAAGATAGCAATAATTCACAGTGCATGCCTATACATACATACAGTATTCTGATAAAGAGATAGGATGGAAAGCTCTAACATTATCATTACCCTTCGCCTATTTCTTACAGTGCAACACTAGGCAGTCACTGGGTCTTTACTCCCTTATCACCGTATAAACATCTTCAACAGACATGATCATAATTCCACGAGACATTCTTACTGTATTTTAATAACGTGCATTTTAATTATTAGTGTAAAAGAAGATTGCTTATATTCATTTCAAATATTATTTTAAAATACTATTGCTGCAGCTCTGCAAGAACAAATTAACATTTTCCTCTCCTTATTTATCAGAACTCCCAGTTGATTTTTTTTACAGGAACATTCCCAGTACTTCCTAATTCCTGAGAATAGAAAGTCTGAAGAAGGGTCCTGACATCGAAACGTCACTTATCCAGGCGCTCCAGACCTTGCATCTATCTCGTCCCTCCCCTCCCTCTCCATTCCTAAACAATGTTCAGCTTTTCAATAATCTTCACACAATAAGCAACTCTCTAATCCTTTTGACTCATACCTTGTGTGTGTTCATCTCTGGTCGTTGTCCACCCATCTGCCTATTATTCCCCATCATAGTTAAACTATGACCTGCCAGGCTTTGTCCTGCCCCTCCACTCTTCTAGCTTTCTTTTCTCCCAACCCTGCAATCAGTTTGAGGAAGAGTCCAGACCTGGAACATTGCCTATCCATGTTCTCCAGGGTTGCTGCCTGACCTGCTGAGTTGCTCCAGCATTTTGTATCTCTCCAGATTGCTGCCTGACCCGCTAAGTTACTCAGGCACTTTTGTGTATTTTCCTGAGAGTAAATAGGAGTGAAGATTAACTGTAGTTTCACACTTTGCTCTTTTGGGGGCAGCATTAGCTAAATCTCAGCATTGTACTGGTTGCTCGGCTGATCAAATAAGCCACAAAGCTTTTGAATTAGAGCAAATTTTGTTTTAATTTGGATTTTACACACTTTCTGGAAAGAACATTGTGGCAGATAACAAAATGGGTTGTAAAGATGATTATGGCATTTCTTAAATACTTTGTGTATGTTTGGTTTTGTTCTCTGAAAGAAGTTTGAGCATTGCTTCTGAGGAGCCTGCAGAGTGGAACAGGGAAGAGATTTGCAGAAACGTACACGATTGCAGTGGTTCGGTAAGCAAATTAATTCGATCCTTTTCTGTATAACGTCTTGTGATGAACTGCATCCTTCGTCCTTTAAATAGGACAGATACAATTATGATCACACGTGTAATAATAGCACACACAAATCAATGCAGCCCCAAGCACTAAATATCTCTGACAGGTCAAAAAGGAAGTACAAATGCTAAGAATTTATTTTGTAATATTTTCTACTCTTCTCACTCACTCCCTTAATGCAAACAGGTGCTCTACAAAGTATCATAGCAGCTGATGTGATGTTTAGTTTGCTAGTTTAGTCGTAGAGTCATGGAAAATAAAACATAGAACAGCAAAAAAAACAGACCCTTTGGCCCACAGTGTCTACGCCGAACGTGATATCAAGACCAATTCTTATCTGCCTGCACATAATCCTTATTCTTCCATTCCTTGCATATCCATATGCCTATCCAAAATTCTCTTAAATGCTACCATCATAACTGCCTCAACCACCACCCTGGCTTAACGTTCCAGGCACCCACCACCCTCTGTGTAAAAGAAATCTGCCCGGCACTTCTCCATTAAACTTTGCTCCTCTCACCTTAAAGCTGTACCCTCTAGTATTTTATTTTTCCATCATGGGAAAAGGGTTCTGACTGTCTACCCTATCTCTCATAATTTTATATTTCAAACAGTTCTCTACCCAAATTCTGTCATTTCAAAGAAAACAGTCCAAATCTATTCAACATCTCCCTGAAGCTGATACCCCTTAATCCAAACATCATTCTGGTAAACCGACTCAGCATCCATTCCACAGCCTCCACATCCTTCCTGCAATGGGGCGGCCAGGACTGCATGCAATACTACAAATGCGGCCTAACCAAAGTCCTATAAAACTACATCATGACTTCCTGACTAATGACATCCTGTTATAGAGTCATACGGCAGGGAAACAGGCCCAACCTGTGCATGCTGACCAAGATGTCCCATTTGCTTGTGTTTGGTCAATCTATACTATTACTAAAAGTCTCATCTTGACCTCTTCCTGTCTGCATTGTAAATACATTTTAGAAAAACGCTACCCTATATCGCTATTATTTTTTCGCCATCTTACTCACCGTCCTCCTCTCCTCCAACCGCCCCAAGGATTTTTCCGATCGGGAAATAATAAAAAAGTTATGAATGTTTAAAAGATCGTGAGATCAACAGATTGGTCTTCTAGCCTGTCATTCACCATGATGAAGGTAACGCCCCTTCCGGGGGGCCAGGAGAATAAAGCCCCGGAGGCCGGATGTGAGTCAGTCACCCGGAAGACCGTGAGTGAGAGTTGAGTCCAGAACTGTGAATCTACGCTGTGAGTGAACTGAACGGTAATTCTGCACTGAAGGGTTGGTCTGCAAACTGTGCTGCTTGAACTGAATGTTGCGCTCATTCCGGAAGTCCTGCTGATTGCGGAATTCTGCTCAGGGGAGAGGCCACGCTCAACCGCGTGAGTAGATTCAAGAGAGTTTTACTGCCATATATATGTTGTGTGTGAAAGTATGTGATGGATGGTGTGAGTGTGTGTGTGTGAGAGATGGTGTGTGTGTGAGATGGTGGGTGTGTGTTGAGATGGAGGGTGTGTGTGTGTGTGTGTGTGTGTGAGATGGAGGGTGTGTATGTGAGTGTGTGTGTGTGTCTGAGATGGAGGGTGTGTGTGTGTGAGATGGAGTATGTGTGTCTGTGAGATGGAGCGTGTGTGTCTGTGAGATGGAGGGTGTGTGTGTAATAGAGGCTGTGTGTGTGTGAGCCCACCAGCCATGAGTGAGTCAACTACCAGTCCACCAGCCATGAGTGAGTCAACTGCCAGCCCACCAGCCATGAGTGAGTCAACTGCCAGCCCACCAGACGTGAGTCCACTGCCAGCCCACCAACCGTGAATCAGTTGCCAGCCCACCAGCGGTGAGTGAGTCGGCTGCCAGTCCACCAACCGTGAGTGAGTCGGCTGCCAGCCAACTAGCTGTGAGTGAGTCGGCTGCCAGCCCACCAGCCATGAGTGAGTCGGCTGCCAGCCCACCAGCCGTGAGTGAGTTGGCTGCCAGCCCATCAGCCATGAGTGAATCGGCTGCCAGCCCACCAGCCATGAGTGACTGAGCTGCCAGCCCACCAGGCCCGAGTGTCTGAGCTGCCAGCCTACAATGCCTGAGTGACTGAGCTGCCAGCCCACCAGGCCAGAGTGACCGAGCTGCCAGCTCATCTGGCCTGAGTGACTGAGCTGCCAGCCCAATAATCCATTCGGCCCACAATGTCCATACTAGCCCTCTGGAAAACAGTCCCTTTGGCGCACAACATCCATACTAGCACTCCAGAAAGCCCTCCTCCACTGGCCGCAAATGGAATTTGTAGAGAGGTGTAAAATTGCATTGGGGGACCAACCCTCCCGTGTGAACATGGGACACAACTGGTCCCACTTAGTCTAGTATTCCTCTAAATCTTTCTTATCCATGAAACAGTCGAAGCATCTTTTAAATGCTTTTATCGTACCTGCCTCAACTACCTTCTCGAGCAGCTTGTTCCAAATAACCACCATCGTCTAAGTGAAAAAGCTGCTCCTCAGATTCCAATTCTTGTCCCTCTCACATTAAACCTGGTACTCTGGTTGTTGATTCCACTACTCTGGGGAAAAGACTCTGTTCACTCACCCTATCTATTCCATTTAGTTCTGTTTTGAGATATAGGAAACATGAAACACGCTTTTGCCCTCCGAGTCCACGCCAACTATCGATCACCCTTTCACACTATGTTATCCCACTCTTTCTATGTTATCCCGCTTTCTCATACACTCCCTAAATGCCAGGGGAAATTTACGGAGGCCAATTAACCTATAAACCTGCACGACTTTGGGATGGGGGAAACCCACGCAGTCGCAGCGAGAACGTCAGGATTGAACCCAGATCTAGGCACTGTGAAGCAGCAGTTCTTCCAGCTGCGCCACAGTGCCAACCTGAATAAACCATTTTGTAATAGTTTCAATTCCTCTCACACAGTTCCTTATTGCATGCAAGAACACAACAAAAGTATCTTTGTTTACTTAATTTGATAGTTTACCTGTCTGGAGTAATGCTGAGTGGAAGCAATGGTCTGACATTTTTCTACTTTGTTCAGCGAATAAAGCAATCACCTGGGGTGGAAATGGTAATGAGATAGTGTAGTCAGTGCACACAGAACAGTGCACATGAGAAGACAGGGAGACCGGTATTGTGACCAAATGCGAGCCTGGGATGGCATAGAAGTGAAACAGTTCGCTGAGAAGCCAGACATTTTTTTGGGGCTGTAATCAAGTTGCCACGGATATCATAAAGGATTGGAAGGAAGGAGTAAAGGCTTCTGTCGTTGGATTGGCAGGGGGGCGGGGGGAATTTGTGTTTCAGTTAGGGATTACCCTCCAGACTGCAGGAGTATTTGCTGAAAGATGCACTAAAGCTTGATGCAGGCAACGCCAAGGCTCTGTGGGGAAGGAGCACAGTCTAGAGTCCTTCATGCAGGAAGGAACTGCAGAGGCTGGTTTATACCAAAAATAGACACACAGTGCTGGAGTAACTCAGCGGATCAGGCATCATCTCTGAAGAAAAGAACAGGTGACATTTCAAGACCGAACACTTCACTCGAAACGTCACCTATTCATTTTCTCCAGAGATACTGCCTGACCCACTAAGTTACTCCAACATTTTGTGTCTGTCTAGGGTTTGTCCACTGCTGCATATTGGGGGAGGGGGGGGGGTCTGGTGGATACGCCCCTCAAAGAAGGGATATAATCCCAGGGTGTTGAGTGGCAATGGTGCCTGGTATAATCATAGTTTTTGTCAATACTACAAAATACAATGCTAATGAAAGATGGGGTCACAGTTTAAGGGGTCACAGTTTAAGGATAAAGGGGAAATCTTTTAGGACTGAGATGAGAAAAACATTTTTTACACAGAGAGTGGTGAATCTCTGGAATTCTCTGCCACAGAATGTAGTTGAGGCCAGTTCATTGGCTATATTTAAGAGGGAGTTAGATGTGGCCCTTGTGGCTAAAGGGATCAGGGGGTATGGAGAGAAGGCAGGTACAGGATACTGAGTTGGATGATCAGCCATGATCATATTGAATGGCAGTGCAGGCTCGAAGGGCCGAATGGCCTACTCCTGCACCTATTTTCTATGTTTCTATGTTTCTATAGCTGCTGAGAATGGCAGAAGAGTTTTTGCACAGTTCTTTAGTTTTAATTTATAATTTTAGAGTTTTAGTTTTAGAGATACAGCGCGGAAACAGGCCCTTCAGCCCAAAGAGTTTGTGCCGACCAGCAATCCCCGCACACTATCACAATCCACCGCACTAGACTAGATAATAGACAATAGACAATAGGTGCAGGAGTAGGCCATTCAGCCCTTCGAGCCAGCACCGCCATTCCCTGTGATCATGGCTGATCATCCACAATCAGTACCCCGTTCTTGCCTTCTCCCCATATCCCGTGGCTCTGCTATCTTTAAGAGCTCTATCTATCTCTCTCTTGAAAGCATCCAGAGAATTGGCCTCCACTGCGGAGAATTCCACAGATTCACAACTCTCTGGGTGAAAATGTTTTTCCTCATCTCCGTTCTAAATGGCCTATCCCTTATTCTTAAACTGTGGCCCCTAAGTCTGGACTCCCCCAACATCGGGAACATGTTTCCTGCCTCTAGCGTGTCCAATCCCTTAATAATCGTATATGTTTCAATAAGATGCCCTCTCATCATTCTAAATTCCAGTGTATACAAGCCAAGTCGCTCCATTCTTTCAACAAATGACAGTCCCGCCATCCCGGGAATTAACCTTGTGAACCTACGCAGCACTCCCTCAATAGCAAGAATGTCCTTCCTCAAATTTGGAGACCAGATGTGGCTTCACCAGGGCCCTGTACAACTGCAGAAGGACCTCTTTGCTCCTATACTCAACTCCTCTTGTTATGAAGGCCAACATGCCATTAGCTTTCATCACTGCCTGCTGTACTTGCATGCTTACTTTCATTGACAGATGTACAAGGACACCCAAATCTCATTGAACTTCCCTTTTCCTAACTTGACACCATTCAGATAATAATCTGCCCTCCTGCTCTTGCCACCAAAGTGGATAACCTCACTAGGGAGAAATTACAATTATACAAAGCCAATTAACCTACAAACCTGTATGTCTTTAGAATGTGGGAGGAAACCGGAGCACCCGGAGAAAATCGACACGGGTCACGGGGAGAACGTACGAAACGTAAGGACATGCACCCATAATCATAATCAAACCCAGGTTTCTGACGCTGTAAGGCAGCAACTCTATCGCTGTGCCACTTGTTTAGTATATATTTTTTATTCTGAATAAAGTTTAATGTTGGAAAAAAAAATCCAAGTTAAGGGAATAAAAAGTGTCTCCTGAAAGTGCCTGAGGGCCAATGTTTTCATTCAGAGGGTGATGAGTATATGTCAGAAGAGTCAGGAGTGTTTAATTTTCCGATGTACTGAGACGGAACAGTGAAATTCTTACTTGCATCAGCATAACAGGTTTGTAACCACGGTACTCAATATAATAAACACATTTTAAAAAATGCAATAAATAAAAATTAAAAACAATGTTATGCAAAACAAGGCAAAGCCTGATGAACGAGTTTCCAGAGAAGGTAGTTGAGGCAGGTACCTCCTTCCCAGGGTTCTGAACTCCATGTCCTGCAGTAACAAAGCCTTGGGAAGACTTCCATGCTCTTGTAACTAAATCCAACTGTTCTCTTTAAAATTAATTTGCTGGGCTGGAAGATTCTTCTGCTAATTAATAACCTTCAAGGTATAAGTCTGTTCAGGATGAAATGCCAGACATTTGTAGCAGAACAGTTGCTGTAATTCACTGGAGTATACATTTTAATTATGTATGATTTAATATTAGCTTTTTAAAATGTCCTTATGGTGACTTTTTTTTCCACTCAAGGCAAAAGAACATGCTGCAAGAATGTGAAAGGCTCCCTCACGTCAAGTAAACGGGTGCAAGCATCAACATTAGAACATAACAAAGGAGATAAATGCAGGATAAATGCATGGCAAAAGAGATACAGTATATGCAGGAGTAAAAACGAAGGAATGCAGCCGGAATTGGTCATTACTGTCAATAAACTATGGCTGATTTTATCTTAATGTCATTATCCTATACAAACCCCCTTATCCCTTGATTTCCCTCATATCTAAAACCTTCTTCACCACACTATCTACCTGCAATGCCACTTTCAAGGAATTATGTAATTGTACTCCAAGATCCCTCTGCTCTAAAACACTTCCAAGGGCTCTATGCTCACTGTGATGATCCTGCCCTGGTCTGACTTCCCAAAATGAGACATTTCATACTTATCTGAACTAAACTCCATTTGCCATTCCTCTGCCCACATACCCTGCTGATCAAGATCCCATTATAATTTTTGATAACCATCTTCACCGTTTACGACACCACCTATTTTAGCATCATCTGTAACCTTGCTAATCATGCCTTGTGGAGCTTCAGGCACTGTCTCTACTAACTGCACAATTGCGCTGCCTAAAACATGGATGCATTGTCTCTTGTCAGTCCTTGTATTGTTTTTTAGATCGTATTGTTAGCACCTATTTGTAGCTCTTTTAATGCAAATAATGGTGAGCTGCATCGCAGTGATATGGTGCAAAAACAGAAAAGATTTATTACTACATTCTTCTCTTCGCCAACTAAATTGCCATTTGAGATGGGGGATGAGAAATGTATTTTCTCAGAGGATTATTTATGCATTTTGGTATTCTTTACCAAGAGAGGTGCAGATATGGATTAATTAAATTTATTTAAGGCAATGATCATCATACACTTGAACCATAATGGAGTGTAGGGGTTACGGGATGGAACAGGAAAGTTGTGTTGAGGACTGGATCAGGCAGCAGCTTATTAAAAGATGTGGCAGTCTTGAGGGGCCAATTGTCCTACACATGCACCGTTTCTTGTGTTGTTCTATTTTAGTTCAGATTTATCTTCGGAATAATGTTGGAGGCTGAGATATATATATATATTGGCTTTTGTTGACCCAGGAGATCTTCCCTGCTGTGTCTGAAACAGGAGTGTAGATCTTTCAGGTCCACCAGAGAGGGAAGGGAGTTCCTCACTTTAAGGCATTTGAGCAGTTTTTAGATAGGTACAAGACTAAGTGGGACCCGTTGGATCCCAGTCACATGGGAGGCCTGGTCCCCCCAACGCAACCCATTCCCCAACGCAATATTCCACCACTCACCTGTTCCCCCAACGCAACCCGTTCCCCCAAAGCAATATTCTACCACTCAGGGGAGGGGGTGTGGGTATGTGGGGGAGGGAGGGGTGTGAGGGAGGGAGGGGTGGGGTGTGGGGGAGGGGCCATGTGGGGGAGAGGGGTGTGTGGGGGAGGGGATGTGTGGGGGAGAGGGGGGTGTGGGTATGTGGGAAAGGGGGGTGTGGGGGAGGTGTGGGGGAGGGTGGGGGGGTGGCGGGGTTGTGGGGGAGGGGGGTTGTGGAGAGGGGGTGTGTGGGGAGGGGGTGTGTGGGGAAGGGGGTGGTGTGGGGAACGGGGGTGGTGTGGGGAACGGGGGTGGTGTGGGGAACGGGGGTGGTGTGGGGAACGGGGGTGGTGTGGGGAACGGGGGGTGGTGTGGGGAACGGGGGTGGTGTGGGGAACGGGGGTGGTGTGGGGAACGGGGGTGGGGGGGTGGTTGAGGGGGAAGGGGGGTGTGGGGATAGGGAGGATGTGGGAAGTTGGGAGGTGTGGGGAAAGGGGGGGTGTGCTGAAAGGGGGGTGTGGGGGAAAGGGGGTGGGGAAGGGGGGGTGGGGGGAGGGAGAAGTGGGGAGGAGGGGTGGTCGCAGCAGACACAGCTCGCACTGTGCTCACCCCACACTTTCAGCTATCGGCCTCACTCAGTAGATTCCGGTCCCACTCCGGTTTCACTCAGAGGCTTCCGGTTCAACTCAGTAGCTTCCGGCTGGTTGTGCTGGTCGCCGCAGAAACAGTCCGCAGGCTGCCCGCTCCCCGCAGGCTGCACACTCTGCACGGACTGCGCACTCCCTGCGGGCTGCACACTCTGCACCTTCTGCTCAACACACTGCGCCCCTTCAGCTTATAATTCTCCTCGCCACGTTATTCGCAACGGGTGATTCGAAGGGGCGATTTTTAAATATTCATAACTTTTGTACTATTTCACCGATCAGAACAAAACTGATTTGACTTGCAGCAGAGGAGAATGGTGAGTAACGTGGCGAAAAATCGGGGATCGTTTTTGCACATATTTAATTACAACACAGACCGGAAGTGGTTAATATGAGAGTTTTAGTAATAGTATATAGATGTGGCTATTCAAGGAATGGGCGATATGGATCAATAACCAGACGGCATAGGGTTAAGGTGCGGGAGGTAAGATTTAATAGGAACCTAAGAGCAAACCTCTTTACACAAAGGGTGGTAGGTATATGAACGAGCTACCAGAGGAGGTCATGAGGCAGGTACTATCATAACATTTAAAGAACATTTGGACAGCTACATGGAAAGGATAGGGTTAGAGAAATATGGGTCAAATGTAGGCAGGTGGGATTAGTGTAGATGGGGTATATTTAACAGCGTGGGCAAGTTAGGCCTAAGGGCCTGTTTCCATACTGTATGACTATGACTTTATGGATCATGTGCAGGCAGATGGGAATAGTAATCTTGGTGTGATGTTCAGCACAGGCAATTTGGGGTGAAGGGCCTGCTCATAATGTGTACTGTTCCATGTTCTATGCAAAGTCGCATTCAATAGATGTTTCAGCTGCTTGTGTAAACCTCTCTCAGCCTTGATTTTTATGCTCAGTTTCTGAAGTAGAATTGAATCTACTGCTTTAAAAAACTCTGAGGCAAAAAACAGGAGAACAAAGCCAGAGCTTCCATGTGTGTTTCTACCTCATGATGTACAACCCCTCTATCACTCTAAAGCATAAGAAAGAAATTAAAGCCACAAACATCAGACCATTTTCATCTCAACCCATCGGAAAGGGGGGCCTTTGTGGGGCTTTTGTAGAACACAGAACGATTGAAGAATTTGAAGAGTAGCTGTGATGTTAGAATTGGTCTGTGAGCCATGCTGTTTGGCAAGGGAACAAACCCGTTCTTTCAAATGGGGTACTTCAGTTAACATCAGGCAAACTCTCAAGGTATGAACAGAATGCACATGCAGTCTTTCATATTGTAATTGTGAAAAGCAAATTTAATAGATTCTTTCACAATAGTGTTTTGCAGAGTAATATGTCATTTGTATTTTTTTAATTCTTATTTTGGAAATGAATGGAATGTATGCATTATTTTGTGGCAATGCAAACTCCAGCAAAGCTGTTAGCTAATTAATGTGAATACATCCATTAACTAAATCTGTTTTGATTACGGTAGTCACTTTAAATGTATTTTGATGGACTTTTTAAATAGTAAAGATTTTTTTAATTTGTCTTCAACCATTGTAAATTAGTTACCAGACTAATTTGGTTTCCTTTGGTCCACTCCAAAGTGGTGTTGTATAATTAAAATGTATCTATTCTATACATAATGTAATTGTTTACCGTATTTAAATCTGCGAGACCTGGTGAGCTGCAGTATTCCATCTACGAAAAGTGATTATTTTTAAATTAAAACAATATTTTACACATGGAAAGACACAGAATGCTGGAGTAACTGAGCAGGCCAGGCAGCGTCTCTGGAGAACATGGATAGCTGGCTTTTCAGGTTGAGACCCTTCTTCAGACTGATTGTAGGGTGGGGTGGGGAGAAGAATGCTGGAAGAGAGGAGAGGCAGGACAAAGCGTAACAGGTGGATAGGTGGATGCAGGTAAGGTGGGTTCTGATGGGCAGATGGTTGGAACAAAGGCTAGAGATAAAAGCAGAAGGTGTGAGACAGGATTGCGGCATTGTGAAATGTGAAGCTAGAGAGAAGCTGGAAGATGTAGCTGGGGAAATGTGGATTTGGGTGTGCACACACTTATCTTTCAACCCAAAACCATTGGTGTTGATTGATCTCAAGGATTGCAACCAGGTTACAATTTCTACTGTGTAAGCATGAATATTGAATGTCAGCAGACTACCCAAGGTTAGGATCTTCATTCCTGCTGAACCAGACCCTGTCTGTGCAGGATTTAGTTTAGTTTAGAGATACAGCATGGAAACAGGCTCTTTGGCCCACTGAGGCCACACCGACCATCAATCACCCGGTCACTATGTTATCCGTCTTTCTCATCCACACCCTACACATGAGGGGCTATTTACAGAGGCCAATCAGCCCACAAACCCGCATGAATTTGAGATGCGGGAAGAAACCGAAGTACCCAGAAAAAGCCCACGTGGTCACATGGAGAATGCGCAAACTCCACACAAACATCACCTGAGATCATGATCGAACCCAGGTCTCTGGTGCTGTGAGGCAGCAGTTCTACCAGCTGCACCACTCTGTAGCCCATAAATGGATGCAACCATGCATGCAAATGGTTACATACATGCAGGCACACACACACACACACACACACACAGAGTACAAGTGTTATTGTCTAGCACTGTGTAGTTTCTAGATTTACATCAGGATCTAATTTCCTTCACCAAGCTTGGAAGTGCGGGCTATATTTCACCACTCTAGTCTTTTATTTCCAACTCAGTACAGTTTAGGATATTGACCACACACTCGGGCTCCACAATGTGACATTCAGGTGTCTTCAAGTTCAGCTTCACATTACATGTTGCTGATTTCAAACAGTAGCTAATTTGAGGCTAACTAAATAGATCCAGATTCCTCTATTTAACTTGACATGATTACAGTGGGTTAATCATTAGCTCCTATAACTGATCACAATGCCGATATTAAAGAGGGTTGACAACATGTGTAGGAAGGAACTGCAGATGCTGGTTTACACTGAAGGGAAACACAAAATGCTGGAGTAACTAAGCAGGACAAGCAGCGTCTCTGGTGACGTTTCCCATTCCTCCTCTTCAGAGATGCTGCCTGTCCCACTGAGTTACTCCTGCATTTTGTATCTATTTAAGGAGTGCCTTATTTGCTGCTGTGCCAGGGTGAATTCAGGGTTATCCTTTAGTTGAGTTAAGTTAAGAGATAAAGCATGGAAACAGGCACTTCGGCCCATCGAGTCCATGCCGACCATCAATCACTCATTCAGACTAGTTCTATGTTATCTCACTTTCTTATTCGCTGACACTAGGACCAATTTCCAGAGGCTGATCAACCCTGCAAATCTACACGTCTTTGGGAGGAAACTGGAAACCTGATAGAAACGCTTGTGGTCACAGGAAGAACATATGAACTGCACACAGACAGCACCCAAGATCAGGATTGAACCCAGGCCTCTGATGCTGTGAGGCAGCTGCTCTACCAACTGCGACACTGTGCTGCCCTTACTTCTTCAATGTCTCCTGTGTCTCTCAATAGCTACTGCTTACCATCTTCTACTGACGAGAAGCTGGCCCCAAATTTATGCAGATAATTGGAAAACCAAACTTCTTTGAATGTCTAGGCAATCTGATATCTGCGCCAGGGAAGGACGCAGTATTTCTGGGAACTTGAAAGTTGGCCTGCTAGCCTGGTTCAGCAATGGTACCTGGAGGAATGTTTAAGAAGGAACTGCAGATGCTGGAACAATTGAAGGTCAACAAAAATGCTGGAGAAACTCAGCGGGTGAGGCAGCATCTATGGAGCGAAGGAATGGGTGACGTTTCGGATCGAGACCCTTCTTCAGATCAGTCAGTCAACTGGAACTGAAAGTCCCTGCAGTTGATTGAAGTCACGGCTCCACGCCTGCATTGATCCTGGCTACACATGCAGCAAAAAGAGTTTTAATGTTTACTTGAACAAGTGGGACCTGTTGGGCCCCGTCCCCCAATGCGGGGTAGGGGGGGGGGTGGCATCACACGGGAGGGTTGTTCCCCGAACGCAATATTCCACCTCTCACCCATAGCCCCCAACTGCGTACGCGTGGCTGACGGGTTCCGTTGTGACATAAGCCCCCCCCCCACACACACTAATCCGCCCCCACATATTAACCCCCCCACACACACTAACTCCCCCCACACATACACTAACCCCCCACACTAACCCACCTCCACACTACCCCCCCCCCCCACACACACATTAACCCCATATCTGTCTCTCTCTATCTCTATATTTGCCTCTCTGTCACCTTTCCCTCCCTCTCCTTTTCCCTACCCTCAGTCACTGTCGGGTGGCAGCCGAGATACCATTGTGATGTCATTGTCGGGTGGCGGAATGTTCACTGCAATGTATGTAAATGAGATCCCATTGTCACAGTTATTCTTCTCAAAGTGAGCTTTTTTAAATGTTTAAATATCAATAACTTGTGAAATATAACTTCAAATCTGAAGGAAACTGTATAGGAACGCAAACGGGACAACGGTGAGTAAGGTGGTGCAAAGATAGATAGATAGATAGATAGATAGATAGATAGATAGATAGATAGATAGATAGATAGATAGATAGATGACAAAACTTTTAGTAGTATTTTCTTAGTTCTTTTCTATTCTGTTCTTTTCCAGGATGTTTAAAAGTACTTTAAAACATCGCTTTTCCTTTCATTCTACTCTCTTACTAAGTCCAATCCTTCTTCATCTCCCTTTATTTCTCTTTTAAATCTATAGTAATGCTCACTCATCATTCCCTTTCTGATATTCCTCTGACTGGAAAATAATACTTTTGATCAAACAATCATTAAGATCTTAAAGGTAGACAAAAATGCTGGAGAAACTCAGCGGGTGAGGCAGCATCTATGGAGCGAAGGAAATAGGCAACGTTTCGGGTCGAGACCCTTCTTCAGACTTCAGACATTAAGAACTTAAATATCCCTTTAACCTTACCTGGATTAATAACCACACACAGCTTGTAATATTCTAAACCCAAACCATAAAATGTTACACACAGCTTGTTCCACCTTCACAGATACCAATTCCCTTAAATATTGACCAACACCCCAACACACACAAACACACTGACAAACACAAATGTTCATATACTCAAAAAACCTTCACATACACACAAATACACACACACATGCATATAATTCCAACTTCCTTTTAGTTTAAGAGTAAGGAAGACATTTTAACAGATCAAGTACACTCGGTCCAATTCCTCAAATCCTGGGTTAGTATATATTTTAGTTGTCCTCACATTGCAAGATCATAAAAAATAGGTCATAGGCCTTTGTAGTTTATCTGTCAGTCACTAAGATCATGGCTGATCTTTTACTTCAGTACACTAGAGGGCAATGCTGGAAGTCTTCTTCTTATCGAGCCAGAGTTGAACACACTTCTCGGCATCTGCATACAATGGTGTCTGTCTTATGCTTGTGCTTCTTAGTGAAAACAGGGCCGCGACGTGAATGCTTTTTCCTTGACCCTAGATTAGAGGTGAGAGGGGCAAAGCTTAAAGGAAATGTGCGGGGGAAATTATTTTTTACCCAGAGAGTGGTGATTGCCTGGAACATGCTGCCAGCAAGGAGGCAAATATGATAGTGGGATTTCAGAGGTTTTTAGATAGGCACGTGGATATTTAGTGAATGGAGGGATATGGATCATGTGCAGGCAAAGGAGATTAGTTTAATTTGAAATCATATTCAGCAAAGACATTGCAGGCCAAAGGGCCTGTTTCTGTGTTGTATTGTTCTATGTTCCATGTTCTATGTACAACATCCCGTGTAAAACCATATCCCTTAATTTGCTTAAGACCGTGAGAGCAAAGAGTCTGAAACATAACTTCTGAATAGTGATCTCTTCAGTGTTCTTTTAACGCACTGAATACTTCACAGTGCTAATAGTTACAGCACTAAAGGGGCCACTATGCAATGTAAAGAACAAAATGTATTACTGATGTTGCTTCTACTCCAGGAACCTAGCATGAATCCCTGCTCTCCTTGCTGCAATGTATTGCCATACCAGGAGCCAAGGAGAAATCTCTAGACCGATGACGTGCTGTGCAGTCAAACAAAGAGATAGGAAGGAGACAGCTTTCATCACATCCAAGGGGGTGATGTGGGAGACCATATGGTCCGGGTGGTCTGGCAACATGGAGTCAAAGTTGGCAAACCACACTGTGTGCACCAGCCCATACCTCAGAGCACCATATCTCAGCTCTGAATGGCTGCATCAAATCAACAACAGTCATCACAGGTGTTCTCTCCATTCTGAGCTGTGGGGAGATTCATTGCTGACAGAGCTCCGGTGGAGGGCAGGCATACATGCCACGATCCAGACACAGCTGCTCACTGCCTGAACGGGCAGGCCCTTTTAAAGTAAAAAAATACACAAGTGCTGGAGTAACTTAGTGGGTCAGGCAGCCTCTCTGGAGAACATGGATAGGTGAGATTTCAGGTTGGGACCCTTCTTCAGACTGATTGAACTTGGTGGAGAAAGCTGGAAGAGAGGTGGGTGTGGAACAAAGCCCGGGAAGTTTAGCTTTGTGTAGCTTAGAAAAATAGCACAGAAATAGGCCCTTCTGCCCGCGGAGTCTGCACCAACCGATGAGCACCCGTACACTAGTTGCATACCACATACTAGAGGCAATTTACAAAGTCTATTAACCTACAAACCTGCAAATCTTTGGAATGTGGGAGGACCCACGCAGTCACAGGGAGAACATACAGACAGTATCCATACAGACAGTACCCGTAGTCATGATTGAACCCGGTTCTTTGGGACTGTAATAAGCTGGTCCCACTTAGGCGATTTTTCAGCCGATTGTCAAGTCGCCGGCAGTCGCCTGAAAAACCGGCGACTGGAACGGCGACTGTCAGAGTCACACACATCGCTTCCTTCACCAGCTCGTTATGCAGGCGGAGGACAGGGCAAGCGGGGGGAGCGCTGTCTGAGTGAAATTTACACGGTGCAAAGCCAATGTGATACAGACACACTCTGCGATGAACAGGAAGGTTGGCGCTGTAATAAAGACGGTGAAAGCACAGTGTACGGGAAGGGTCATGTAAGTCTTTTAAAAAAGGGGGGAGGGAGGGGGAGAAGGGGCGAGAAGGAGTGGAGACAACTTTTAAGAAGCCAGATATACATGGCTGTGAAGCTCGGCGGACATTAACATTACCGGTCGGTTATCTTTGGTTCTGAAAACTACTGCTTACGTTTTTTTTCCCAATGAGCCAACGAAATTCACCGGTCAGCACCAGCTACAACCTACCAGAACCTACGACAACCTTCGACCTCCTGGCAACCCATTACCACTACACCAGAATTCTCGCTGCTCTCCATGGCGGCTTCATTCTGGTCGCCACTAATTTTTCAACATGTTAAAAAATTCGCAGCAACCATAATGAGGATGCGACTTGTTCCCAGAATGCGGGAACACCTCACAACCATGAAGGCTACCCGGCAACCACCCGCGAACATGTGGCGACCGCATAGTCTCCTGCAGTCGCCAAAAAAGTCAGCTAAGTGGGACAGGCCCATAAGGCAGCAAATGGTGATAGGTGCACTTTGTGTCATATTTAGTAAACCAGTTCCTTGTGCCTACATTTTACTGCTCCACTGTAAACCTTTATTAAGGTAAGCCTAACTTGAGGACATTCTCCTCCTCTCTCTGACAGGAGTTTTGTGAGACCCTCTCTCACTGCTCCTCCTCTGTGATTCCTGCTGTTCTCCTGCTTTTCCAACTATCACTTGCCAGGTTTTGTCCTTTCTCCTTACCCCACCTCTTCCAGCTTTCTCCCCCCCTACTGCAATCAGTCTGGGAAAGGATCCTGACCTGAAACGTTGTCTATCCATGTTCTCCAGAGATGCTGCCTGACTCATTGAGTTAGTCCAGCATTTTGTGTCCATTTTTGTAAACTAGCATCTGCAGTTCCTTGTGTCTTTTTTAAAGTACAGGAGGAACATGAGGGCGAGGGTTCAGATTAGAGAATCGAGAGCGCTGTAACAAGTCAGAGTTCTGCAAGGTAGCGATAGGCAGAGTTACCACTGTAAAACCAAAAGGACTGCACTAAATTTTGTTTCCATTTTGTCAAAGTCTGTGACACATGTACATGCGAGTGCAATCAATATAGCATTCCATCCTTTGCAGATTTACAGTCACATAATAGGATTAGTTACTAAAAACTGCCCATTATCTTATCGCACGAAGAACAAACACCAATTCCATCAGGCTTCTTTTGAAGCAGGGCTGTTAACACTGTTGCAACTAATCTTATTTAGAGAATCTGAGCCTGTCTAATTTGATCAAATTACAGACACTTGCACTGACATTTATGGATTTTGACAGGGCCGAGAGCAAACAGCAGCAGCTAACTTCAGCATGTATGGCACACAATAGTGCTGTTATTTGCATGCACTTATCAGTCTCGAAACGATTGCTCACTGTTCAGCAGAAAGTATTTCAGTTGAATTTATGCATAACTGTATTTACTGGCTTTCACTCAAGCAAATAGGTCACAGCTATTAGTCACAAAAGATCAGCATGCTAGCTCTAATGGGGTCCTGAAGGGCATTGCCTTCATGCAAACTATGTTTGCGAAACAAATTGTCTGTTTACCATGCTCTGTAATGTTTCACTGCCTGCCATTAGTTTGTGCAAATATCTCTGTTATCCCCTGCAACATACCAATGGCAAATTCACTGGCCTGTGCGATGCCGTATTGAAATCTTTTAGGTTCAATCCCTACCACACCTCACGTTGACTTACATAGGTCGTAAGATTTGAAATTTACTCTGTAACGTTACCTTGCTCACCATTACAACCCTGAATAAAGCCGACCTGTTATCTCTTTTTAAGGATTGTTTGGTTTAGTTTAGTTCAGAGATAAAGCATCTGGCCCTTCGGCCCAACGAGTCTATGCCGACCATCGATCACACATTCACATGCTGACCGGTTGCATCGTGGCTTGGTTCGGCAACTTGAGCGCCCAGGAGCGGAAAAGACTACAAAAAGTAGTAAACACTGCCCAGTCCATCATCGGCTCTGACCTCCCTACCATCAAAGGGATCTGTCGCTGCCTCAAAAAAGCTGGCAGCATCATCAAGGACCCACACTATCCTGGCCACACACTCATCTCCCCGCTACCTTCAGGTAGAAGGTACAGGTGCCTGAAGACTGCAACGTCCAGGTTCAGAAATGGCCACTTCCCCACAGCCATCAGGCTATTAAACTCAACTGAAACAAATCTCTGAACATTAATAGACCATTATCTGTTTATTTGCACTTTATCTGCTTATTTATTGATGTGTGTATATATTTATATCATGGTATATGGACTCACTGATATGTTCTGTATTCATGCCTACTATATTCTGTTGTGCTGAAGCAAAGCAAGAATTTCATTGTCCTATCTGGGACACATGACAATAAAACTCTCTTGACTTGACTTAACTCTTGACACTAGTTTTATGTCATTCCACTTTCTCATCCACGCCCTACAGGTCACAGGCAATTCTACAGAGTCCATTAAACCTACAAACCCGAAGAAACCGGAGCACCTGGAAGAAACCCAAGCGGTTACGGGTAGAACATGCAAACTCCGTACAGACAACACCCAAGGTCAGGATTGAACCCCGGTCTCTGGCGATGGGAGGCAGCAGCTCTACTGCTACTCCACTGCTACTGTGCTGCCCTGTTAAACTACAACTGATAATGCTGTTCTGGAGTGCCTGTTTCATTTTATTATTCTGTTAAAAATGCTATGCAAATGTAGGCTTGTTATTTTACTCATTATATGTGACATGGTAGTTGCCGTTGTAGTTACAGAATCAACTTAGTTGTGGTAGGAGAGAGAATTGTCACTGATGGCAGTGTAATGAAAATTGGGAACAGACTCTCATCCTTCACTCAACACCAACTACGTACTCTTCATGACTCTCTTATCCCTTTCCCATAACTCTCAGTCTGAAGAAGGGTCTCGACCCAGAACCTATTTATTTTCTCCAGAGTTGCTGTCTGACCCGCTGAGTTACTCCAGCTTTTTGTGTCTATCAACTAGTTACTTGAGTTGTATTATGTAGAGCAACTCCATCTAAAATATTATGGCAAGAACTGTTAGGCTGCTTTCTCAGTCCGGTTAAACCTGTGCCATTTGATATATCAGGAGAAACATAGGTCTCTCTCGTCACGGTTTTTGTTTGTGTGTATCCTAGCCATGCACTGTCTCCCACTCCTCTTCCCCCTCTCTTGCATATTTAAAATACAACCAGAAAATGCTGAACAAAGTTTTCGCTGTATCTCCAGTATACATGTGACAATAATAAACCATCCAACAATAAAGGGATGTGGGAATTTGAAGACGGAAATCAGAGCAAACCTATCAGTTAATTACATTTCATCAAGATCATATGATAATGAGATATGTCGGAAGGAACTGCAGATGCTAGTTTAAACCAAACATAGACACAAAATGCTGGAGTAACTCAGCGGGGCAGGCAGCATCTCTGGAGAGAAGGAATAGGTAACCATAAGCGATAGGAGCAGAATTAGGCCATTCGGCCCATTGTCTACTCCATCATTCAATCATGGCTGATCTATCTCTCCATCCTAACACCATTCTCCTGCCTTTTCCCCATAACCTCTGACACCTGTACTAATCAAGAATCTATGGAAAGAAAGCAAGGGCTATCTGAAATTAGAGAAGTCAACTATCCAAGCAAAATATGAGATGCTGTTCCTCAAATTTGCGCTGGGCCTTACTCTGACAATGGAGGACGTCCAGGACAGAAAGGTCAGATTGGGAATGGGAGGGGGAGTTGAAGTGCTGAGCAACCGAGAGATCAGGCAGGTTACTACTGGCCACATCTTCCCATCTCCACCCTTTCTGCTTTCCACAGAGACCGTTCCCTCCATAACTCCCTGTTCAATTCATCCCTTCCCACCCAAACCACCCCCTCCCCTGGTACTTTCCCCTGCAACCGCAGGAAATGCAACACCTGTCCGTTGACCTGCCCCCTCGACCATCCAAGGACCCAATCAGTCTATCCAGGTGAGGCAGAGGTTCACCTGCACCTCATCTACTGTATCCACTGTTCCAGGTGTCAACTTCTCTACATCGGTGAGACCAAGCGCAGGCTCGGCGATCATTTCACTGAACACCTCCGCTCAGTCCGTCGTAACCTATCTCATCTCCCGGTTGCTCAGCACTTCAACTCCCCCTCCCATTCCCAATCAGACCTTTCTGTCCTGGACCTCCACCATTGTCAGAGGCCCAGCGCAAATTGGAGGCACAGCACCTCATATTTTGCTGGGTAGTTTACACCCCAGTGATATGAACGTTGACCTCTCTAATTTCAGATAGCCCTTGGTTTCTCTCTCCGTCCCCTCCCCGTTCCCAGTTCCCCTACTCGCCCCCTCCCCTGACATCAGTCTGAAGAAGGGTCTCGACCCGAAACGTCACCATTCCTTCTCTCCAGAGAATGTTGTGTCTACCTTCAATGTTATCCAGCATCTGCAGTTCTTTTTTACACAAGAATCTATCTATCTCTGCCTTAAATATATCCTTACTTTATGTACGATCTTCATCAAGACTTCTGACATCTTCTGTAATTGTTCTGATGACCCATCTGCTTTACTTTAAGCTGCCACCCTCCATTACATAGATACATAGAAAATAGGTGCAGGAGTAGGCCATTCGGCCCTTCGAGCCTGCACCGCCATTTAATATGATCATGGCTGATCATCCAACTCAGTATCCCGTACCTGCCTTCTCTCCATACCCCCTGATCCCTTTAGCCACAAGGGCCACATCTAACTCCCTCTTAAATATAGCCAATGAACTGGCCTCAACTACCCTCTGTGGCAGAGAGTTCCAGAGATTCACCACTCTCTGTGTGAAAAAGTTTTTCCTCATCTCGGTCTTAAAGGATTTCCCCCTTATCCTTAAGCTGTGACCCCTTGTCCTGGACTTCCCCAACATCGGGAACAATCTTCCTGCATCTAGCCTGTCCAACCACATAAGAATTCCACTGCTCCTTCATAACCATCAGTGAATTGAACTAATTTGCTTTATGTTTTAAAATCTAAATCTAAATCCCTGCTGCAAGTTAAAGGACTGTATGGCAGCAAGTAATGAGCTTTTGGGTTGCTCACTTCATACTTTTCTCCACAATGCACAACATGACATTACCTCCGACCTCCGATCCTTTTCATCCTTTTTGCCATTTTCTGATCTATAGCTGAATTTATATCTGAATCCTTGGAGCTCTGGGTTACAATAGGGACCACTCATGTGGAACCTTATAAAATGCGTGTTAGGAATCTAACAAAACATCATTGTGTCTATTACAAATGATTCTGTTTGTCACTTCCTCAGGGAAATTAAGGAAGTTGGAGCTTCCTCAGCTGAAATCATACCGACGATTGTTTATTAGGTTGTTTCACAGATATCCCTCTAGTTTACACTCAGAAATCAATTTCATTATTAAAACTACAGATTTGGCCATCAGCTGTGAATAGGGATTTATTTCCAAACACTTGTTACAGGCCTAATACCAGCAACTCTCTCATTATGGCTGCTGATAACTTCCAAACTTCCTGTCAGCACATTGCTGGGCTTGGAGGTGTTTCTTTTGAAGAACTTTTAGCTTACCTAAACTCATAAAGGTTTATTGTCCCAATGTAGTAAGATGAGCGTTTTGAGAAAATTATCACAAATTGTTCACTATTTTCCTCATCAGTTCATTGTTTTACATTGAGAGTTTGTTTCTGTGACCTTTCTAATTTTTCTGGCATTTACACTTTGCCTCATAGAATCATAGTCATAGAATGATACAGTGTGGAAACAGGCCCTTCGGCCCAACTTGCCCACGCCGGCCAACAATGTCCCAGCTACACAAGTCCCACTTTCCTGCGCTTGTTCCATATTCCTCCAAACCTGTCCTATCCATGTACCTGTTTAACTGTTTCTTAAATGATGGGATAGTCCCAGCCTCAACTACCTCTTCTGGCAGCTTGTTCCATACATACACCATTCTTTGTGTGAAAAAGTTACCCCTCGGATTCCTATTAAATCTTTTCCCCTTCACCTTAAACATATGTTCTCTGGTCCTCGATTCCCGTACTCTGGACAAGAGACTCTGTGCATCTACATGATCTATTTGTCTCATGATTTTGTAAATGCCTCTGCAGTTATTATTTTATATATCTCTCTTTGTCTTCCTGATCACCTTTGTAAGGTGTTTCAGCTAATGTATATTTTTGTCCAGCAGGATTTGTAATAATTTGTCAGGATTTGTAAAAATAATAGATCCTATGATAATTTTTTGATAATGCACTATCAAAAATTCCTTTGAAAATCCCCCCCCCCCCCGCCATGTCCCTTTACCTGCAACGACCCTCTCCCAAATAATCCTGGCAGGTTACAGTCACAGAGTCATAGAGGCATACAGCGTGGAAGCAAGCCCTTTGACCCAATTTGCCCACAACGGCCAACATGTCCCATCTACATCTGCCCGCATTTGACCCATACGCCTCTAAACATATCCTATCCATGTACCTGTCCAAATGTTTCTTAAACACTGCAATAGCACTTGCCTTAACTACCTCCTGCAGCAATTCATTCCATACACCCACCAACCTTTGTGCGAAAGAAGTTACCCCTCAGGTTCCTATTAAATCTTCCACCCCCCCTCACCCCCCCCCCCCTCACCTTAAACCTATGTCCTCTGGTTCATGATTGTCCAAATTGGCCATGTGTCTAAATCAAGGGGTCCCAACCTGGGGTAAATTTACCTCCAGAAGGTAAATTTCACCCACCCAGGGGGTAAATTTGTTGATTCTGGATTTGTACATATTTTTTCTCATTGACTGACTGACTCCCGTTAATTCCCGGGATGGCGGGACTGTCATATGCTGAGAGAATGGAGCAGCTGGGCTTGTACACTCTGGAGTTTAGAAGGATGAGAGGATATCCCATTGAAACATATAAGATTGTTAAGGGCTTGGATATGCTAGAGGCAGGAAACATGTTCCCGATGTTGGGGGAGTTCAGAACCAGGGGCCACAGTTTAAGAATAAGGAGTTAGCCATTTAGAACTGAGACGAGGAAACACTTTTTCTCACAGAGAGTGGTGAGTCTGTGGAATTCTCTGCCTCAGAGGGCGATGGAGGCCGGTTCTCTGGATGCTTTCAAGAGAGAGCTAGATAGGGCTCTTAAAAATAGCGTTGTCAGGAGATATGGGGAGAAGGTAGGAACGGGGTACTGATTGGGGATGATCAGCCATGATCACATTGAATGGCGGTGCTGGCTCGAAGGGCCTATTGTCTATTGTCTATTGACTGTGTTTGGTTCTGGTATACCGCTATCTGTTCATCATTAGTCGTTCATAAATAAGTGAAATAACATTGTTATGTGCTATTAAAGTTGCCAGGGGTAAACGGGACAAAAAAGGTTGTAAACCCCTGGTCTACATTGTCCCTTTATCTAATTCATAATTTAACTTTGAATCCATTCAAGGACTTGAGGTATGGCCTCACCAAAGCTCGGTACAATTTCAGCAACACTCCCTTGCATTTCAACCTCCTGGCATGAAGGTCAGGGAAGAATTGACCTTCTTTATTGCTTGGTGGACCTGCTGTTTACTTTCCACATTTCAAGAGCCATAGGCACAGGACAGTTTAGTGGGTCAGTCATCCAGAACTTGCAATAAGAGAGGTTGATTTATGCAGTGATTACAAATCTTTGCAATTCTCTTTCTCGAATAATTTCTCTTTCTCTGATACTCAGATGTTGAATATATTTGAGGCTGAGACATAGATTATTGGGTCCTAAAACAAATTATGAAAATATGAAGAAATATTGTGAGTTATAGGAAAGATATTGTCAAGCTGGAAAATGTACAGAGAAGATTTACGAGAATGTTCCAAGACAAGAGGATGTGAGCAATAAAAGTAGAGTAGGCTGGGACTATGTTTCATGGAGAGCAGAATGATGAGAGGTGATCTTATAGAGGTGTATATGATCATGAGAGGAATAGATAGGGTAGATGCACCGAGTCTCTTACCCAGAGTAGGTGAATCGAGGACCAGAGGACAGGTGAAGGTGAAAGGGAAAGATTTAATAGGTATCTGAGAGGTAACGCTTTCACACAAAGGGTGGTGAATGTATGGAACAAGCTGCCAGAGGTGGTAGTTGAGGCAGGGACTATCCTGACATTTAAGAAACACTTAGACTGGTACATGGATAGGACAGGTTTGGAGGCATCAGGACCAAATGCGGGCATGTAGCTGGGTACATGTTGGCCGGTGTGGGCAAGTTGGGCTGAAGGGCCTGTTTCCACACTGTATCACTCTAAGTTTGATGTTGGGTCCAGACCTAAAATGTCACCTATCCTTTTTCTCCAAAAGCCTGTTGAGTTACTTCAGCGCTTTGCATTTATCTATGACATAAACCAGCATCTGCAATTCTTTGTTTCAACTAGGAAGATATGAAGATTGAATAGGAATGGAGTGGAGATATAAGATCAACCATGATCTTAATGTATGTTGAAACATGCTTGAGGGGATTCATAGATTATTTTCAAGTCTACTTATGTTCTTGTGATAGTTTTGTTCAACTCACCATATATGTGTTCTTATCACATATATCTATCTTGTAGGATCACTTTCATCCTCATCCCTTGTTCCTATCCAACTACCCTTTCTGTCATAAAGGAAACTTCAGTCATTTTAACATTATTAAAAACACTTACTAGGAAAATGTTGATTAACCATGGCTTTGATCAATGTAATAACATTTACTTTGGCTAACTTCCATCATTATTTAACCATTGCAGGAAGAATTTACAAGATCAAAAGTAAGATTAAATGAGAACTTACCAGTTTGAAGTTTGATCTTTATTTTATGAGAAGTTACGTTGGTGATTACGTGAAGAAGACCCGTCAGGGCGCATGCGCGTCAATCTTCAAAGCAGCGGTAAGAAATCACAGATAACACAATATTTGAAGTAACATAATAAGATGAGCAACATGAGAACTACCATATGACCTTTTTATGAGAGAGGGTTGGGCGTGGCGGGCACGTAATCACCAACGTAACTCCTCATAAAATAAAGATCAAACTTCAAACTGGTAAGTTCTCATTTAATCTTACTATTTTACTTCGGAGTCACGTGAGTGACCACGTGAAGAGTTCAAAGCTCTGTGATTTTATGCCGCAGATTCCAATCCCGGCTTCTCACTGCATTGATTGACTCCAGATGAGAAATAATCAATAATGCTTTAAACATGACACTGAATATCATGCAGTAACAATTTTATTTGAATAATCAAACAAACAATAACCCCTCTATCCTAGGGGGAAAAATTAAACAGAATTAAACAGAATTAAACAAAACTTAATATTGAATTGGCAAACAGTCCCCCATCGGCAATCGGCCGATGGTAAAATTGTTGAAAAATCATTTCATTTTGCCACCCTGCGGCTTTTAGAATATGGTCGATGGGAACGTCCATCGCCCTGGCCGCCGACATTGCTGCTGCCCTAGTGGAATGAGATGTAAACACATCAGTGTTAATTCCTGCCTGAACCAACACTTGCTTTAACCACCTTGAGATAGTCTGTACTGACACTCTCTTGTGTGGTTTCTTGTAACTGATAAATAGTCCTGTTTCCACATTTCTTAAAGCCCTTGTAGCTTCAATATAATGTAATAAATGTGTCCTTACACATAAACATGGATCTGTAGGATATGCTGAAAACACAATTTTGAAACCTGTCACACCTGGCCTACTTTGTTTGAGCAGGTCGTAAATATAGAACATAACATTTTCTGTAGTCACTTCCATCCTGTCTAGCTGAAGTTTTTGCAAAGTCTGCACTCTCTGTGCTGAAACCAATGCCATAAGCATAACCACCTTCATGGTCAGTTTTGTCAAAGTCAGAGACGTGACAGGAACCCACTGACGAAGCATCTTGAGGACCACACTTACATCCCAGATCACCATATACCTGGGTTTAGGAGGTTTGGAATTAAAAATTCCTTTCATCAATCGAGATGTGAGAGGATGAGAACCAATACGATCTTTTCCTGACCCCATTTAAAGATACGAGGACAAAGCACTTCTAGCTGTATTAATAGCACTATAACTGAGGCCCTCATTATAATAGAGTGTGGACATGAACTCTAAAACATTCTCAATAACTACAGTAGTATAGTCAATATTATTTTGTACACAATATTGTTCCCATTTTTTTACATGTAATATACTGCTTTTGAGTACACTTTCTCCAGGCCGCAGTGAGCATGTCCACCGTTCGCCTAGAAAGTCCTCGCCCCAGGTATGGCCTTCTTAAAACCTGCAAATTAACAGATCAATACAATCACATAACGGATGACTTTCACGTGTTACCGGCTGCTCCAGTAAATTCCTACGCTTTGGAACCATCAAAGGAGATTGGATCGCTGTCTGTAACATCAAAGGGAACCATGGTTGAGTTGGCCAATTTGGTATTACCAACACCCCCGAAGCGGCATCCTGCTTGATTTTTTGCAGACACCGACCTATGAGGCAGAATGGTGGGAAAATTTACAAAAACATATTACCCCAATTTAGCGAAAAAGCATCAATTGCAACTGCCCCCGGATCTGGTTCCCATGAAACATATTTAGGCAGCTGGTGGTTAAGCCTGGATGCAAACAAATCAATATCTGGCATTCCATATGTAACTACAATATTATTGAACACGTCCTCGTTCAACATCCACTCTGTGTTATCATGGAACTTTCATGACCTGGCATCTGCTACAATATTGAATCTACCTGGCAGATAAATAGCTGAAAGCCAAATATCACTATCAATCAGGCCCAAATTTGAATAGCCAATCTGTCACAAGATAACGACTTGATTCCACCCATGTGATTAATATATGCGACTGCCGTAGTATTGTCAATTTGAGACTGAACATGCAGGTTACCTTTGTTAGAGCAATAAGCCTTAAGTCCATAAAAAACTCCTAAAAGCTCTAAATAGTTAATTCCCCATGTCTGCAGAAGCAATGCCTCTTGCTCAGTCCATCTGCCTCCACAGCTGGAACTCGTATCAGTGGCACCCCACCCAAGTGCACTGACATCTGTCTACAAAATCATGGAAGGCTGCTCCAATACTACTTTGGACCAACTAGTGGACACATGCTGAATCCACCATTGCACATCAGCAACAGCCTCTGCTGATAACTGCATAGGTCTATTATAATGACCCAATTGTATCCTTAGTGCTTGTTCTTTTGCCCTCTGTAACTGTTGATAGTGCAGTGGCCCATATTGAACTGCTGGAAATGCTGCCACTAATTTCCCAAGCAGACTTGCCACCTGTCTAATTGAAGACTGTCTCTCATTAATTAGCTTGATACAGCTGTCAATTAGCTCTACCCTTTTGTCCCTTGGCAGAGACACGATCATATTGATTGAATCAATTGTGAACCCCAAATAGTTAATTTTTGTTACAGGTGTTAATTTGGATTTCTCTGGATGATTTATGAAGCCCAATCTTTGAAAAGTGGATTTAACAACTGCCACTGATGCTTCAGCTGTTTCCTTGGATTGTCCTACAATCAAGATATCATTGAGTTAAGCCATGAGCACATGACCTTGACTTCTCATCATGCCTAGAATAGGTTTTAACAACTTTGTAAATACTCTAGGAGCTGAAGACAAACCATTAGGCAGTGCATTGTATTGCCATAATTGCTCCACCCAGGAAAATTTCAAATATCTTCTATCCTGCAAATGAACAGACACTGAGTAATACGCATCTTTAAGATCTATAGTTGCCATATAGCATCCTCTGGAAACAAGTTGCTTAGCAGTCACAAAAGTTTCCATCTTGAAATGTCTATACTGTACAAAAGGGTTAAGACTAGTCAGATCCAGAATAATTCTGCATCCCCCATCCTGTTTTGGTCTGGGAAAAATATTAGACACAAATTGATGGTTTTGGTAAACTGACTTTGCAATTACACCTTTATCACATAAGCTTTCAAGTTCAGCCTGAACTTCTATCTGTTCTGTTAGACTAAACTGAACATTTCTTCTTGGAACATGCTGAATGGGTAAATCAGAATTTGGATTAAACTCTATTCGAAACCCTTCAATAACACTCAGTATAAACATATCTGAGGTAATTTGCTTCCATTCGTCTAGGAACAGATGTAATCTCCCGCCAACTTTTAGTTGTGTTACATTTGATACAGTATGTCCACATGAGAACCAGACCCACCTACCTCCTTGGCACCTGGTGGATTCGTTTGTCCCCGGCCTCTAGCTGGAAACCCCACATTTGCTGGTGCTCCTGCTGCAGAACGCCAACTGCGCATCTGCATGGCCGGTCGACTTGTTCCTGGTCCAGACCAATCACCACGCTTGTAGGGATATTTTCTTTTTTGCGACTTTCCGGCTGCCGGTTGCTTAATCAAGCCCACCGTCTTTGCCTCGTCATCCAGCTCTTTCACCCTCTTCGCGAGATCCTCTCCGAAGAGTAGATTGGCCGTTTGTATGTTCCCAGGCTGGCAGAGTGATGCAAATTTAGGATTTATAGTTGGCCGAATGGCACTCTTCCGGAGACAGTTAATTTCAAAATGGGCGCTACAAAGCAACCCCAGCACCTCTTGCTGCAAGCTCGAAATCTCTTCTCCATCCAGGATTCTGGCGAAACCAGTGATGCCTGAACCCAGCAGTTTGAGGATCCGCTGCAGCTTCATCTCCTGGGCACGCATGGCTACACCCATCTGGCCCCATATCATCCGGTTCACTGCTGGCACCTTCAGCAGCACACAGTTCACCGGAGTTTCATGCTTCTTTACCATCTCATCAATGCTCAGCTCCTGTAGCTGATGGGAGACTAGATAATTTATGCTGGTTGCCAGCTCCTCTCCCAGAGGCTCTCCCGACTCTGACGGGACAGCGAATCGTGCTGCAAGAGTTGGAACCTCTGGCAACGGCCATTCTTCGCTGAGTTCGAAGTCTCCGTCAGAGTCTGGGTCAGAACTTAGCTGACCCTCAGCACTCACCTCATCCATGAGGGTGCCATCAAGCAGCCCTCTACAAGGTGCTGCCGGTGCGGCCTTTTCAACAGCCTGCCGCCCACACGACTCCTCCTCCTGGAGTGTGCGTTGCTGGAGCAACCCCTGTGTGAGTTGCTCCATCTGGGATAACCGTTCTGAAACGGTATCCTGCCCCGTATGGGACTCGTCGCGGCCCGACTCAGCTGAGTCCGTGGGCCTCACAGACTTTGCCTTTGCCTTACGCCCGACTGGCGTTGGCTGTGTGCCTTGAGGCACCAAGTCTGCCATCGCTCCGCTCCCGATCGGCGACTGTGAAGAGGTGCCAGGCAGCCGCTCAGAGACCGCACTCTCGCGGCTCTCGTTTGCTTTCTCTGCGGCTCGCCTGCCCCTCGTTGTCTTGTCCATGGTGCCCTGTAACTCGAAAACAGTAAAGCACCTACAACAAAACAAATCTCCTTACGCCACCAAAGTTTTTCCAACTTTGCTGGAGTTTTAAACTACTCACCACAGGAGGAGATCTGTCCTCCCGCTGTCCGTGCGCCAATGCGTCAGACGTAATGACGCGCATGCGCCCTGACGGGTCTTCTTCACGTAGTCACTCACGTGATTCCGAAGTAAAATCAGAATTGGTTGTAGGTGTCTATTTTGACTCCAGGATAACTGGTTCTCCAGAACTAACAGCGTGCAAAATGTTTGATTCCCAGCTGGGAGACATGAAGCTGACCCAAAACTCAACCCCCGTGCATTATTTTAATCAATTTTCCAGTTCACCTGTTTGAACCAGCTGCTTTAAGTTTCAACATCAGCAGAAGTCCTCAGATAGGGAGAGACAGAGGCTTGAGGAGACACATAACAAGGCAGGAGTCAAACATTAGTTTGTGAAGGCTTGCAAAAGGATATTGAGGCTGCTCCATTTTTACTGCCACTTAAATATTAAGTAGATTTATTTTATGGACAAAATAACTATTTCGCTTATTTTTCTTTTTCGTGTTCTGCCTTTCCAACAAGAAAACCTCTCTCTTCCCTGCTGAAATAAAGTCTGTGAGCAGAATCTTAACATACAACCTTCATATCTCTTTTGTACAGTCTGAAGCTGTGTGCTCACCGTCATGCACAATAAGAGTTTGGAGGGCAGTACCATCAATAAATGTCCTCAGATACATCAATCAACAAGGTCAGTGTGGTCTGAAGATGCACGGACTGTAGTTATTGGATGCCAGAAATAACTTGGGCATCTCTGGAGAGAAGGAAGGAGCCTGAAGAAGGGTCTCGACCCGAAACGTCACACTTTCCTTCTCTCCAGAAATGCTGCCTGTCCCGCTGAGTTACTCCAGCATTTTGTGTCTATCTTGGAAATCTGATGTTTGCTCAGTGTAAAGCACTAGCTAGGATTTCATTGGAAGATACTTTTACAGACATAATGAAAAGCTATGGGGAACGATGTAATAATAAAGGGTCCATCAGCCACAGAATGGAATATCCCCAGAAGGAATCTTGCAGAGAGAGACAAAAAGAAGTAAGACAGAAATATTTTGTTTTCTGGCAAGCATCCGAAATAGAAAGGTATAGGTTCAGGAGAGGTCTAAGTCAGAGATCAGAAAGTATTTCTCTACAAGTGGATGATCGATAGTAGGTTGCAAAAGGGAGCATTTCAAGCAGGGCACTTTGTTTTATAAACAACTGGATGGCATAATAGGAGGATCGCAGGAGTGGTTTTTAGGAAAGATGAAAGCAAATTACCTGCAGAGCATCTTGATCAGAATTCATCTATGATGACATTTGCTGCTAGCGCTGCCATGTGTGATTTTGGTTTTTCAATCTCAGCAGCTGTACTTATAATCTTCACTCAACATCATAATTGGAAGAAGTAATTGCCGTCATGGATTGGAGCGAATTAATATAAATCACATGGGCAGCAGAGAAGGATGGAAATTGAAGAAGAAATCTTACCATTAAAAAAATCAGAAGACTATTATGTCCTTCATTTTCTTAGAGCAATTGCTTTCAGATTTGTCTTTATGAGCTTTAGAGCTGTTGCTTTTGGCTATTGGCCTTGAGGTTCCCAACAACTAATGAATAGTTGTGTTTTATTTTTCTTACATTAATCACAAAGCCAAATGTACATGAAATCTCTGCACTAGTTACAAATCGACATCAAGAGTCAAGAGTGCTTTATTGTCATATGTCCCAGATAGAACAATGAAATTCTTACTTGCAGCAGCACAACAGAATATGTAAACATAGTACACTGTAAACAATATAATAACCCAGAAAAAAAAGTTCAGTGTGTGTACATATACACATACGCATATATATATATATATATACAGTTCACACACATTGAAAATAAGTACTCCTGTTTGAGTACTGTTGGGGGGGACAGCCTTCCTGGGGGTAGCGACAGCGGCCGGGCCTCCGGCACAGAGACCGGCCCTATTGCTCAGAAGGATAGGGAAAGGAAGAGGAGGGCAATAGTAATAGGGGACTCTATGGTTAGGGGGTCGGATAGGCGATTCTGTGGACGCAGTCAGGAGACCCAGATGGTAGTTTGCCTCCCTGGTGCCAGGGTCAGGGATGTGTCTGAACGCGTCCAAGATATCCTGAAATCGGAGGGAGAGGAGCCTGAGGTTGTGGTACATATAGGTACCAATGACATAGGCAGAAAAAGAGAAGAGGTCCTGAAAGGAGAATTTAGGGATTTGGGAGGAGAGTTAAGGAGAAGGACCGCAAAGATAACAATCTCAGGATTACTACCTGTGCCACGCGACAGTGAGAGTAGGAATGGAATGAGGTGGAGGATAAATGCGTGGCTGAGGAACTAGTGCAGCGGGCAGGGATTCAAATTTCTGGATCATTGGGACCTCTTTTGGGGAAGGTGTAACCTGTACAGAAAGGACGGGTTGCACTTGAACCCGAGGGGGACCAATATCCTGGCGGGAGGATTTGCAAAGGCTACTGGGGAGACTTTAAACTAGAATGGGAGGGACTCAAATAGAGAAAGCTAGTAGAAAATGTGGGAGGCAGGAGACAGAGAAGGGAAGCACTCGGACCCAAAAAGTAGGGGAGAAAGAAGAAAAAGATAATAAACAGAGAATAAGTGGTGGTGGGTTTCTTAAATGTGTATATTTTAATGCTAGGAGCATTGTAAGAAAGGTGGATGAGCTTAGAGCCTGGATTGACACCTGGAAGTATGATGTTGTGGCGATCAGTGAAACATGGTTGCAGGAGGGCTGTGATTGGAAACTAAATATTCCAGGATTTCATTGCTTCAGGGGTGATAGAATTGGAGGGGCAAAAGGTGGGGGTGTTGCATTACTTGTCAAGGAAGATATTACAGCAGTGCTTTGGCAGGATAGATTAGAGGGCTCGTCTAGGGAGGCTATTTGGATGGAACTGAGAAATGGGAAAGGTGTAGCAACACTAATAGGGGTGTATTAAAGACCGCCAAATGGGGAGCGAGAATTGGAAGAGCAAATATGTAAGGAGATAGCAGATATTAGTAGTAAGCACAAGGTAGTGATTGTGGGAGATTTCAATTTTCCACACATAGACTGGGAAACACATTCTGTAAAAGGGCTGGATGGTTTGGAGTTTATAAAATGTGTGCAGGATAGTTTTTTGCAGCAATACATAGAGGTACCTACTAGAGAAGGGGCAGTGCTGGACCTCCTGTTAGGAAATGAGACAGGGCAGGTGGCGGAGGTATGCATTGGGGAGCACTTCGGGTCCAGTGATCACAATACCATTAGTTTCAATATAATTATGGAGAGGGCCAGAACTGGACATAGGGTTGAGATTTTTGATTGGAGAAAGGCTAACTTTGAGGAGATGCAAAAGGATTTAAAAGGAGTGAATTGGGACATGTTGTTTTATGGGAAGGATGTAGAAGAGAAATGGAAGACATTTAAAGGTGAAATTTTAAGAGTACAGAATCTTTATGTCCCTGTTCGGTTGAAAGGAAATAGTAAAAATTGGTTTTCAAGGGAAATTGGACACTTGGTTCGGAAAAAGAGAGAGATCTACAATAATTATAGGCAGCATGGAGTAAATGAGGTGCTTGAGGAGTATAAAGAATGTAAAAAGAATATTAAGAAAGAAAATAGAAAAGCTAAAAGAAGATATGAGGTTGCTTTGGCAAGTAAGGTGAAAGTAAATCCAAAGGGTTTCTACAGCTATATTAAAAGCAAAAGGATAACAAGGAATAAAATTGGTCCGTTAGAGAGTCAGAGTGGACAGCTTTCTGCAGAGCCAAAAGAGATGGGGGAGATATTGAACAATTTCTTTTCTTCGGTATTCACCAAGGAGAAGGATATGGAATTATGTGAGGTAAGTGAAACAAGCAGAGTAGCAATGGAAACTATGAGATTCAAAGAAGAGGAGGTGCGGACACTTTTGAAAAATATGAAAACGGATAAGTCTCCAGGTCCTGACAGGATATTCCCTAGGACATTGAGGGAAGTTAGTGCAGATATAGTAGGGGCTATGACAGAAATATTTCAAATGTCATTAGAAACGGGAATAATGCCGGAGGATTGGCGTACTGCGCATTTTGTTCCGTTGTTTAAAAAGGCTTCTAAGAGTAAACCTAGCAATTATAGACCTGTTAGTTTGATGTCATTGGTGGGCAAATTAATGGAAAGGATACTTAGAGATAATATATATTAGCAACTGGATAAGTAGGGTCTGATTAGGAACAGTCAACATGGATTTGTGCCTGGAAGGTCATGTTTGACTAATCTTCTTGGATTTTTCGAAGAGGTTACTAGGGAAATTGATGAGGGTAAAGCAGTGGATGTTGTCTATATGGACTTCAGTAAGGCATTTGACAAGGTTCCTCATGGAAGGTTGGTTAAGAAGATTAAATTGTTGGGTATTAATGGTGGAGTAACAAAATGGATTCAACAGTGGCTGAATGGGAGATGCCAGAGAGTAATGGTAAACAGAGAGTAAATGGCTGTTTGTCAGGTTGGAGGCCGGTGACTAGTGGGGTGCCTCAGGGGTCTGTGTTGGGTCCACTGTTGTTTGTCATGTACATCAATGATCTGGATGATGGTGTGGAAAATTGGATTAGTAAGTATGCAGATGATACTAAGATAGGTGGTGTTGTGGATAATGAAGTAGATTTTCAAAGTCTACAGAGAGATTTAGGCCATATGGAAGAGTGGGCTGAAAGATGGCAGATGGAGTTTAATGCTGATAAATGTGAGGTGCTACATCTCGGCAGGACAAATCAAAATAGGACGTACATGGTAAATGGTAGCGAATTGAGGAATGCAGTTGAACAGAGGGATCTAGGAATAACTGTGCATAGTTCCCTGAAGGTGGAATCTCATGTAGATAGGGTGGTAAAGAAAGCTTTTGGTGTGCTGGCCTTTATAAATCAGAGCATTGAATATAGAAGTTGGGATGTAATGTTAAAATTGTACAAGGCATTGGTGAGGCCAATTCTGGAGTATGGAGTACAATTTTGGTCGCCTAATTATAGGAAGGATGTCAACAAAATAGAGAGAGTACAGAGGAGATTTACTAGAATGTTGCCTGGGTTTCAGCAACTAAGTTACAGAGAAAGGTTGAACAAGTTAGGTCTTTATTCTTTGGAGCGCAGAAGGTTAAGAGGGGACTTGATAGAGGTCTTTAAAATTATGAGCGGGTTAGACAGAGTTGATGTGGATAAGCTTTTCCCATTGAGAGTAGGGAAGATTCAAACAAGGGGACATGACTTGAGAATTAAGGGACAGAAGTTTAGGGGTAACATTAGGGGGAACTTCTTTACTCAGAGAGTGGTAGCTGTGTGGAAGGAGCTTCCAGTGGAAATGGTGGAGGCAGGTTCGATTTTATCATTTAAAAATAAATTGGATGGGTATATGGACGGGAAAGGAATGGAGGGTTATGGTTTGAGTGCAGGTAGATAGGACTAGGGGGAAGTAAAAAAAAATATTTTAAAGTGTTCAGCACGGACTTGAAGGGTCCTGTTTCCGTGCTTTAATGGTTATATGGTTATATGGTTATATATATATATACACACACACACACAGGCAGACATGAATACATATTCAAGAGAGAGTTAGATTTAGCTCTTAAGGCTAACGGAATCAAGGGATATGGGGAAGAAGCAGGAACGGGATACTGATTTTGGATGATCAGCCATGATCAAAGTGAATGGTGGTGCTGGCTCGAAGGGCCAAATAGCCTACTGCACCTATTTTGTATGTTTCTATGCGTACACATAAAAAACAAACAAACGATAATAGTAGCGATGTTACAAAACATACCTTCAGCGGCGCTGCAGTTCTGCCACTGGCCGTGCGTGCGACTTTAGCGCCTTTCAGGGGGGGGCGGGATTAAAATGCCGTTTTCTCCTGTCGGAGGCGGATTTCCTCGGGCTGCTAGCTGCTGAAGAATAATCGACCGGACTTCCATTCTCGATATGTTGTTTTTTTAAATCGCTGGACAATTTAATTATTGGATTAAAATAAAAAGCTACTTCTAACGCCCTCAACACCTACAACATGACGGATCTCAAGAACGGGACAAAACACGGGGTAAGTCGTATATTTTACATATAAACTTGCTTTAATCAAATTTTACGTTGCGAAAATGTGATTTGGGCCCCATACGAACCAACAGTGTTTTTCCTGCCGATATGGGGTTCAAACTCACCGCAATTGCAACATTCCAATCGATCGCGTTCCAGAAAAACCCACTCGCAAGATGATTTCAATGCTCTTTTTTTTTTGGACAATCTTGTCATAAGAGCATCTAGATCGTCTATATTTTGTGTTTTTGTCTACCCATAGTCAATGTTTTTATACTAAATATCAGTTTTAGTCCCATGTATTGTGCAAAAAAATTAAAATGTTGATTATATTGAGTGGATGTTTCTAGATTAATTTATTGGAGTTAAACATCAAATTCCTTCCATCTGGCATATGTATTCATGACAGTGAGATTTAAAAATCATGTTATATTGTGAATTCTTGTGTGAATGGGATTAGTTTGTTATTTGGATATTTAGGCTATTTAAAAAATATATCCTTTTCTTAAGAAATGGAATCTACAGGACATTCTTAATGGAAAAGTAGTGGGCAGAAAGGCAGAAAGGCATGTCATGCGTGGTTTGAAGAGCAAAAACTTGTATTTAACAATGCCAAATTTGAAAAGTTGAGGAAAAACAAGGTGCACAGAGTTGCTTATTGGTTACAATCTGAGGAGTATGATGATGCTACTGATTATGATGCCAACCAGCTAGCAATTGAGCTTCTCCATAAAGACTTGGTCTATTGCTAGAAATTGTAATTGATTTACCTATCTGTTATGGACTTACAGCATATAATACAATAATATTAAAGTTCTGATCTTGAGAATATCACACTTTTGAATTTTCAAGGCAGTCTGGGTGATTACTATTTCCGTCACAACGGTCAATTTTGTATGGGCTTTTGACTGTCCTCGATCACAGCTTTTGTGTTAAGTCAATGGAAAAGCAATAGGGAACAAGATGCTAATTTCTGAGTATGAAAATGGCCATAACGTTTTTAATACTGAAGATATAAAAGTGAATTAGGTGTCAAATTAAACTTCTTTTTATGCTTTATCTGATGGGATAAATTGCAGACTTGATTTTTAAAATCTCAAAATGTTGTAACATTGCTAATAATAGTGCAATAATCACAGCAATAGCCAGGATATTGATGTGTTAGACTGTATCATCAAGGTATATTTTATAGGAATGCAGGCGAGTCAAATGACTTCATTAAATACTCACCAAGAGATGTGATGTGGAAGGATTAAAGATTTTGCAGGCACAGTGGGGTTCAGCATTCAAGGAAATTCAAGTGAAACGATTAGGGTGAGATCCTCAAATATTTCTGTTGTTTTCCTTTACCTTGTAGTTTACCACAAAGTCATGTTTCAATGGACCAATTTTGCCTTAAAATTTATCTTACAACAAAGTAACAAATAATATGGATCATGTGTACAAAGTAGATTAGATTAACCTGACATGTTCGACGAGGACATTTTGGGCCATTGGACCTGCTCCTGTGCAGTTCTAAGTTCTAATATGTTCAAGTTAGTTCCAATTGTTACTGTTGTGTGTATCAAATTCTCATGTATTCTACACGTCTACAAAGTATATGCAGTAATAATAAGACTTCTTGTCCATATGTTCATGTTCATAACTTCTACGAGCAGAATAAGGCCATTCGGCCCATCAAGTCTACTCCGCCATTCAATCGCTTCTGATCTATCTTTCCCTCTCAACCCCATTGCCCTGCCTTCTCCCCATGTGAACCCCTGACACCCTTACTCATAAAGAATTTGTCAATCTCCACCTTAAAAATATCCATTGACTTAGCCTTCACAGCTGTCTGCAATGAATTCCACAGATTCACCATCCTCTGATTAAAGAAATTCCTCCTCATCTCCTTTCTAAAGTTATGTCCTTTTATTCTGAAGCTATAGCTTCAGGTCCTGAACTCTCCTACTAGGGGAAACATCCTCTCCACATTCACTCTATCCAGGCCTTTCACCAATCTATGTTTCAATGAGGTTCCCCCTCATCCTTCTAAATTCTAGCGAGTACAGGCCCAGTGCCATCAAATGCTATTCCACAAGAAATAGAAAATAACTACATGTAGGAATAGATAAAAATGAAAAAAATGCAGTATGAGGAAGATAGAGAAAGGAGATGGAAAGCAAATTGTTTGTGGCTCTGCAAATAGCTGCCAGAAATATACTGAAGAGACTACGTTGCTAAACTGGTGGCGTTATCCGACCTTGGTGAAAATGCTGGCAAGGATAGATCACACCAACATAACATTGTGGGCCGAAGGGCCTGTACCAGTGCTCTTGTGTTCTGTCAAACCAGCTGTCAACCAACTTCCTATCGTGCACTGTTCTATGCTCTAAAAACATATAAGAAGTTTTATTTTCTAATTTGAGAGTTTTACAGTCTGGAATTCACTGCCTAAAATTGTGGCAGAAGAAATTACTTTGCAACGGGGAGTTTGGATGTTTGCAAAAGTAAAAGAGCAAGGTAACATGGATTCTAGTCACTGGATGGATCTTTTAAAGGCTTACTATTTATTGCACTTTAAAAAGAGAATTGCGAAATTAAATTAATATAGGTCTGTTGAATCCCACTTTCACAATGCAACTCGAGATATTGACTGGCCTTTACCCCACAAATCATAAATTCCAGACATGACTGTCGATGACCTAGATGCTCTAATTGTATTGCACCCTTTTTTTAATATTAGCCTGCTATTTGGATCCATCCATCAACAGGCCCCTGTGTGTGTCAATTGAAACATGAATCACACAGCTGGCTGAGGTCATTCCACAGGAAAATAGGTTGATTTAATGCTTTGTAGAGGTGCTGATGTTTTAATTAAAATGAAATCTGATCTTCATTAATGCATCCTTGTGTTTTTACTTTTTGAAAACATGCTCGCTTTAGACAATTCTTATTAACGATAATACCCTACAGATTTTATTTATGGCTCCTTGTAGATTTTACCGAATAATTTGGGATTTTTATCTGTATGAGAACTATAAATGATATTTCTTATGTTATAGGTAATGGTTAAACTTTGTAAATGGGAAACTGATGATTTGGTAAACAATAACAACCAACTTAGAGGTTTTGTACCGGCTGCCTATTTTGATGGATAGGTAAGTTTGGATAACAGGACAGTAACAGATTCTGCCAACGTTATCGAGGTACACAGATCGTGGGAGGCATATGGCAGATCTTAGTTCATGGGATTCACCCACAAAGGAATTATTGATAAATTTTAGGAGAATGGTCCTGACCCTAAACGTCACCTATACATGTTCTCCAGAGATGCTGCCTGACCCACTGAGTTACTCCAGCAATTTGTGTTTGCCGCAAGATTTCAGCATCTGCATTTCATTGAGTAATAGAGTCTTACAGCATGGAAACAGGCCCTTAGGCTCAGCTTGCCCATACCGGCTAACATGTCCCATCTACACTAGTCCCACCTGCCTGCATTTGGCCCATATTCCTCTAAACCTGTCCTATCCATGTATTTGTCTAAATGTTTTTTAACTGTTGCAATAGTAACTGCCTCAACTACCTCTGGCAGCTCGTTCCATCCTTTGTGTGAAAAAGTTACCCCTCAGATTACTATTACATCTTTCCCTCCTCACATTCAACCTATGTCCTCTGGTTCTCAATTCCCCTACTCTGGGCAAGAATCTCTGTGCATCTACCTGATCTATTCCTCTCATGATTTTATGCACCTCTAAAAGATCACCCCTCATCTTCCTGTGCTCCAAGGAATAGAGATCCAGCCTGCTCAACCTCCTCATGTAGCTCAGGCCTTCAAGTCCTACCAACATCCTCGTAAATCTTCTCTGCACCCTCTCTAGCTTGAATATATCTTACCTACAACATGGTGCCCAAAACTTGACACAACACTCTAAATGCAGCATCACCAACTGCAACATGAACTCCCATCCTCTCAACTCAATGCTCTGTCTGATTAAGGCCAATGTACTAAAAGCCTTTTGACCACCCTATCTACCTGTGATGCCACTTTGAATGAACCACGTGTCTGTGCTCCTAGATCCCTCTGCTCCACAACACTACCCAGAGCCCTACTGTTTACTGTGTATGTTTTGCCCATGTTAGTGCTCCCAAAATGCAACACCTCACATTTCTCTGTATTTTATATCGAAGTCACGTTAGTGACTACGTGAAGAGCCCGCCAGTCCGCATGCGCGTCAATACGCGGACGCATGGCGTGCGAGTTGGAGCAGTTCAAAACTGCTCTGGCAGTTCAGTTAATTTTATTTCCAGCGGGCCACTGCAGACAGCGGGCCCGGAGAAGCTGATGGAGGCGGATGGTTTTGGGCCACCATGGAGGCTCCATAAGGAGCTAGGGGGAAAACATTTTTTGTGGCTGCCGCCGTTCGAGCTCCGAACGGGAGCAGGTGGCCGAAATTGGAGGCCGCCATGGAGCTCCATAGGAGCTGGGATGAGATATTGCGGCTGCCGGCATTAGAGCTCCGAACGGGAGCAGGCAGCCAGATTTGGAGGCCGCCGTGGGGCTCCGTAAGGAGCTAGGATTTCATAATTGCGGCTGCCGGCGCAGCCAGGTCAACGATCGCTGCAGGAGGTTTAGCAGCAGCCGGTGAGTTAAAAATAGCCACGGCCAGGAGCTACCGCACAGGTAAGCTCAGCTGCCATAGCACCAAGCAATTTTAAACTTAGTTACTGCTAGCTGAGGGGCTCAGCTATGCTGCAGCAGCATATAGTGTATGCTTTATTTTTGGGCGGCTATAAATAGAGTTGGCAGGTTTTTAAATAGGTTGGCAGGTTGCCACTCGGTCACGTTTGTGACTATCGTAGTATATAGCATTCAAAGGTCATGTTTAATTCTTTGGCAATATAACGATGTGTCTTATCATGCCAATAAAGTTTATATTGGAAATGTTAATTACAAAGGACATTTATTATCACATCCACCAAATGGTGTAGTGAAATTGGACTTGCCATTGCAGTCCAGAGCTCCTGGCTTAGGAAGCCTTTTTTGAGCTGTGTCTATCAGACACCTGTGGGAGCTACACCTGGTTCAGGGTGGCGTCATGGTAATTTCCACTCACTAGAGGGGACTGTTGGAGATTCTGTTATAAGAGACTCCAACTATGTGGATATCGATAGAGCAGTGGAATCTCTGATTTAATGGGGATATGCTTCTTTTAATCATATGAACGCAAGGTAGCAACACCTTGTGCAGGAATACTCCGTTGAGGCTCCAGAAGGGAGCAAGGACTCGGAGTCACTAGCAGGTGCAACCTATCTGGTAAGTATAATAAATAATGATTTATACTGACAGAGCGCCGATCTGCACAGCTAGTCCCGATACAGATCCTAGAGGGAGCAGCTTGGCACCCCGAGTCGGGGCAAAGTCAAGTCTGTGAGATAAGTCCTGTTGGATGATTTGGGTCAAGGGGATTCTGTCCCCACATCTATGGCAGATGTGATTGGCCGTTTGTCTCAATTGGAACATCTGATGAATCAGATGGTGGCACGAATTATGCTCCGTGTTATGGAGGCATGCACAGGCAGTTCGAGTCATATGCCTGTAGCAACTCCTGGTTCAGGGTTGCAATATTCCTCTCACTCGGTTGAAAGGAGTACCGGAGATGGTGGCACAAAATATGCTCCGTGTTACGGAGGCATGCACAGGCAGTTTGACTCATATGCCTGTGGCAACGCCTGGTTCAGGGTTGCACTATTTCTCCCACTCTACGAGCGTGTCAGAGATCAGTATGGAGCTGACTCCAAATATGAGTATGTGCCTGAATCCCATGCTTTAATGCATGATGTACGAGAGTCGCATAAGGAAGAGCTGCCTGCTCTTGCCTTTAAATTTGCTGTTCCCTCGGGGACAGGCAAGCCACTACAAGAGGAGTTGGCCAGCGGCATCAGCTATCTAACATCACACCAGCTGAAGAAATGGCAAGCATGACAGACAGGGTCTGTAAATGGAACTTCGCCGAAGCTCCAACAAGCAAATCGACCCGGGTTCAGAGACGCTGGCAGGTAAGTTCTCTTTATTAACCTCCGTAAAACTCTGAGATGGAGCAGTCTGCCGGCCCAGGTTTGGGTTTACTGGCAACATGGGCTGTCTAATATTCTTTCACTGTCTTTGGGATAGATCAGGTTGATGCAGAGACATTGGCAGGGTGCCTTGCATAGTAACCTGTGTATGTTCCAAGTAGGAACAGCTTGGTTACCCTGGTTCAGGGTAGACCATCATGGAACTCGCTGGCCATATGGGTCATATTGACCAGGGAAGCACTGCCTCATCATCTGTGATTGAGGTTATCAGGCTGCTCAGTAGACTAAAGTAGTTGAAGTCTCCCTCAACGCATGATTAAATTTCTGCTCAGTTAGTAGAGTTGCCGGTTCATTGGAAACATCATTGCCATCCTCTCTGGGATAGGTAGCTACCAGCAGGAAGCTGGTCTGGCATATCATATTTTTTTATCTGACCTGCAGGTTAATGTTGTGAATCAACAATGTATTTATAATAATCCATAGGCTCTCAATACCAGTATTCCTGATTGAGTGGCGGGTCGAAGAGATTGTGTTGCGCACTCTGGCGACTCAGACAAGTGGTTTCAGTCAGAGGACTGCGAAGCATTTCCTGATTCAGGTTTGCATTATGCTAAATTGACAGGGAACTCATATTCCCACATCAAGGGGAGACTGTGTTTTCAGCTCTAGTCATAAGGTTCCGTCCGTGTGGTCAATAGAGGAACGGTAGTTCCGAGTGGAATCAATGACATCTCATCGGAGGTTGAGTGGTCTGGCCAAGAACGAGAGGGGTATATTTCTGATACTTCTCAAGATTACAGAAATAGGGAGCATGCCGAATCAGGTTAGCATTTGGCTAATCTGATCATGTGTTTAGTTACCCAGTTTAAGATGGATGATTGGCTTTCAGCAACTTAACTGATTCAGAGAATCGATCTTGAAGATGCATACTTTGCCATATCTTTACACATGAGGCACAGATTATCTGGTGTTTTGATAACATAGCCAGTGGTGGAAGCCAATGCTGCCCTACTCAGATCAAAGGACATTGTGTCATCGAGTTTTAGATAATATGCAAAATTTGCAGCTGATAATTCTTGGGGGTTATCAGTAGATACCTCTTGCGATATTAAGAATGAGGCAACATGAAATTTAATAATGCCAATTTTGCCTATTCATTCAGGCCATGGTAAGGCAGCTGAAGCAACTCCTATTTACTTGGTCATGAGTGATGGCTGGGGCAGCCTGTCTTCTCGGGCAGCTAGCTCTGCATGATTGTATGGGAAGTTTGTGAACAAAATATGTGAGTTACTTTTAAACGGAAGTAACAGAGGTTGTGTGTGGCTTTCAGTTTGAGCCTAGAGAAACATTTATGTGATAGCACAATTGACACTGCTTGTGCTGTTTTGTCATTCTCTATAGTACCATAAGTGGGACAATAAATGATTGGTTATTCACCCGCTGTTCACTGACGTTATGCAGGGTGTCTTTCATATGACCACTCTAATAGCCTACACTCATTGTAGTGTGCGATCTATATCAGTAAATTATTATGCAAATATTCTTCTACTGTATTCCTAATGGGAGCAGTATTTTTAAGACAATTATGCTTTCAGCAACTGATCTCAGCACAAAGAACACAGTCTTTATTCAATCTCTGGCTCGGTTTCTGGGTCATAACTGACATTAGGGTAGTTTGTTATGGGAATGATCTCATAAGCAAAATGGGTATGATTGCGTACATTTGAATTTGACAGCATACCCACCTGAGCAGAGATTGGGGGAGTCATTAGTTATACAAGTGCACTGAGCTTGCTAGTACCTATGAGATGAAAGATGGTTTCTTTATTGTTATTCAATAGTCTCAAGATATTGCTGATGGCTCATTAGCAGCCAATAGAATGGATAGTTCCCTTTCATCATACAGCTAGAGGCTTACATAGTGCGTGTTAATAAATTATAAATTTGGTTGAATATGTCTGGATATTTGCAGATAGAATTCTGCATAGTGTTGCATGAGTTATTGTCTAACTCAAAGTCAATTGGGACTATGGTCCGGTTAAAAACAATGGCCATGTATGCAAGTTAGCATCATGGTATTAATAACCCATGCTTTTTCTACCATTAATGGTTTATCTGTTTAAGTGTTTCACACACAGATTGGGTTACTGCATGAAACCACAGAGCTTTGAAGACTTCACGTAGTCACTCACGTGACTTCGATATAAAATAGAAAGATTAAACGAGAACTTACCGTTTGAAGTTTGATCTTTATTTTATGAGAAGTTGAAGTGAGGGAATACGTGCCCTCCACTCCCAACCCTACTTCTCATAAAGATCATTCGGTAGTTCTAAGGTCGTTAATCTTTCTATAGTTTAGGTCAGCAACTATTCTGTGGTTTCATACAGCTGCTCTAAAGATTGACGCACATGCGGACTGGCGGGCTCTTCATGTAATCCCTCACTTCAACTTCTCATAAAATAAAGATCAAACTTTAAAAGGTAAGTTCTCGTTTAATCTTTCTATTAAATTCCATCAATCAATCAGCAGCCCACCTGCCCAACTGATCAGGATCCTGTTAAAATTTTTGACAACCATCTTCACTATCTACAGTACCTTCCACTTTTGTCTCATCTGTAAATGTTTCCAAAGTTGTCTGGGAATGTTATAATGGGAAATGTTTAGACGGGGTGATATTTGTCAAATGTGTTCAGGAAAGTTTCCTCCGGCAATATGTTGAGGGCCCTAAACTGGAGAGGGAACACTTTATCTAGTCTTGGGAAAGTGGATGAATTGTTCGTGGATGACCCTCCCAGCCAATCCACATACTTTCTGCTGAAAGCTGCCGCTCCTCTTCCAATCTCTGAGTTAAGTGGATTCCCTTGTGTCTCCACTTTAGTGGACTTCATTTTTGCACATGGGCTGATAGAATGAATGAATGAATGAATAAGTTTACTGGCCAAGTATTCACATACAAGGAATTTGCCTTGATGCTCTGCCCACAAGTGATATGACATATTGTGACTGTTAAGAATGATACATAAAACATTAAACATTAATAATAAAATAATAGAACCTCTATTAACAGGCTATCTGAGCAATGGTGGGCATGACAGTCAATTCCAATGTTATCCATGCCCTCATATGGGCACTTTCCAAAAGGCCACTGAATAAAAATCTAGAGTGGAAGCCATATTAAGTTTTTTTTTAAAAGACAGAAAGTGCTAGAGTAACTCAATGGGTTAGGCAGCATCTCCGGAGAATATGATCAGATGATGTTCCGGGTTGGGACCCTTCCGACCATGATTTATGCAACCATATTCAGTTGTCTCCTACCCTTTGCTGGATGCTGAGGCCAATTGTGGTGTTCATGCTATCAAGTAGCACAGGACAGAGCATGGATCAAACCACACACATTATGATCTTTGTAGTTTAGTACCAGATTAGCTGGAGTATTTAGTCTGTAATCCATTCAGGAAGCTCTGAAATTGTATTCTAAATATCAGTGCAATGCAATAGAATTGGCTGTCACATTCCCGTGCAAATTCTCCCACTCAGCAACATTTAATAAAAAAGTGTGTCTCAAGGTGACAGTGTAATAAAGCAATGACAGTCCCTAAATTAGACATGCTAGCTTCTGACATACATCTAATTATTTTTCCAACTTTCGTAATAACAGGAAGAGCTTGTGGAAGTCATATATCAGGATTTTTGTGCATAACAAGAGAAAGCATTCCCAAGAGAGTCTTAGTTTTCTTTGCTCATTCTTCAGAGCCCCAGATTGAATGAAGGTGACATCAATTGGAATATATCTCCCCGGATTAAACTTCTAATATGAGCATGAGGTCAATCTTCCAGGAATTTCTGCACTCTTAATAATTACAGTTAGTTTTGGGAGCCAGAGCTGCAGGCTGTGAGGTTGACAAATTGCACATTGATGGCCAATTAAAATCCTATAATGGGCCGTTTGCTCACAACCTTCACTTCAACTGGAACAAAAATGTAACTTGAGCTGAGCAAATGATGTTTTTGATATCGAGGGGGTAACTAGTATTGCCTAGAGACTGTCACAGCTACAAATATGTACTATGCCTAAATGAGATTCTGGGTAACTTACCACACTAAAGCCGATTGCTTTATATTGAATTGTATATTTTGAATTGATTGCAAGGTCCAATAGCATGAAGTTCCAAACTTTATAGGGGGGCAAGAAAGGCTATTTGTTCCTTTGTACCCATTTTATATTAAATCGTATATCTTCAGGCACTCTCCATCTTCTTAACCACTCGAGACAAATATCTAACGATGAATAGTACGTATGATACAATCATGAATATTGCAAGTCATAGCAATATAGTTATAGTGTGGAAATAAGCCCTTCAGCCCAACGTGCCCACGCCAACCAACATACCCCATCTACACTAGTACTACCTGCCTGCGTCCGGCCCATATCCCCCTACACCTGTCCTATCCATATACCTGTCTAAATGTTTCTTAAACATTGTGATGGTACCTGCCTTAACGAACTCCTCCGGCAGCTAATTCCATACACCTACCACGTTTTGTGTAAAAAAGGTACCATTCAGATTTCTCTTAAATCTTTTCCCCCTCACCTTAAACTTATGTGCGCTGATTCTTGATTCCCCTCCTCTGGGTAAAAGACTCGATCTATTTCTCTCATGATTTTGTAGACCTCTTTCAGATCACCCCTCATCCTCCTGCGCTCCTAGGAATAAAGTCCTAGCCTGCTCAATTTCTCTCTGTAGTTCAGGCCCACGAGTCCTGGCAACAACCTTGTAAATCTTCTCTGTACCCTTTCCAGCTTGACAACATCTTTCCTATAACATGGTACAAGAAACTGAACACAATATTTGAAATGTGGCCACATCAATGTCTTATATAACTGCAACATGACCTCTCAACGTCTATACTCAATACTCTGACTGATGAAGGTCAATGTGCCAAAGATATATTTTGGATCCTATCCACCTGTGATGCCACTTTCAAGGAACTATGTACTTGCACCCCTAGATACCCGAGCTCTACAACGCTTCCCAGAGCCCTACCATTCTCTGTGTTGCTCCTGCCCATGTTAGAATTCCCAAAATGCAACACCTCACATTTATCTGTATTAATTTAGACCAACCATTCCTAAGCCCACCTGCCCAAGTGATCAAGATCCTTCTGCAATTTTTGAAAACCTTTTTCACAATCTGCATTACCATCCACTTAACTGTCACAGTGATATCTCAAATAATATAATGTCCACATGTATCTGGGCAAATAGAGATACAATTTCCACAGCTATCTGGGCAAAGAGAGGTCTATTTTAGTTTAGTTTAGAGATGCAGCGCGGAAATAGGCCTTTTGGCCTTTTGGCCCACTGAGTCCATGCCAACCTGCAATCCCTGTACACGAGGACTATCCTACACATACTAGGGACAATGTTACATTTTTTTAAGGATGAAAAAATAGCATACACATGCACCGGTTCTGGTGGGAACCAATGTCACCTGAATCCTTGTTGCTGGATTGCCTTCTGTTCCATGAAGGACCACCCAACCTTTTAAGAACTATGGAAACAATATACTCAGAGCTATTCTGCAATGTGAAGTTTGGTTCAGTTGTATATTTGCATCCATCTTCCAGCCTCAGGCAGCAATCCTCGAAAAAAATAAATCATCCTTTCAGAATGTTTTATTATGAGAATACTATGCACTGTATCTGGGAAATGCCAGAATATCCCTTGGAGATCATTTACAGGGATGATACAGGGAACTGTCACAGAGCATGAATCAGTCATGATCATTATATACTGTATGTTGGGGTAGACTTGAGCTGCCAGGTAGCCTACTCCTGCTGCCATTTTGTTACACACACAAGGAACTATTGATACTGGAACATTGTGTAGAATACAAAGTGCTAGAGAAACTCAGAAGTCAGGCAGCAACTCTGGAGGACATAGATAGGTGACGTTTCGGATTGAAACCTTTCTTCAGTCTATTTCCGTATGGTTTCATCTGACAAGCCTGAATTTAAATGTTAGTGATACGTGAGTGTGAACACTTCAGTCATTAGTCTGTTGGCTTTTGCTTTTGCAAACCACAGTAAAGCTTGCATGTACATTCTTCATGCCCTAAACTCTGGCACCAATGTGTAATTTGAGGGATCATCAAAGACTCACAGAACACTAGCCACAAATGGACTTTAGATTGTTCCTATTTCCCAGTTTTGAATCAGATCCTTAGATTATAGCTTGGCAAGTGTCCATTCAAATTCTGTTTAACTTTGCTTCTCCCTCTGGCTATGACTTTCAGACACACCAAATAAATGATCACTATTTTTATTCTCACTATCTTTCTACCAATTAACTTAAATCTTAGTCTGAATAATCTTATTTATTTCAAAACATGCTCCCATTTTGGGCAGTGTGTACATTTACAGTGCTTATTCTTGTCCTCATTACTAAGGGAAATTGAGTACTCTTGTTCACCATGACTAATTCTCTCATAACTTTATCCGTCACAGTCTTTGAAAACGCCCGCCTTCCTAATTGCTCCCACATGGAACACTCTCACTCTTGCAACATTGTTATAAATCTCATCCTTCCTGTGGTGTTGTGACCAGAATTGTAAGCAGAATCCCAGTTGTAGTCGCACTTTGTTTTACACAGTGCTGGCATGACTTCCCACCGCTTGTTAATCCAGCTCAGTGTTTCTGAACCGGGGTTCCTCGCAACGCTAGGGTTCCGTAAGAGGTCGCTCGTGGTTCCCGGAGAAAAAGTGATAAACTAGCCCAGGGGTGTCAAACTATCGGCATGCGTCCCGCGAAGGGGTCCAATCTGGCCCGCGGGATGATTTCCCCAATGTCAGAGCGGGCTGCAGCTGTCCCCGGTGCCAGATCAGGCTGCAAATGTCCCCGGTGCCGGGGCATCCGGGCTCCCCTTGAGCCGCTGCTCGTGCACGTGACCCGCCTCCCTTGTCAGCCGTGTGCTCCTTATATGGAGTGAGAGGCCGCGGGTGCACGCTGCCAGCATTGTGACGACTCCTTGACTGACACCCAACCCGACCAATTGAACCGCTGGTGCTGCTCGGGGGGTGGGGGGGGAGGTGGGAGGGGGGGATATGGGGGAGGGCCTGAACGCGGTGAGAGCCAGACAAACAGGCTGACCGTCATCCCGCGTGGTTGACACTAGGCTGGCCCAATAGAAGGGACCACCCCCTGGGCAGTCAGCTGTGGCCAATGAGGAAGGAGGGGGTGCAGTTAGGTTGTGCGGTACGGAGCGGTTGGGTGCTGGGTTTGAATGCTGTGACGAAAGAAAAAAACCATTGTAGCGGTGGATACTTTTCTCTTTACGCTGTGTGGAGCAGCATGGCGGAGGAGAGAGCTCAGCTGACCACAAAGCGTCTCTGTTCTAGGCCCTTCCCAGTCTTCCGATCATCCCAGAAGCCCGCACTGACCGGGAGAGGCCACAACTCGGATTCTCTCTTGGATGCCAGCGCTAAAATGGTGGTGGAGAAGTAGACCTATCGAAACAACAATTTGTTTCATTTGGTCTACATTTGTGTCTGCTAATGTTCAATTTCAAATGGTTTATTAATGGAAAGGGTGTGGCTCCCAAAACAATCTTAGTCTAAATAGCATTGTTTATTCTCCCTCTCAGCACAACTTTCTTGTAGCCTATGACAATGTTAATACCAATCATAAAAGTAATGTTTGCTAGGCAATCTTCTTCATAAAAAAAGAAAATTCGTAAAGTGAAACACTTTGTAGTTATAGCAGATTCTGAGACACGTGAGAGCAGGTTGAAAAAACAAAGGCAATGAAAGCTGTGGGAACATGCGTTCGCGTGTGCACAACATGAAGTCGCATTTTGCCTAATCCGGCCCGTGACCTAAATTGAATTTGACACCCCTGATCTAGACCAAGCGTGGAGCCGTTGGGTCTCCCTCCCCCAACGCAATATTCCCCCAGTAGCACTCACCTATGCACAACGTGACACGAGTCAAAATGGCAATCTCAAAATGGCGGCAGACCCGGCAACCCCCAACTCAGGGGTTCCCTGAGACATGAAAATTATTTCCAGGATTCCACAAGGGTAAAAAGGTTGAGAAATGCTGGTTTCCAGGATTCCACAAGGGTAAAAAGGTTGAGAAATGCTGGTCTAGCTTTCATCTTCACTTTTCTTTGCCTCTTGTGGAATTAGAAATTCCCAAAATTACATCCCGCATTGAGCCATTTGTTTTTTGCTCCACTGCTGTTAACAATGACTCTCTTGTTTTATCTTAATTTTATCACGCAGGTAAAATGGAAGACCTGGATATTAGGATATCACAGCACTTGAAAATATAAGATGGATGAAGGAATAATGGCCAGGTAAGTATTTTCTGAAGTGTGTTGATGAAAAGTATAGGGGTCAAGCAAACTTAGGAGGCCGAGTGAGTTACCAATTCCTTTGTTTGGTTGTCTCAATAGTTTTGAGATCTTTAGAAAAAAAGGAGCCAGTTTACAAAATGGAACAATGTTGTGACCAGAAGAAGGCCATTTGTGATATTCTGACACAACCTCCTGTGCCACATGTTGATGAGAATAGCAATTGGAGAATAGGGAACTTGAATATATGGCTAAGGAGGTAGAGCAGAGGTCCAGATTTACTTTAGTTTATTTTACAGATACAGTATGGAAACAGGCCATTCAGCCTAATTAATCCATATGTCCATTGATCACCCATCCACACGAGTTTTATGTTATCCCACTTTCTCATCAACTCCTTACACAGTTAGGGCAATTTATAGAGGCCAAGGGTCGAACCAGGTCTCTGGCGCTATGAGGACATTGGCAAGGCCACTTTTGGATTACTATGTATAGTTCTGATCAGCCTGCTTTAGTAAGGGTTCAGAAAAATGATTTATGAGGATGTTATGAAGTCTGGAAGGTTTGAATTATAAAGAGAGGGAGGTAGGCAGGATCTTTTTTCCCCGGAGCGTAGTAAGCTGAGGGGTGATCATAAAAATATTTTTTAATTCATGAGCAGAGAAAAGGTGAATAACTACCGTCTATTCCTAAGTGTAGGAGAGTCAAACATTAAAAGGTAAAAGTTTAAGATGAGAGGGGAAATATTAAAGGGGACGTGATGGGTAATATTTTCACAGAGGAAGGTCCAAACATGGAACAAGTTGACAGAAATGGTAGGGTAAAATTCCAACATTCAGAAGACAAATAGACGGACACACGGATAGGAAAGGTTTGGAAGCATATGGGCAGTCGCAGGTAAGTGGAACTAGCTTTGTTAAGCAAATTGGTCAGCATGGAAGAGGTGGACCAAAGGGCCTGTTTCTATGCTGTTTAGGTCTATGACTATGACATTTTAACATATTAACATAATCTGTAATCTTATTACTTCTGAGCATACTGTGCTTATAACTATAAAACTCTGAGTGTGTGTGTGTGTGTGTGTGTGTGTGTGTGTGTGTGTGTGTGTGTTTTTTATTTTTTTTATTTGTCAAGTATTCACGTACAAGGAATTTGCCTTGGTGCTCCGCCCGCAAGTGATATACAGTGACAGTTAAGAATGATACATAAATTGCTTCTAATAAAAATAGTTTAAAAAAAAAAAAATTTAAGAAAAAAGAATGATACATAAAACATTATTGATTAAATGTGAATTACATAACATTCCAGAGCAAAAGGCTACAGATTTTTGGTTATTGAGTAGAGCTACTACTCATGGAATAAAGCTGTTTTTATGTCTGGCTGTGGCAGCTTTGACAGTCTGGAGTCACCTTCCAGAGAGAAATGATTCAAAGAGTTTGTGGCCAGGGTGAGAGGGTTCAGAGATGATCTTACCCGCTCGCTTCCTGGCCCTTGCAGTGTACAGTTCGTCAATGGAGAGAAGGTTGCAGCCAATAACCTTCTCAGCTGATTGAACGATTCGCTGCAGCCTCCGGGTGTCAAGCTTGGTGGTTGAGCCAAACCAGACCATGATGGAGAAGGTGAGGACAGTCTCTATGATGGCCGTATAGAATTGTTTGTGTGTTGTCACATCTTCTCGAAAAAACGATGCGCTAACGGTAAGATTGTTACATATTCGGGTAGAGATTTACCCCCTGGTGTCCGAAATCGCCTTATCTGAAAATTTCATGCATTATTTCTCGAGTTATTAATCAAAATGTTCAAAAATCTGAAAGAACTTGGAAAATAAAACCGAGCGGCTTTGGCTGATGATGTGACATCACAATGGCTGCACGCTGTGTTCTCACGCTGCGAGTGACGTCGCTCAGCCGCCCGCTCGCAGCGGCCGTGTCCCCTCGCTCGGGGGTCCTTGGGCCATCGCATAGTGGGGAGGTTGCTGATGCTGATTGAACCTGGGCTGGAGGGACTATTGCGTTTGGGAACCAGCCCTGCCCTGTGATGCCACGCAACATCTCCTTGTGCCTTGGGTCTCTCTCCCACTCCCCTGGGCCTCCCCACTCCCCCTTCCCACCCTCTCTCCCCCCCGCTCTCTCCCCCCTCTATCCCACCCTCTCAGCTCCCCCTCTTCACCCACTCCTCCCTCCCTCCCCTCCTCTTCCCCCTCCCTTCCCCCCACCTCCCCCTCCCCCTCCCTTCCCCCCACCTCCCACTCCCTTTCTCCCCTCCCTCACCCCTCCTCTCCCCTTCCCCCACCCCTCTCCTCCCCCCTCTCTGCCCCCTCTCTCCCCCCTCTCTCCCCCTCCCTCTCACCCCCTCTCTTTTCCCTCCCTCAATCTCTCTCTGTCTCTGCCCTCTCTCTCTGTGTCTCTGCCCCTCTCTCTCTCTGCCCCCTCTCTCTCTGTCCTCATTCTCTACCCCCCCCCTTCTCTAGACACGCCTGCAAGTTGGGGGCTATGCATCAGTGGATAGGGCGGGGATGGGGTAAAAGTCGCCAATGAATAATATTCATATAATATCAAGGGGGATGGTTAGTGTGTGTGTGTGCGGTGGGTAGTTAATGTGCGTGTGTGTGTGTGTGTGTGTGGGGGGTGGTTAGTGCTTGTGTGACACCGCAGGCCTCCCCCGCCACCCCCCATCACAACGGGTCACACTTAGAAACATAGAAACATAGAAAATAGATGCAGGAGAAGGCCATTCGGCCCTTCGAGCCTGCACCACCATTCAATATGATCATGGCTGATCATCCAACTCAGTATCCCGTACCTGCCTTCTCTCCATACCCCCTGATCCCTTTAGCCACAAGGGCTACATCTAACTCCCTCTCAAATATAGCCAATGAACTGGCCTCAACTACCTTCTGTGGCAGAGAATTCCAGAGATTCACCACTCTCTGTGTGAAAAATGTTTTTCTCATCTCGGTCCTAAAAGATTTCCCCCTTATCCTTAAACTGTGACCCCTTGTCCTGGACTTCCCCAACATCGGAAACAATCTTCCTGCATCTAGCCTGTCCAACCCCTTAAGAATATTGTAAGTTTCTATAAGATCCCCCCTCAATCTTCTAAATTCTAGCGAGTACAAGCCGAGTCTATCCAGTCTTTCTTCATATGAAAGTCCTGACATCCCAGGAATCAGTCTGGTGCACCTTCTCTGTACTCCCTCTATGGCAAGAATGTCTTTCCTCAGATTAGGAGACCAAAACTGTACGCAATACTCCAGGTGTGGTCTCACCAAGACCCTGTACAACTGCAGTAGAACCTCCCTGCACCTATACTCAAATCCTTTTGTTATGAATGCTAACATACCATTCGCTTTCTTCACTGCCTGCAGCACCTGCATGCCTACTTTCAATGACTGGTGTACCATGACACCCAGGTCTCGTTGCATCTCCCTTTTTCCTAATCGGCCACCATTCAGATAATAGTCTACTTTCCTGTTTTTGCCACCAAAGTGGATAACCTCACATTTATCCACATTATACTGCATCTGCCATGCATTCACCCAGCCTATCCAAGTCACCTTGCAGTCTCCTAGCATCCTCCTCACAGCTAACACTGCCCCCCAGCTTCGTGTCATCCGCAAACTTGGAGATGTTGCATTCAATTCCCTCGTCCAAATCATTAATCTATATTGTAAATAGCTGGGGTTCCAGCACTGAGCCTTGCGGTACCCCATTAGTCACTGCCTGCCATTCTGAAAAGGACCCATTTACTCCTACTCTTTGCTTCCTGTTTGTCAGCCAGTTCTCTATCCACATCAATACAGAACCCCCAATACCGTGTGCTTTAAGTTTGTATACTATTCTCTTATGTGGGACCTTGTCGAAAGCCTTCTGTAAGTCCAGATATAACACATCCACTGGTTCTCTCTTATCCACTCTACTAGTTACATCCTCGAAACATTTTATAAGATTCGTCAGACATGATTTACCTTTCGTAAATCCATGCTGACTTTGCCCAATGATTTCACCACTTTCCAAATGTGCTGATATCCCATTTTTAATAACTGACTAGCAGTTTCCCCAGTACTGATGTTAGACTAACTGGTCGGTAATTCCCCGTTTTCTCTCTCCCTCCCTTTTAAAAAGAGGGGTTACATTAGATACCCTCCAATCCTCAGGAACTACTCCAGAATCTATAGAGTTTTTAAAAATTAGCACTAATGCATCCACTATTTCTGGGGCTACTTCCTTAAGTACTCTGGGATGCAGCCTATCTGGCCCTAGGGATTTATCGGCCTTTAATCCATTGAATTTACCTAACACCACTTCCCGGCTAACCTGGATTTCACTCAGTTCCTCCATCTCATTTGACCCCCGGTCCCCTGCTATTTCAGGCAGATTATTTATGTCTTCCTTAGTGAAGACAGAACCAAAGTAGTTATTCAATTGGTCTGCCATGGCCTTGTTCCCCATGATCAATTCACCTGTTTCTGACTGCAAGGGACCTACATTTGTTTTAACTAATCTTTTTCTCTTCACATATCTATAAAAACCTTTGCAGTCAGTTTTTATGTTCCCTGCCAGTTTTCTTTCATAATCTATTTTCCCTTTCCTAATTAAGCCCTTTGTCCTCCTCTGCTTGACTCTGAATTTCTCCCAGTCCTCTGGTAGGCTGCTTTTTCTGGGTAATTTGTACGCTTCATCTTTTGTTTTGATACTATCCCTGATTTCCCTTGTTATCCACGGATGCACTACCTTCCCTAATTTATTCTTTTGCCAAACTGGGGTGAACAATTGTTGTAGTTCATCCATGCAGTCTGTAAATGCCTTCCATTGCATATCCACCGTCAAACCTTTAAGAATCAATTGCCAGTCTATCTTGGTCCCTCCCCCAACCGTTCTAGTTTAAATTCTCCCCAGTAGCCTTTGCAAATCTCCCCGCCAGGATATTGGTCGCCCTCGGGTTCAAGTTCAACCCGTTCTTTTTGTACACTTGGTCTATGTACCCTAAAAATATGTTCGAATATCTGTTTAGAATAACTGAGGATTTATCGTTTCTTTACTGATGTTGTTCTTGTTGCATCCAATGTACCTGTAAAGCTGCATGAAGCAAGTCTAGTTTGTATCTTGTCTACATGATGAATAACCATTCTTGACTTTAATCATCTGAAAATGTATTTCCCATTTATGTATCTTTTGTCACTGATTGAACCCACTCCCTTAAAGCTTTATAGTGAGTGGAACCCATCATATTAACCAACTTCCCTTCCATTCAGTTTACACCTCATACTGCCTTTGCAAGGCCACCAGCATAATCAAGGACCAGTCTCACCCTCGTCACTCCCTCTTCTCCCCTCTCCCATCAGGCAAGTATGAAAACACACACCTCCAGATTCAGGGGCAATTTCTCCCCCAGGTGTGTCAAGTAACTGAACCAATCTATCAACAGAGGACATCGTTTTAAGTTGAGGGGAGGAAAATGTATTAAGAATCTGAGGGGTAAAGGGCGTGTTCCACGAGCCTGCGACAGCATGCGGCGAGCGCGACCTAACGTGGTCGCATGAGCCGTACGGCCTCGCGGGGCCGGTCCCACTTCGATCGCCGGAGCCGTATGGAGTTGTGCGGGGCTGGTCCCGACATCACGCGCGGCTCCGAAAAACTGACACTGTCCAAAAATTCCGCACGGCAACAGCCCGTCGGCCCGCAGCCGCATTGAGGACGTACGCAGCGTCTCGATGTCGTACGCAGCGTCGATGTCGTATGCAGCGTCTTGACATCGTATGCAGCGTCTTGACAGCGTATGCCTAGCGTGTGGCGTTGCGCGATGTCGTCACCGCCCGGCGTGCCGTTGCGTGATGACGTCACCGCACGACGCCGTGCGACGTCCAAATTCAGTCGGCCCGCCTCCTGCCCAGCTGATTGGTGAGTATGATGTCGGAATCAGCTCCGCACAACTCCAGACATCTCCGTGGTACATAGATACATAGATACATAGAAAATAGGTGCAGGAGTAGGCCATTCGGCCCTTCGAGCCTGCACCGCCATTCAATATGATCATGGCTGATCATCCAAATCAGTATCCCGTACCTGCCTTCTCTCCATACCCCCTGATCCCTTTAGCCACAAGGGCCACATCTAACTCCCTCTTAAATATAGCCAAAGAACTGGCCTCAACTACCCTCTGTGGCAGAGAGTTCCAGAGATTCACCACTCTCTGTGTGAAAAAGTTTTTCCTCATCTCGGTCTTAAAGGATTTCCCCCTTATCCTTAAGCTGTGACCCCTTGTCCTGGACTTCCCCAACATCGGGAACAATCTTCCTGCATCTAGCCTGTCCAACCCCATAAGAATTTTGTACGTTTCTATAAGATCCCCTCTCAATCTCCTAAATTCTAGCGAGTATAAGCCAAGTCTATCCAGTCTTTCTTCATATGAAAGTCCTGACATCCCAGGAATCAGTCTGGTGAACCTTCTCTGCACTCTATGGCTATAATGTCCTTCCTCAGATTTGGAGACCAAAACTGTACGCAATACTCCAGGTGTGGTCTCACCAAGACCCTGTACAACTGCAGTAGAACCTCCCTGCTCCTATACTCAAATCCTCTTGCTATGAAGGCCAACATACCATTCGCTTTCTTCACTGCCTGCTGCACCTGCATGCCTACTTTCAATGACTGGTGTACCATGACACCCAGGTCTCGCTGCACCTCCCCATTTCCTAATCGGCCACCATTTAGATAATAGTCTGCCTTCCCGTTTTTGCCACCAAAGTGGATAACCTCACATTTATCCACATTATACTGCATCTGCCAAACATTTGCCCACTCCCCCAGCCTATCCAAGTCACCTTGCAGTCTCCTAGCATCCTCCTCACAGCTAACACTGCCCCCCAGCTTAGTGTCATCCGCAAACTTGGAGATGTTGCTTTCAATTCCCTCGTCCAGATCATTAATATAAATTGTAAATAGCTGGGGTCCCAGCACTGAGCCTTGCGGTACCCCACTAGTCACTGCCTGCCATTGTGAAAAGGACCCGTTTACTCCTACTCTTTGCTTCCTGTTTGCCAGCCAGTTCTCTATCCACATCAATACTGAACCCCCAATACCGTGTGATTTAAGCTTGTATCCTAATCTCTTATGTGGTACCTTGTCGAAAGCCTTCTGAAAGTCCAGATACAACACATCCACTGGTTCTCCCCTATCCACTCCACTAGTTACATCCTCGAAAAATTCTATAAGATTCGTCAGACACGATTTACCTTTCGTAAATCCATGCTGACTTTGTCCAATGATTTCACCACTTTCCAAATGTGCTGCTATCCCATCTTTAATAACTGACTCTAGCAGTTTCCCCACTACCGATGTTAGACTAACTGGTCTGTAATTCCACGTTTTCTCTCTCCCTCCCTTCTTAAAAAGTGGGGTTACGTTTGCTACCCTCCAATCCTCAGGAACTACTCCAGAATCTAAAGAATTTTGAAAAATTATCACTAATGCATCCACTATTTCTGGAGCTACTTCCTTAAGTACTCTGGGATGCAGCCTATCTGGCCCTGGTGATTTATCGGCCTTTAATCCATTCAATTTACCCAACACCACTTCCCGACTAACCTGGATTTCACTCAGTTCCTCCATCTCCTTTGACCCGCGGCCCCCTGCTATTTCCGGCAGATTATTTATGTCTTCCTTAGTGAAGACGGAACCAAAGTAGTTATTCAATTGGTCCGCCATATCCTTGTTCCCCATGATCAATTCACCTGTTTCTGACTGCAAGGGACCTACATTTGTTTTAACTAATCTCTTTCTCTTCACATATCTATAAAAACTTTTGCAGTCAGTTTTTATGTTCCCTGCCAGTTTCCTTTCATAATCTATTTTCCCTTTCCTAATTAAGCCCTTTGTCCTCCTCTGCTGGTCTCTGAATTTCTCCCAGTCCTCTGGTATGCTGCTTTTTCTGGCTAATTTGTACGCAACATCTTTTGCTTTGATACTATCCCTGATTTCCCTTGTTATCCACGGATGCACTACCTTCCCTGATTTATTCTTTTGCCAAACTGGGATGAACATTTTTTGTAGTTCATCCATGCAGTCTTTAAATGCCTTCCATTGCATATCCACCGTCAACCCTTTTAGGTCTAATTGCCAGTCAATCTTGGCCAATTCACGTCTCAAGTGGTAGGAAGTGGGACCGGCCCCGCGAGGCCGTATGCCTCAAGCCACCACGTTTGGTCGCGCTAGACGCATGCAATCGCATGCTGGTGGGACAGGCCCTTAACTTTTCAACGCAAAGATTGGTAGGTGCATGGAACGAGATGCGAGAGGAGCTAGTTGAGACAGGTACTATCACAGCGTTTAAGAAATATTTTGACATGTACATGGATAGGACAAGTTTAGAGGGTTTATGGGCCAAATGCAGGTACGTAGGACTAGTGTAGAAGGGACATGTTGGCTTGGACGTGTGGGCTGTTGGTCCAAAGAGCCTGTTTCCACATTGTAACACTCTAAAACTAGACAGCGGTCCTGAGCTATTATCTACCTCATTGGGGACCCTCAGACAATCTTTAAGCGCATTTTACTGGTCGTTATCTGGCACTAAACATAATTCCCTCATCATCTATTCATACACTGTGGATGGCTTGGTTATCTTTCCGCTGACTGGTTAGCATGCAATAAAAGATTTTCACTGTACCTCGATGCACATGACAATAACCTAAACCGAACTAAAAATTATTTAATTTACCCATTGGCAACGCAGTGCTTTGGTAATATCTGCACTGGAACTGAGGAGGCAGTTTTAACTGAAATTAGACAGAGGCCAGATTGTGTAAGTATCAACAATTTCCATCCCTCAAGTACTTCAATGAACCTAATGACCTCTTGTAACAATTCAATAGTTTCATGATTAACCTTGACGGTGTCAGTTTTTTCTTTAATTAAATTCTAGTTTTATTTAATTGCTTATTTGAAAGCAAGTTCTCTCACTACCGTGTGCAGGAAAGAACTGCAGATGCTGCTTTAATTCGAAGGTAGACACAAAATGCTGGTGTAACTCAGCAGGTCACCCATTCCTTCTCTCCAGAGATGCTGCCTGACCCGTTGAGTTACTCCAGCATTTTGTGTAACCCATTCCTTTTCTCCAGATATGGAGCCTGACCCGCTGAGTTACTCCAGCATTTTGTCTCTCACTACCATGGTGGATTGCAAATGCACATCTCTGATTCAGTTGTTCAGATTTGGGCTGCTTGTACAGTAACATATGCCATCACATCACAAAATTATTGGAACACCTTTTTAATCCCCCTTTCATTTCTGCATATTTTTTCTTTCTTTTTTAATATATCTCTACTTTTTCATATAATTCTTCATCAGTAATTTCTTGGTTCAAACATATTCAGGCCATTTTATTATCCCATACATCAACACTACATTCAGATGGTGTAATAAAATCTCGTTCACATTGAAAAGTCTTAAATCTTTGCTTTCTTATTTGGTTAATTCTAAACCTGTTGTCACAAGCAATTTTAGCTCATACAGTAACCATATCTGCTCTAAGTATGCCTATTAATGCGATGATATCATATCAAGTGTGTGCCTCTAGCTAACCAATTTCTGTCAGAATATTTCATACAAACAAGTTAAATATTCCTCTGGCCATCTTAGTCTTTGATCTCATCTCAATATGTAATCATTTTCCCATTTTCCTTTGCCTAAAACTTTCCCACACCTTTTGGATCTTTTGCTTTCCTTTCTGCTACCTCATCTTGTTTTACACTTTATTTAAACATTATTTAAACTATCTTCCAAAATATTAATTTCTCACTTAAGAACAATCTGGTGAAGCCAACTCCAGGTAAGGGATGCAAGCAGAAGCCTCCACGTGGCGCATCCCGGGCAATGCTGACGACAGAAACTATCACAGTGACTGACTGAAGTAGTCAATTCTGCAACCACCGACCATCAACCATCACTGACCGACTGGAAAGACGTGATATAGAAGATGGCCGGACATGAGGAAGAAGAACTCCAGGTAAAGCAACCGTTCTCAGCGATGAATAACCAGATCCTTTTCATTATCTTGAACCACTTCCATCCTGTCTATTTGTAACTTTTGCAATGTCTGCACTCGCTGTGCTGTTACTAATGCCATAAGCATGACCACTTTCATACTGAGTTTGACCAAAGTCAAAGACATACCAGGAGACCATTCACAAAGTAGCTTAAGAACCACACTTACATCCCAGATTGCCATGTACCTGGGCTTAGGAGGTCTGGAATTAAAAATCACTTTCATCAATCTGGAAACGAGCGGATGAGACCCAATAGGATTTCCTTCCGACTCCATAAATAAATATGAAGACAATGCACTTCTGGCTGAATTAATTGCACTATAACTCAACCCCTCGTCGTAATAAAGTGTTGGCAAAAACTCTAGAACATTTGAGATATCTGCCGTACAATATTCAACATTCTTTTGTACACAGAACTTTTCCCATTTCTTTATATAAGAAATGTACTGCTTTTGAGTGCTCTTCCTCCAGGCTGCCGTAAGCATGTCCACAGTACGCCCAGACAGTCCTCGCCCGAGAAAAGGCCTTCTTAGAAACCTGCAAATTAACAAATCCATACGATCATATAATGGATGTTGTTCTCCTGTTACCGGATGCAGCATTAAATCCCTTCTTTTCGGGACTTTCATCAAAGGCAGTGTCGTCAATTCTAATATCAAAGGAAACCATGGCTGTGTAGGCCAATCCGGTACCACCAGTACCCCCGAGGCGGTATCTTGCCTGATTTTAAGCAAACACCGACTTATGAGGCAGAATGGGGGAAATGCATACAAAAACATACCACCCCAATGTAGCGAGAAAGCATCAATCGCTACTGCACCTGGATCTGGTTCCCATGACACATATCTCGATAGCTGATGATTTAATCTAGATGCGAACAAGTCGATATCTGGCATTCCAAATCTGACTACTATGTAATTGAATACCTCTCGATTCAACATCCATTCTTTGTTATCATGGAATTTCCTTGACCTGGTGTCTGCTATAATATTCAATCTACCTGGTAGATAAATAGCTGAAATCCAAATATTCCTTTCAATACACCAAGACCAGATTTGATTAGCCAACTTATCACAAGACACCGACTTGATTCCACCCATGTGATTAATATATGCCACTGCTGTTGTATTATCAATTTGAAGCTGAACATGCAGGTTAGTCGTGTTAGAGCAATAAGCTTGGAGTCCATAGAACCCTCCTAAAAGCTCTGAATAGTTGATTCCCCATGTCTGCAGAAACAATGCCTCTTCCATATTCCATATGCCTCCGCAGCTGGATGCCAAATCAGTTGCATCCCATCCTAGTGCACTGACATCAGTTTGTAATACCATGGAAGGCTGTTCAATCAGTATTTTACTGAAACTACTTGAGACATGTAGAATCCACCACTGCAAATCAGAAACAGCATTTGTTGTTAACTGCATGGCCCTATCAAAATGGCCACCATGCATCCTCAGTGCCTGTTCTTTAGCTCTCTGTAGCTGTTGGTAATGTAATGGCCCATATTGTACTGCTGGAAAAGCTGCTACTAATTTCCCTAGCACACTAGCCACGTGTCTAATTGAAGGTTTTCGCTCATTTGACAGCTTAATGCAACCATCAATTAACTCCACCCTTTTTTCACTGGGCAAAAGTTATTACCCATGTGAACTGAATCAATTGTGAAACCCAAATAATCAATTGATGTAAGCAGTGTTTACCTTGATTTCTTTGGACGAATTAGAACCCTAACTTTCAAAAGTGGATTTAACAAACTGAGGACAGATAACTCAGCTAACTCTTTTGTTCGTCCTATAATTAGGACATCGTCCAGTTAAGCCATTACCACATGCCTCTGGCCTCTCAACAGCCCCAGAATTGGTTTTTAACAATTTAGTGAATATTCTAGGAGCTGAAGTTAACCCATTAGGCAGAGCTTTGAACTGCCACAACTGGGTTCATCCAGGTAATTTTTTAATATTTTTCTATCTTCCACACTGAATAACATGCATCTTTTAAATCTATAGTTGCCATATAACATGCTTTTGAAATAAGTTGTTTGGCAGTCACAAAAGTCTCCATTTTAAAGTGTCTAAATTGAACAAAAGGATTAAGATTTGTCGTCCAAAACAATCCTACATCCTCCATTCCTTTTTAGGTTTGGGAAAAATATTAGACACAAATTGTGGGTTTGATAAAACCGACTTTTCAATAACTCCTTTATTACATAAGCTTTCAAGTTCAGCTTGAACCTCCATCACTTCTTTTTGTGAAAACTGGAGTGTTTCTGCTAGGAACATGCTGGATCGGCAAATCATAATTTGGATCAAACTCAATTCGAAACCCCTGTATAATACTCAGAATAACAAAGTCTGAAGTAATCTGCTTCCAACCTTTATAGAAGAGATGTAATCTGACCCCAACTTTTGGCTGTACTGCCTTAAATATGTTTCCATGAGAAACCAGGGTCCACCTACCTCCTTAGTCACTTGAGTGACCTGTGGTCCCTGGCTTCTGGCGGGAAGACCCACGCTTGTTCGTGTTCCCGCTGCAGGACGCCAACTACGCCCCTGCGACGATGATCGACTTGTTCCTGGTGTAGGCCCAGGATCAGTATGACGTCTGAAAGGATACCTCCTCTTCACAGATTTGCCAACCATCGATGTTTTGATCAACCCGGCTGTTTTTGCCTCATCATCCAACTCCTTCACGCGTCTCGCGAGGACTTCTCCGAAGAGTAAGTTGGGTAGCTGCACATTACTGGGCTTGCAGAGTGCTGCAAATTTGGGATTGATGGTGGGCCGAATGGCACACTTCCTCAAGCAATTGATCTCGAAGTGGGTGCTACATAGCAACCCCAGTGCCTCTTGATGCAAATCCGTCACCTGCTGGACTCTATCCATTGTTCTGGCAAATGCAGTAATTCCAGAACCCAGCAGCTTCAATATTCTCTGCAGCTTTATTTCTTGAGCTCTCATGCTCATGCCCATCTGACCCCATATCACTTGGTTTACTGCTGGTGCTTTCAACAATATGCAGTTCCTCGGGGTCTCGTGCTTTTTGGCAGTTTCATCCATCGTAAGCTGCTCCAGCTGATGGGATACCAAGTAGTTGATCGTGGAGGCCAACTCTTCTCCCAGTGACTCTCCTGACCCTGATGGGGCAGCGAATCGTATTGCCAGAGGTGGAACATCTGGCACCTGCCGTTCTTTGCTTGAATCGGCCTCAACGTCAGAATCGGGGTCAGAACTCTGCTGACCCTGTGCACGTGCCTCATCAATGAGGGTGCTCTCAAACAGCCCTTTGCTAGGTGCTGCTGACCTGGCTTCTGGAGCCTGGCTTTGGCTACACTCTTCCCTGAGTGTGCTTTTCTCCATTAACCTGTGTAACAGGCTCTCCATCTGAGAAATCCGCTCAAAAGCGGTATCCAGCCCTGGAGTCGCATCCTCCTGATCGGACTCCTCCTCCGTGGGCCTGACGGACTTGAATTTAGCCTTGTGCCCTGCTGGCGCTGACTGTGTTCTTTTAAGACCCAAGTCCACAGTCGCTACGCTCCCAGCCGGCGACTGTACAGGGGTCTGAGGCAGCTGTTCACCGACCGCAATCTCGCGACTTTCCACAGGCTTTGCCGCTCGCCTCTTCCCCTTGCCCATTTTTTCCATGGCGCCTGTGGAAAAAATCCCCACAGACCCACAGCAAACGGACCCGGAAACTATCGAAAAAGTTTTTACTTACCTTGTAGTTGAAACTACATTTCCACTAGAGGAGCGCTGCTCCTCACGTCCGTTCGCGCCAATGCGTCTGACGTAATGACGCGCAGGAGCCCTGACGGGTCTTCTTCACGTAGTCACTCACGTGACTCCGAAGTAAAACTATGCCTTATGCAGATGTTGCCTGACCTTTAGGTTTTTGATTTCCTCCAGCATGTTATGTTTTGCATAAGATTCCAGCATCTGCAGTTCCTTGTATCTCCCTTTCACCATTATATTTAGCTTCACAAACCCTTGACACATTTAGCATTCACACATCAACAGCCCCTCTACTCAAACCACTTCAATTCTGCTAATAAACTAAAATGATCCCAATCATGCAATAACAACTTCAGCAACTACATCTTTTTATTTTCAATCTTAATTTATCAGAATAACAAAAGAATCCTTTTACTTGTTAATATATACTAACTTTCCTTCGCAGAGGATGTTCATAATTTCACTGCTCAGTGACTTTGATAATTTTCTTCTGTGAAATTCTCCATAAAAATATCTTACTGAAACAACCATGATAATGAGATTGTTCTACTATTATTTCATTTCCCCATAATATTGCATATTTTAGAGTGCATATGAAAGCCCCCCCCCCCCCCCACAAATGTTCTACTGATAATTGAAGATACAAAACACAGAGTGAAGAAGGGTCTGAAGAAGGGTCTTGAAGTGAAATGTTGTCTGTCCATTCCCTCCACAGATCCTGACTGACCCATTGAGCTCCTCCTGTACTTCGTGTTCAAGATTACAACATCTGCATGGTTTTGTGTCTCAACGTAACTGTTCTACCGCATTATCATTATGACTACTATGCTGAAGTTCTCTTCTTGTTTGCAAAAAGAGTTCTGTGAGATCTTCTCTCACAGCCCCGTCTCCGTCTTTCCATCTGCTCTTTGAACATGTTCTAATCTAGGCTCACTGCCACATCCATGTGTGTATCCTCACCACTTGCCTTGGTTGTGCTGACTGTGTCAGGCTGAAGATGGCCCAGGGTATTGCCTCCAGTGCCTTCAAGGTCTGCTGCAGGAGGTGCCCCAGTCGGGCGAGGAGACGGGTCGGGGACCTTCAGCAGCCTGGGGCTTACCTGGGATTACCTGGATCCGGGATGCTCCAGTATTTCCATCATGAGGACTGGACTAGGACTGGACTTTGGACATTTTCCTTGTAAGCAGTGTCAAAATACGGCGACTGTGCATTTGTGGTTTGTGCAAAAGAATTTCACTGTGCTATGCATATGTGACAATAAAGAACCATTGCCCTATTGAATGATTGAACCTGTCATCTTGTCCCACATGGCTACCAGTTTGTTTCAGAGATATAACGTGGAAACAAGCCCTTCGGCCCATCGAGCCCACGCCGACTAGCAATCATCCATACACTAGTTCTATCCTACACACTAGGAACAATTTGCAGAAGCCAATTAATCTACATACCTGCATGTCTTTAGAATGTGTGAGGAAACCGGAGCTCCCGGTGATAACCACGCGGTCACGGCGAGAAAGTACAAACTCCACAAAGACAGCAACTGAGTGAGGATTGAACCTGGGTCACTGGCACTGTGAGGCAGCTAATCTACCGCTGTGCCACACTCCATCCATTGCTTCTCACAGCAGTTCTCCCTCCATGCTCTACACTATTTATTCTCTGGCCCATGTTTGAAAATGGAGATGAGCTCACAGTGATTCATTAATACCATTGTGATATTTATTGGCCCACTGGATACTCGCCATTAAGTTCAGAACACTTTCACTTCCTTTTCTTCACTGTTTCTTCATTGACATTGTGTTGCTCAATCTGGTTTATGGTCACACATAGCTCAGTTGGTAGCTCTTCTGCCTCTGATTCGGAACATTATTGGTTCAAGGCCCACTCCAGAAGCTTACGCACAAAATAATCTTGGCTTAAAGTCCGGTGTTGTACTGAAGAAGTGTAGCACTGTGAGATCAAGCAGGTTTTTGGATGAATTGGTAAGAGTAAGACCCATCTGCTTGCTGAAATGAATGTAAAAGTCACCAAGGAGACATTGTAATGAGCAGAAAAATTCTCTCCCACTTCACCCACCCTATGTCCTGAACAACAGGTATCTCATAACCAACATCGCTAAACAAAAATAATCTTATCCTTTGTTGCTGTTTGTGGAATTTACTTGCAATTCTTACTTCAGTTTAAACACTAAATTCACGTCAAAATAACCAATTTTGGCTGTAAAACAATTTTGGCTTGTTCTGAAGTCTTAAAAGATCATGTAAATATGTCTTACTTATTTTCAAATCTGGGTACAATCAATGTATGTTAATGGTTCCAACACATCTACTTTGTGACACACATTCTTCTGGCCTGAATAGAGTTAATTGGGTCAATTTAACCTCATTATTGGCTGGAGACTACATTGTTATAGATGACTGGGATTGATCTTTCACATGCAATTAGCATACAAAACGAGCCTTCATTCTCCAAGTTTCATTGGAAAGGTTATTGCAGTCAGGAAAACCAATGATAGTTCCTGTTCATAAAGTCTCCTTCTAAATAGAATTTGCAGTTGGTTTGCAATTGTGCCCTATTTCAATAGGGTGAGTAGTTTAGTTTAGTTTAGAGATACAGCGTGGAAACAGACTGCCTAAACATCAGATATCCATGTAGAGTTGTTACATTTTGCATTATTACATCATTTTGATTGATGAAACTCTTGGATGCTTTCTATAAAACAGTTTTTGTCAACTTTCTCTGCTATCTCCTTTGTTCGGATCCTGAAGGCATTAATTCCTTATGAGATATAGTTCCACCTGAGTTAATTGCTATCTGGTTTCCGCACAATGGCATATTTTCTACAAGGACAACGCAGTTCAGTCTTAAACTGCTGTTATCTGACATTCCTGTACACTGTCTTGCAATACATTGTCAATACAATACATTGTCTTACAATAGAGGTCTGCATCGGGAGAAAAAAACTCTAGCCAATTCTCCACTCTGACCTACTGTAGATCTGACATCAAGCATCGTAACAAGTTACAGTGAGAGTGTACCTTGTGTGAAAGGGAAATTATTTTAGGAGTGGAGATTGAACTGGGAGAAGGTAATCTCTGAGAAGATGCCTTTCTCTGGAACATCAGTGGTTGAGGGGAGACTTGATAGAAGTATATACAATTATGAGAGGCATAGATTGGATCGACAGTCAGAATGTTTTACCAATATTCAAGGGCACATATATAAAGTGAGAGGAGGAAAATATAATGGAGGTATGTTGGACAAGTTTTTTTATATAGAGGATGGTAGGGGCATGGAATGCATAGCCTGGGGTGGTGGTGGAGACAGATTGGATGGTGCTTTTAGATATGCACATTGATTTTCAGGGAATGGAGGGATACGGATCACTTACAGGCAGGTGAGACCAGTTCAGTTAAGGGGCTGTCCCACTTAGGCGATTTTTCAGCGGACTGCCGGCGACTGTCAAGTTCCTGGCAGTCGCCTACAAAACCAGGAACTGGAACGGTGCCTGTCAGGGTGGGACACACACACACACACAAAAACACATCGCAAAGGAGGGGGCCAGGGTAAGCGGGGGAGCGCTGTCTGAAATTCACACGGTGCAAAGTCAAGGTAACACACACTGCGATGAACAGGAAGGTTAAGACGGCTAGCACAGTGTACAGTAGGTCCTTTAAAAGAGGGGGGAGGGGAGAAGGGGGGAGAGAAGGGGGGGGACCCCTTCTCTCCCCCCTTGGCGACCCCACTACTCCACCTACGACTACAGGATTTTTGATTTTCTCCATGGCGACAAATTGTTGAAACATTTGCGGTGACCATACTGAGTTCCCAGAATGCGGGACGTACTCGTGACCATAAAGAAGAATCACCAGAGACCACCAGCGAACATGTGGCGACCATGTGGTGATCATTTGGCGAGCGCAGAGTTTCCTGCACTCGCCTAAAAAGTCGCCTAAGAGGGACAGGCCCTTCAGGCATCATGTACGGCACAAATATTATGGGCTGAAGGCCCTATTCCTGTGCTGTACTGTTCTATATACTATACCAGAAATATAATAGCATATGAAGTTAAGGAATGAGGTGATATATCTGCTTGAGCCAGTGCCAGAAAACTAGATTTGATCCTGACATCAGGTGTTGTCTTTGCAGAGTTTGCACGTTCTCCCTGTGAAGTGTGGGTTTCCTCCAGGTGCTCTGGTTTCCTCCCAAACACTTGTGGGTTTGTTGCAAATTGCCTCTAGTGTGTAGGGAGTGAGAAAGTGGGATAACATAGAACTACTGTGAATGGCTGATCGATGGTCAATGTGGTCTTGGTAGGGCAAAGAGAGATACATTTCTCTTCCTCACAGTCTTAAATGGCTGGCTGACAATCCTGAAATTTGTTCTTCACCTTTTTTGCTAGAGAGTACAGTCTTTGGACATCTGCGCTAGGAATCCTTCTCAGAATATGGGCGGTATATTCTCAGAATAAGTAGAGTTGCTACCTTTCAGTAGATACAGCGCTGGAGACCCGGGTTCGATCCCGTCTATGGGTGCTGTCTGTACGGAGTTTGTAGGTTCCCCGTGACCTGCGTGGGTTTTCTCCAAGATCTTCGGTTTCCTCCCATACTCCAAAGATGTACAGGTTTGTTGGTTAATTGGCTTGGTATATGTAAAAAAAAAAAATTGTCCCTAGTGGGTGTAGGATAGTGTTAATGTGCGGGGATCGCTGGTCAGCGTGGACCCAGTGGGCCGAAGGGCCTGTTTCCGTGCTGTATCTATAAACTAAATTAAACTAATCATGTACATCTTAATGCTACCACCTCCCATTTTTCTGAACACCAGTGAGCATGGATCTATTTCCTGAATCTCTTCAAACTGCATGCCACAGCAAATAACCAATCTGACAAAAAAAACTCAGTCTGAAGAAGGGTCTCGACTCGAAACATCACCCATTCCTTCTTCCCAGAGATGCTGCCTGTCCCACTGAGTTACTGCAGCAATTTGTGTCGACCAATCTGTTACACCCTTTTGATGGAAATATTAGCAAACAAGCGAAGCAAAAAGCAAGCAACTGGAAAAACTTAGCAGGCCAAGCAACATCCATGAAGGAAAATATCCAGTCCATGTTTTGGGTCCAGATGCTTCATTTAGACTGAAATAATAGAGCGACAATAACCACGATAAAGACATGGAGAGCTGCGGGTGGGGTAAGAGGTGGCAAGTGATAGGTGGATCCAGATGAAGAGGCATTGATGGTGATGTAGTCAGATGGGGTATGAAAAGTGGAGATAGAGGCCAGGAGGTGATATGATATCATGGAATCTGATCAGAAAGGAACAGAATAAGGGAGGGTTGATGGGCCAAAGTGAACAGTAGCGGAATGGGTTTGGGGACAGTGGGAGGAGTATGTGTGTGATCAAGGTCAAAAGTGAAACGAGCAGAATTAGTCCATTCGGCCCATCAAGCCTGCTCTGCCATTCAATCATGGCTGATCTATCTAGACTACACTTCTTTCGACCCTGTTTCCTGTAAAGACTCTATCCCCTACTCCCAATTCCTCTGTCTAGGCCGCATCTGCACCCAGGATGAGGTTTTCCATACCAGGTCATCGGAGATGTCCTCATTCTTTAGGGAACGGGGGTTCCCTTCTTCCATTATAGATGAGGCTCTCACTAGGCTCTCCTTGATATCCCGCAGCTCCGCTCTTGCTCCACCTCCACCCATTCGTAACAAGGACAGAGATCCCCTTGGCCTCACCTTCCACCCCATCGGTTGTCACATACAGCATATAATCCTCCAACATTTCGCCACCTCCAACGGCATCTCACTACGGGCCACATCTTCCCATCTCCACCCCTTTCTGCTTTCCGCGGAGACTGTTCCCACCTCAACTCCCTCAACTTGTCCCATCCCACCCAAACCACCCTCTCCCCAGGTACTTTCCGCTGCAACCGCAGGAGATGCAACACCTGTCCCTTTACCTCCCCCCTCGACTCCATCCAAGGACCCCGACAATCTTTTCAGGTGAGGCAGAGGTTCACTTGCACCTTCTCCAACCTCGTCTACTGTATCCGCTGTTCCAGGGGTCAACTGCCTTATATCGGCGAGACCAAGCGCAGGCTCGGCGATTGTTCAGCTCAGCTCAGTCCACCTTAACCTACCTGATCTCCCGGTTGCTCAGCACTTTAGCTCCACCTTCCATTCCCAATCTGCCCTTTCTGTCCTCGGCCTCCTCCATTGTCGGAGTGAGGCCCAGTGCAAATTGGAGGAACAGCACCTCATATTTCGCATCGTTAGCTTACACCCATGAACATTGACTTCTCTAACTTCAAATAGCCCTTGCTTTCCCTCTCTCTCCATCCTCTTCCCCTTCCCAATTCTCCCACCAGTCTTACTGTCTCCGACTACATTCTATCTCTGTCCCGCCCACTCCCCTGACATCAGTCTGAAGAAGGGTCTCGATCCGAAACGTCACACATTCCTTCTCTCCAGAGATGCTGCCTGTCCCGCTGAGTTACTTCAGCATTTTGTGTCTACCTTCAATTTAAACCAGCATCTGCAGTTCTTTCCTACACATGGCTGATCTATCTCTCCCCCCTAACCCCACCCGGCACTCTCCCTATAACCCCTGACACCCATACTAATCAATCTCATCCTTAAAAGTACCCAATGACTTGGCAGCCTCCTGTGGCAAATAATTCCATAGATTCACCACCCTCTGACGAAAGAATTTCATTCTCATCTCTTTCCTAAAGAAACATCCTTTAATTCTGAGGCCATGAGCACTAGTCGTAGACTCTCCCACTGGTGGAGCTCTCCCACTAGTGATTGGCAGATAAGTAGGTGGGGAGGAAGAAACTGGTGATTGAGGGCTGGATTGGAAAGAAGTGGAGATAGTTATCTGAAATTGGAAAATTCAATATTCATGGCATTAGATTTTAGATTGTACCTCTAGTTTGATTTTTGCACCAAATGTCAGCACTTGCCATTTTGTGTATCTCCAAATTAGATAATGAAACCTGGATACAAACAATTTAGCAAAGCTCACTGGATAAATAAATCTATATGCTAGCCAACAAAAAGAGACAATAATATATAATAATATAGTGTCTAAAATAGTAGATCATAGTGTTGATTCTAAATCATTCATTCAGAGGCATCAGAAGCTCAGACATTTAAATACAAAATAAATAAATCCACAATTTTTCATTAAAATATCTAGTCTTGGTAATGTAACTACAAAATCTGTGATTGTTATAAAAATCCATCGAGTTCACTTCGAAGGAGGAAATTCTGCCATCTTTATCAAAATTTAAAAAATAACAAATTACAAAAAAATGTTTATATCAGTGAACTTGGGAGCAGGAGAAGGCGCCTGGTTAGAACAACAGATAAAGATTACGGCTTTATCTGTGCCATCCAGATTCTGTGAATGAATATATATGTTTAAAAATATCATTTTTTAAAATCTATCAGAGAATTCAAAAGATGACCAACATGTATTATCTCTGTCTCTGTCCGTGTGTTTGGTATTCAGTGTAGTTTAAATATATTCACTCAGCTGCCCATAAACAATTACAAAAGTATTATTTTTATTTCTTGTTAAATTTACATGGACACAAAACCATCTTCTTCAAGCAACACATGGAGAAAATACAGGAAAGCAACTAATTGATCATTAAGTCAATGTGAACACAAACGATAAAGGGCCTGTCCCACTTAGCCGTCATTTACGCGACAGGCCGATAGTGGCTGTCATGCGCGTCATCATGCATCTTCATCCGTCAGCACAGCCGTCTGGAGCACGTGACGTCATTGAATACCCAGTTTATTATATTTTCCCAGTTTATGATATTTATGGTGATTTTCTAAACTGTTCCAGTTTCTTGAGATGTGCTAGCAATTGGAAAACTGCAGATGCTTCAAAAAAAGAGGTGAATGAAAAGTAGCAAGCTGCAGACCAAATTAATCTGTAGGAAGGAACTGCAGATGCTGGTTTAAATTGAAGATAGACACAAAATGCTGGAGTACCTCGGTGGGACAGGCAGCATCTTTGGAGAGAAGGAATGGATGATGTTTCGGTTCGAGACTCTTCTTCAGTCTGAAGACTGGTCTTGACCCGAAACGTCACCTATTGCTTCTCTCCAAAGATGTTGCTGGTCCCGCTGAGTTACTCCAGCATTTTGTATCACTTATCTGGTTTGCTCTTCCATTTCTACCAAATGCACCCCTTCTCATGTCATTCGTTCATCCAGCTGTAGGAGATACAACATGTGTCTTTTTAACATCTTCCTTACCCACAATCCAGGGACACAAGCAGCCATTACAAGTGAAGCATCATTTTTTGCACTTTTACACTTTCCGGTTTAGTATATTTTGGTGTTCACCATGTAGTTTTCTCTACGAAACTGTGCAAATGTTTAAATCGCACGCGCTTATATCCATGACGCATAAAAGGCGGGCCAACTGCGTATGGGCGGCGAGCGGCGGCGCTTGGTTACGCACGGTGACGTAATCATGCGTCACCACGCACTACACGTACGAGGTCAGGACGTCAGCATGCGACCGCAATATGTCCGCGTGACTACGCGATACGTCACGCCGGAGACGCGCAAAGATTTTGTGCACTACAAAATCCTGGAGCACCGCACGCAACTCTATACCCCTCCGCGCTTCTCCATGCGACCGTCCTGCGACGCCTGCAAGCTACCCGTGCATCTCAACGCGATGATGAGGTCACATAAATGGCACACAAATGACAGCCAAGTGGGACAGGCCCTTAAGGGCCAATGTTGAGTCCTGGTGATATTGACTTTCACCCTCAATCATTTTCCCTATCAATCAGCATTTCAACGCCATGATTAAAAGTCTGTAGGAAGCATGGTGTGCAAAAATAAGGCATTTTAACTTAAACAGGGAAAACATTCAATTATTTGAATCAATTGACTAAGCATAGTCAATTGTGGAAGGTGCGACCTGTACAAAAAGGATGGGTTGCACTTGAACCTGAGGGGGACCGATATCCTGGTGGGGAGATCTGCAAAGGCTACTGGGGAGACTTTAAACTAGAATGGTTGGGGGGAGGGACTCAAATAGAGAAAGCTATTAGACAGTGTGTGAGGCAGGAGGCAGAGAAGGAAAACACTCAGACCCAACATGTAGGGTGGAAAGAAGAAAACAATAATAAACAGAGAATAAGAGGTGGTGGGGTTCTTAAATGGGTGAGCAGAGAAACAGAGGGGTGTAAAATGCGGGTGGAAGCAATAGGTAGCAAGGTGAAAAGTAAAAGTGGCAGGCAGACAAATCCAGGGCAAAAATCAAAAAGGGACACTTTTCAACATAATTGTATAAGGGGTAAGAGCGTTGTAAAAACAAGCCTGAAGACTTTGTGTCTCAATGCAAAGAGCATTCGTAATAAGGTGGATGAGTTGAACGTGCAGATTGCAATAAATGATTATGATATAGTTGGGATCACGGAGACATGGCTCCAGGGTGACCAAGACTGGGAGCTGAACATCCAGGGATATTCAATATTCAGGAGGGATAGAGAGAAAGGAAAAGGAGGTGGGGTAGCGTTGCTGGTTAGAGAGGAGATTAACGCAGTGGAAAGGAAGGACATTAGCTTGGAGGATGTGGAATCGGTATGGGTAGAGCTGCGAAACACTAAGGGGCAGAAAACGCTGGTGGGTGTTGTGTACAGGCCACCTAGCAGTAGTAGTGAAGTTGGGGATGGCATCAAACAAGAAATTAGAAATGCGTGCAACAAAGGCAAAACAGTTATAATGGGTGACTTCAATCTACATATAGATTGGGTGAATCAAATTGGCAGGGGTGCTGAGGAAGAGGATTTCTTGGAATGCATGCGGGATAGTTATCTAAACCAACATGTAGAGGAACCAACGAGAGAGCAGGCTATTCTAGACTGGGTATTGAGTAATGAGGAAGGGTTAGTTAGCAGTCTTGTTGTGCGTGCCCCCTTGGGCAAGAGTGACCATAATATGGTTGAGTTCTTCATTAGGATGGAGAGTGACATTGTTAATTCAGAAACAACGGTTCTGAACTTAAAGAAAGGTAACTTTGAGGGTATGAGACGTGAATTGGCCAAGATTGACTGGCAATTAGTTCTAAAAGGGTTGACGGTGGATATGCAATGGAAGGCATTTAAAGACTGCATGGATGAACTACAAAAATTGTTCATCCCAGTTAGGCAAAATAATAAATCAGGGAAGGTAGTGCATCCGTGGATAACAAGGGAAATCAGGGATAGTATCAAAGCAAAAGATGATGCGTACAAATTAGCCAGAAAAAGCAGCATACCAGAGGACTGGGAGAAATTCAGAGACCAGCAGAGGAGGACAAAGGGCTTAATTAGGAAAGGGAAAATAGATTATGAAAGAAAACTGGCAGGGGACATAAAAACTGACTGCAAAAGTTTTTTATAGATATGTGAAGAGAAAGAGATTAGTTAAAACAAATGTAGGTCCCTTGCAGTCAGAAACAGGTGAATTGATCATGGGAAACAAGGATATGGTGGACCAATTGAATAACTACTTTGGTTCCGTCTTCACTAAGGAAGACATAAATAATCTGCCGGAAATAGCAGGGGATGGAGGGTCAAAGGAGATGGAGGAACTGAGTGAAATCCAGGTTAGTCGGGAAGTGGTCTTGGGTAAATTGAATAGATTAAAGGCCGATAAATCACCAGGGCCAGATAGGCTGCATCCCAGAGTACTTAAGGAAGTAGCACCAGAAATAGTGGATGCATTAGTGATAATTTTTCAAAACTCTTTAGATTCTGGAGTAGTTCCTGAGGATTGGAGGGTAGCAAACATTACCCCACTTTTTAAGAAGGGAGGGAGAGAGAAAACAGGGAATTACAGACCAGTTAGTCTAACATCGGTAGTGGGGAAACTGCTAGAGTCAGTTATTAAAGATGGGATAGCAGCACATTTGGAAAGTGGTGAAATCATTGGACAAAGTCAGCATGGATTTACGAAAGGTAAATCATGTCTGACGAATCTTATAGAATTTTTTGAGGATGTAACTAGTAGAGTGGATAGGGGAGAACCAGTGGATGTGTTGTATCTGGACTTTCAGAAGGCTTTCGACAAGGTCCCACATAAGAGATTAGTATACAAACGTAAAGCACACGGTATTGGGGGTTCCGTATTGATGTCGATAGAGAACTGGCTGGCAAACAGGAAGCAAAGAGTAGGAGTAAACGGGTCCTTTTCACAATGGCAGGCAGTGACTAGTGGGGTACCGCAAGGCTCAGTGCTGGGACCCCAGCTATTTACAATTTATATTAATTTATATTAATGAACTGGATGAGGGAATTGAAGGCAACATCTCCAAGTTTGCAGATGACACTAGGCTGGGGGGCAGTGTTAGCTGTGAGGAGGATGCTAGGAGACTGCAAGGTGACTTGGATAGGCTGGGTGAGTGGGCAAATGTTTGGCAGATGCAGTATAATGTGGATAAATGTGAGGTTATCCACTTTGGTGGCAAAAACAGGAAAGCAGACTATTATCTAAATGGTGGCCGATTAGGAAAAGGGGAGATGCAGCGAGACCTGGGTGTCATGGTACACCAGTCATTGAAAGTAGGCATGCAGGTGCAGCAGGCAGTGAAGAAAGCAAATGGTATGTTAGCTTTCATAGCAAAAGGATTTGAGTATAGGACCAGGGAGGTTCTACTGCAGTTGTACATAGTCTTGGTGAGACAACACCTGGCGTATTGCGTACAGTTTTGGTCTCCAAATCTGAGGAAGGACATTATAGCCATAGAGGGAGTGCAGAGAAGGTTCACCAGACTGATTCCTGGGATGTCAGGACTTTCATATGAAGAAAGACTGGATAGACTTGGCTTATACTCGCTAGAATTTAGGAGATTGAGAGGGGATCTTATAGAAACGTACAAAATTCTTATGTGGTTGGACAGGCTAGATGCAGGAAGATTGTTCCCGATGTTGGGGAAGTCCAGGACAAGGGGTCACAGCTTAAGGATAAGGGGGAAATCCTTTAAGACCGAGAGGAGAAAAAACTTTTTCACACAGAGAGTGGTGAATCTCTGGAACTCTCTGCCACAGAGGGTAGTTGAGGCCAGTTCATTGGCTATATTTAAGGGGGAGTTAGATGTGGCCCTTGTGGCTAAAGGGATCAGGGGGTATGGAGAGAAGGCAGGTACGGGATACTGAGTTGGATGATCAGCCATGATCATATTGAATGGCGGTGCAGGCTCGAAGGGCCGAATGGTCTACTCCTGCACCTATTTTCCAAGTATCTATGTATCTATAAAATGTTTGTCTTCACTGAATTTTCTTTTAAATCATCCAACATAATTTGTTTATATTCCTCACTGTTCTGGTTGCTCCAATCCACTCTCATCCCGAAAGCAGTTGATAGTAGCTTGCAATGAGTGACTTTGTTACAACTGTCACCCCATGTAGAATCATTTTGTAAGCTGCTTTCCCTGACTGCAATGTACTTGCTAATGGAGCATTTGATAGTTACACTGAATGTTAGGAATCCCAATGTTGGCGTCCCTCAGTGGCTGTGTTCTGACTCTCAAACAGAAGGATTGATGGCACAGCAGCTTTTGGGAGTCTCTGCCGTGTTGGTAATTTACTAAGGACCTTGGGAACTATTCTAAGTGTTCTTGAACATGTAATTAACATGTGCAGTTTTAATAAAGGTGATAGCCTAATTAAAAGAAACAGGTTAATCCTTTGATTAAAATAATTGAGATGACAATTCAGCTCATTCATGAAATGTATGAGACATTCTGTTTAATTTGTTTTAATTGATAGCATTATCCAGCATTTGATTTGAAGTGCAGTATTTCTTTTAATTACCAGTACTGAGGATGTACCTGCTTTTCTGGGGTCCCACCTTCATCAGTGGCTAGAGATGAAGACTGGATAGACTCGGCTTGTACTCGCTAGAATTTAGAAGATTGAGGGGGGAAACTTACAAAATTCTTAAGGGGTTGGACAGGCTAGATGTAGGAAGATTGTTCCCGATGTTGGGGAAGTCCAGGACAAGGGGTCACAGTTTAAGGATAAAGGGGAAATCTTTTAGGACCGAGATGAGAAAAACATTTTTCACACAGGGAGTGGTGAATCTCTGGAATTCTCTGCAACAGAAGGTAGTTGAGGCCAGTTATTGGCTATATTTAAGAGGGAGTTAGATGTGGCCCTTGTGGCTAAAGGGATCAGGGGGTATGGAGAGAAGGCAGGTACAGGATACTGAGTTGGATGATCAGCCATGATCATATTGAATGGCGGTGCAGGCTCGAATGGCCAAAGGGCCGAATGGCCTACTCCTGCACCTATTTTCTATGTTTCTATGTTTCTATGACTACAGAAGGCATTGAAGTTCATCCCAAAGCTAGAATATTGTCCGACTCATCTCTACTTCAACGCAGACATTGGACTTTGTTTATGTACCCGTTGCACTATAATATTGAGAATTATATTCTGCTCTCTGTACCTTCCCCTTCGCTCCACTTTTGTTCCTGAGTTTTACTTGTTTTAATTTTTGTATAGTATTATCTGATCTGGTTGGATAGCATGTAAAACAAAGCTTTTCACTGTACCTCGGTACACAAGATAATAATAAAAGCTAAATCTAAACCTAAAGATCCGGCAAATTTAATCTTCCACACACTCTAGCTAATATGAAAAATTGTACTGGTATAAATTATTCACGGACAGCATGTTAAATCAATAATTATTTTGCTAATTATGCCTCCATCTAAACATCACTAAACTGATAGAAGTCTTCAACAGTGCATGAAGGGCAATCACTCATCACTAACTTGTCTACTGATGTTCAGTAATTCTGCAAGATGAGCTCAGTTTCAGTTATTTGGTCAAACAGTCACACATGGGTTGGATTCATAAATGGGAAGGGAACATTTGTTGTTTAAAGAAAAGCAACATTTGACCAGGTGGTACTGCATAGAATCCTCATGAAGCTGATGATAAAGGGGAATAGGGTGTAAATTCACCTTCAGCGGGCTCACACCTATCACCAAGGAAGACGATAGACACAAAATGCTGGAGTAACTCAGTGGGACAGACAGCATCTCTGGAGAGAAGGAATGGGTGACGTTTTGGGTCGAGACCCTACTTCAGACTGGCCCCAACCAGAAACACCACCTATCCATGTTCTCCAGAGATGCTGCCTGATCTGCTGAGTTAGTCCAGTGCTTTGTGTCCTTTTGTTGTATAAACCAGCATCTGTAGTTCCTTTGCTCTCATTTTTACCGATTAAAAATCTGGAAATTGATTTACATGAACCACCTTCATTGGGGACCGTGAGTGCGGAGATGGCTGCATGAGAATAATGAAAGTTACCGGCTTGATGATGGTCTCAACCCGAAACTTCACCCTTTCCTTCTCTCCAGACATGCCGCCTGTCCCGCTGAGTTACTCCAGCATTTTGTGTCTATCTTTGGTTTAAACCAGCATCTGCAGTTCCTTCCTGCACACACCAAGGAAGATAATTGTGATTAAAGGTCTGTCTCACTGTGCGAGTTGACCCACGAGTGACCCCGAGTTTAAAACAAATTTAACTCGTGGTAATCACGTACAATTAACGTAGCGGGAACGTCGGAACTCGTGGACGCAACTTAGCGACTCTTGGCGCTAACGGGAGGTACACGTGAAACTTGTTAACTCTTGCAAAAGTTCAAACATGTTTGTACTTTTCCACGAGTAAAATGTACTCTTGAGGTTAAAATTTGAAACATTTTAAATTTAGTTATTTAGGTCTCACCAGAGCCCTATACAACTGCAGAAGAACTTCTTTACTCCTTTACTGAAATCCTATGCCTGAAAGAGGGCCCGGCAGTCAGTTGGAGTCCTCAGCTACCTGCTGCCATGACCCACAAATCGCTAATCTCAGGTGATGCAATGGCTAAATTTGGCCTGGTTGAAAACCCTTTTTTTTTTGTGTTCTTCTGAAACTAACCTGACAAAAATACATCTGATCGAAATGTTGAAGCATACACTGCAAAGTGTATTTCCTCTTGCTGTGCAGGGTTTCTAATCTAAATACAAAACATCTGAAATTAGTATTTATTAACTATATTCAACCTTCTGGAAATTTTTAGCTTGAGGCATTTAAATCTGTCTAATTTTATACGATAATAGGCTTAGGTCTACGATTTTCATAAATGATTCCTATTTTTAATTTGTTGGATTGCCGAGTTGATATGTGAATCTGTCATACATTGAATTTTCATCTTCAAAAATAATTCCTCTGATCCAGGTGGCAATTCTGACAGGATAATTGTATGGTGATCGGTCTGAGCAATGCATTGCAGCATCCGGACTGAGCGGCTAACATTATTGACACCCTGTATGACATCGGCCTGTGTTCCCATTAATCAGTGAGTGTCACAGAGAACAAACCCTGTCAAGAAATCATCTGCCAGGAGAGATTAGACACAGATGGAACTCTATCCTTCCTGTGATAGATTGCTGCAAAGGGAAAAAGTCACCCATCCCATCACAATTTTATATAAGACCTATGACAAATTGCACAGCGCACAATGCATTGCAGTGGAAGTGCGAGGTGACAAGCACAAGTTATTTGGGATGGAAAACTGTAGGGAACTGAGCAGCAAATCAAATGCGATCAGTAAGTCATTAAAATATTTACCATCTTCCATTCCATGTGGACGTTTGTAGATAGAAATATGGAGATCTATCTTGGCGAGGATGACTACAGCAATGGTGAAGGGTACCTTAGTTTAGCTGGGCTGATGGGTGCCTATGTCATAGCAATGGTGATGGGTACTTATGTTACCACACGGGCAATGGATACCTCTGCAACAGCATGGGTGATGGCTAACTATGTTACCACAAGGTGATGGTACCTATGTCACAGTAAGAATGAAGGCTACTTATGTTTAAGGCTAGGTAATGGATACTTACATCACAGTAAGGGTGATGGGTACCTTCATTAGTTACCTTCATTAGTCTGACATAGAGCACATCGGGTATTCTTTTAACATGGGAAAACATCTTTGGACTAGTTCAATGTTATCCCATTTTCGCATCCACTCCTTACACATTAGGAGCATTTTAAAGAAGACAATTAACCTACCACGTCGCAGGTCTTTGGGATATGGGACGAACTCGGAACATCCGGAGGAAACTCATGGGGTCATCGGGAGTACGTGCAAACTCCACACAGGCACCACCTGATGTCAAAATCTAAACCGGAACTCTTGGGCTCTGAGGCAGCAGCTCCACCAGCAGCACTACTGTACCACCCTAATTTTCATGGCTTTTAACATTAAGTAAGCAATGGTAGTTTTAGAGACTTTCTGTTTGCAGGAAAATCACCTGGACCTCAAGTATGTTATCAATGCAGTGTTTGTAAATTAGAATGAAAATCAGCTGTGCATTATTTTATATTCAGACTCAATCAGGAATATGAATGATAGAAATATGACTGGCAAGCTGTCCTATTTGTTTAAAGATACAGTTTGGAAATAGGCCCTTCAGCCCACCGAGTCAACACTGACCATTACCTGTTCACACTAGTCCTGTATTATCCTATTTTCACATCCACCCTACACATTAGAGGCAATTTACAGCAGCAAATTAACCCACAAACCCGCACATCTTTGGGATATGTGAAGAAATTGGAGCAGCCAGAGGAATCCCATGAGGTCACAGTAATCCAGCATCATCGCAGGCCAGGTCGATCCCTGCAACTCCGACCCAATACTGCCGCCAGGACAATGGACCTTTAAGGCCGAGATAAGTCTCTACATTTTTAAGCTCTGTTCCCCATGTGGCTCTGGGACTCTCTGATCATTGTTTAGTTCACCTTATTCTGACCTACAGGCAGAAACTAAAATCTGCTAAGCCTGTAGTCAGAACAATGAAAAAGTGGACAAGCGAGGGCATTGAAAACCTACAGTGCTGTTTTGACTGCACGGATTGGAATGAGTTCAGGGAAGCAACTACAAGCCTTGATGAATAGATAGACACTGTGACATCATATGTCAGCTTTTGTGAGGACAGTTGCATTCCCACTAGGAACCGGATCAGGTTCAACAATGACAAGCCTTAGTTAACAGCAGATCTTCATTGACTATAGCTCTGACTCTTCATTGACTCTTCATTGACTATATTGACTCTTCATTGATTATAGCTCTGCATTCAATACGGCCATCCCCACCAAGCTCACCACCAAACTCCACCAGCTAGGCCTCAGCTCGCTGATATGCGATTGGATCCTGAACTTTCTGACGGAGCGACCGCAGGCAGTGAGACTGGGCCCGCACCTGTCCTCCACTATCACCCTGAGCACCGGCACACCACAGGGCTGTGTACTAAGCCCCATGCTCTACTCCCTCTTCACCCACGACTGTGTCCCTGCATTCGACACCAACACCATCGTGAAGTTTGCAGACGACACAACAGTGATTGGGCTGATCACCAACGGTGATGAAACAAAATACAGAGCGGAGGTGCAGAACCTGGCGGACTGGTGCGCTCATAACAATTTGTCACTAAACACCTCCAAGACCAAGGAGCTGATTATTGACTTCAGGTGGTCCCATAATGGAGAATACGCCCCAATCTCCATTTACGGGGAAAGTGTGGAGAGAGTGTCCAGCTTTAAGTTTCTGGGCACTCACATTTCAGAGGACCTCACATGGTCCAACAACACCACTGCGCTGGTCAAGAAGGCACAGCAACGACTGTTCTTCCTGAGGACATTAAAAAAGACTGGTCTGCCCCAACAGCTGCTGACAACGTTCTACCGCTGCACCACAGAGAGCATATTAACGTATGGCATCTCTGTGTGGTATCTCAGCTGCACGGAGGCGGAGAGGAGAGCTCTTCAGCGCGTCGTCCACAGAGCGCAGAGGATCATTGGGACAGAGCTACCAGCCTTGGAGGGCATCTACCACACACGGTGCTTCAGGAAGGCCGTCAGCATCCATAAGGACTCATCACACCCTTGTAACGGACTGTTTGAACTACTTCCCTCCGGCAGACGTAACAAGGCCTTCTACGCCCGAACCTCCAGACTCAGAAACTTTATTCCAAGAGCTATAGCGGCTCTGAACCGGCCCTGCTGAGTGCCCCCCCACCCACCCCCGTTGGACAGTCTCCCTCGGATGGTCACGTCGCTTATTTATTTATTTAACTTTTCTTGTACATCGGTGGAGCTGCATACTAAATCTCGTTGCACTGACGTGCAATGACAATAAAAGATATTATTATTATTATTATTATTATTATTATTATTATTATTATTATTATCTCAGACAGCTCCGCCAGTCTAAAGATGAGACGAGAATGCAGACCTCTACAGGCAGGCCACGTACAAGCTGAGAAGAGGAATCAGAGCTGCCAAGGAAAGGTATTCTGCGAAGTTGAGGAGCAAGTTCTCAGTTAATGACTCTTCAGTGTGGAAGAGCTTGCAAGAAATCACCAGCTACAAGAGGAAACCCCCCCAGCTCCTTGCACAATCGTCAGCTGACCAACGACCTGAGCGAGTTCTACTGCAGGCTCTATAGACAGAAACATAACCCCGGTACCCATCCCTCCCTCCCCCCAAGCACTCCTCCCCAATCACCACTTCACACCTACTTACAGCCTGACTCCAGTCTGCAAAGACTGAGCCCTTGTCCACTACCAAAGGACAAAGGACAAAGGACAAAGGACATTTGTGGTCACATACACCAATTGGTGCAGTGAAATTTGAGTTACCATGCAGCACACAGATAAGATAAACACAACACTTTGGAATTTACCATTAAACATAAAAACATCCTCCCCACAGCGGAATCAATGTTTCTCACTGTGAGGGAAGGCAACAAAGTTCAGTCCTCTTCCTCTTGTTCACCGATGGTCAGGGCCTATTGTGGCCTCTGCAGTCGCTGCAACGGCCCGATGTTTCAGGCCCTCTCGCCGGAATGATGGAACTTCGGCGTCGGAAGAACACTCTCAGCGGCTTGGAGTTCCGAATCGGCCGCTTCCCACCGGAGACCGTGGCTCCTGAAGTCCACAGGCCGAGCTGGGCGGAGCTCCAACACTGGCGACCTTGGCGAGAGATCCCAGGCTCCACGAGGTAAAACGTCAGTGCCGCAGACCACAGCTCCACGGTGTTCAAGTCGGCATTCCTAGCACTCCGGAGCTTCCAACACGGCGATCCTCGGTATGGCATCGCCCGCTCCGCGATGGTACTTCAGTGCTGCGCCGCTGCACGTAAAAAGACCAAAAGTTCTCCAAAACAAAACTTATTAGACTAAAAAAAATAAAAAAATTTGAAGGGACGAACAGCAACAGGCGAGGCTGCCACACTGGATGGCGCCACCACTTGGATTTACCCATACCCTCCTTGCAGCCCAACATCAGTCCGGCCACTTCTCCATCACTAACAATAGCAATTGAGGAGGTGGAAAAGCTATTCAGGAGACAGAAAGGCTGAAATCTCCAGGTCCGGACAATGTTTCCCCCTCTACCCTCAAGCTCTGTGCCGAAAAACTGGCACCAGTCCACACAGACATTTTCAATCGGTCCCTGCAAACCAGGCACGTGCCATGAGTAACTTCTCAGGGTAGGCAGTCAGTCAGCTTTAAAAAAAAAACTTAAACCGCGCATGCGCAGATTATTCTCCTCTCCGTAAAAATCAATTTGCCCAAAATAAACTCTCCTTCATTTTGAATTACTGAATGGGTGGGTGATGGAGGATTATGGCAGGTGGAGAGATGGTGGGAAAAACGGGAGCACACCGGGACAAGTTGAATCAGTTGTCACCTTATTGAATGACAATACTAGTTCAAGGGACCAATGGGGGAGAATTCCTTTCACAGAGTGTGGAGAGTCTGGGGTAAAGTTGCGAGGAGGGCAGGAGTGTTGAGAAGGAGGTGGTCGGAGATCATGCCAGTAACTCACTCACTCACCGCTGCCGCGGCGCTCCGGGCACGGAGCCACCGCATTGTGGCTGGGAAAGGAAGCAGCTCGGGTGGCTGCGAGCGGCCGCCGGGACCTCAGCACTTTCTGCTGGCCCGCTTACCTCTGGCAGTGCTAGCCGTCTGAACATCTCTCACCTGCCGCTGGCCGGCTTCGCTCATGTCAGCCGCTTCCCACAAATCCTTAAATTCCGTCAGCCGAGTAACCTCATTTGGTCCCTTGATCGCGCTGTCGGAATTTAAGGATTTGCGGGAAGTGGCTGACATGAACGAAGCCGGCGAGCGGCAGGAGAGAGGTTTTCAGACGGAGAGCACTGCCAGAGGTGAGCGGGGGCCGGCAGAAGGGGCTGTCCAGACCCGGCGGCCGCTCGCAGCCATCCAAGCTAATTCACTCCCCGGCCACGATGCGGTGGCTCTGTGCCCGGAGTGTTGAAAGTGGGTTACTGGCATGATCCCCGATCCCCTCCTTTACAACGCTCCTACCCTCCCCGCTACTTTACCCCAGGCCAGACTCCCCAAACACTGTGAAAGGAGCCCCCCCCCCCCACCCTTGGAAATACGGTATTTAAAAACATATAGCACCAAGAGATTTACCTACCACATTATTGCTACACAAACTCCATTCTTCTCTCTTTGTTTCCTAAGATACACTTAAGATAATGACAATCCATATTTGAAAAACCCGCCAAGAAACTTGCACTGCCCATGCGCAGTAGGCTGCTGCACATGTGCAGAACTGCAAAGGCTGAATTTCAGCTGCCTTCAGCTCCCCATGAAATTGACGGCTTGAAGCAGCGCCGACGGTATGTGGGCTGCACACACTTTCACGTGTTGCAAGTACTACGCATGAAAGGCACGGAGAATTATGCCTACCTAAGAGATCGATCTCTTAGATACTCATAATTCTCCCATGCCTTTACTATTTATATTTAATGATTACCATGTCATCATTTTAGTCAGGGTAGGCAGTGCCTACCTTGCCTATCCTGACGGCATGTGCCTGGTACCTAGGTACATGTGTCAATAAGATACCATTGAACCACTGAAAATGTTTGCATATAAACTTCTAATTCTTACAGATTTTCCATGTACATTATTAAATTGATAACAAAATGTCCCTTTTGGCTGGACTCAATGACTGTAAACTTGGGACAGAAATTCCATCATGCTTTTTGATGTTTAGTTCCACTCAAAAATATTTGAACATTCAATGTTGTGATGAAAGTATTTCTCTCCAGTATATCTCTCTCAAGAGAGAGTTTGAATTAGTTCAGGGCTAAAGGAATCAAGGATATGGGGAAAAAAGCAGGAACAGGGTACTGAATTTGGATGATCAGCCATGATCATATTGAATGGCAGTGCTGGCTCGAAGGGCCGAATGGCTTACTCCTGCACCTATTTTTCTATGTTTCTATGTTTCTAGTCATTTATTTAGCACAAAAGGTTGCAGAAATTTAAACTGATCTGGATGCAGTTAGAATTCACAGTTCTGTAATCGTTTGTATAGCTTTATGCTGTTCCTTTTAAATTATGGTAATAAAAATAGCATAAACTAGAAGAATTTCTAAACCAGAAAAAATATCTAAAATTGCCTGCCATCTGCATTTGCAAACTGAAGATATTACAGAATGAAAACCATGAGCATAAAGGATCAGTTGGATCAGCCAGAGTGAGGCCACATGCAAATTGGAGGAACAGCACCTCATATTTTGCTTGGGTATGTTATAGCCCAGTGGTATGAACATTGAATTCTGTAACTTTAAGTAACTTCTATTACACTTCCCCTCCCCTCTCTTCCCCATTTACTCCCTTCATCCACCCAAGTCATTTCCACAGTTTGGAACATGAATCCCTCTTGATATCACCTTCCCGAGCCAACAATTGGCTTATCAGGGAAGCACCCTGCCTGAGGTCATCCATTTGTACTAGTCTTTTTTCACCTCCAGGTCTTTCTTCCCTCAACCCCCCCCTTCCTTCAGTCTGAAGAAGGATCCCAACCTGAAACGTCATGTATCTAATTTCTCCAGAGAAGCTGCCTGGCCTGCTAAGTTACTCAACACTTTGTGTCTATCTTTGGCATAAATCAGCATTTGCAGTTCCATCTTATTACATAAGGGATCCATTGTTTGGCACGTATGAAAATTAAACACTCTTGACTCTCGATTCTTACAGCAGCTGCCTGTTGTAGCAAGGGTTCCCTTTGTTCTGACGTCAACTTTACTACCATGAGTGGCATACGGTGGGCTGAAGATACCAGTTAAAAGATTAAGATGTATAAACAAGGAACTGCAGATGCTGGTTTACCAAGAAAACACACAAAACTCAGCAGGTCAGGCAGCATACAAGGAGAACATGGATAGGTAACATTTTGGGTCAGAACCTTTCATCACACTAATAAATATTAAGATGGTGGCTACGTGTTCTTCTGAAATGGAAGAACCCTTATGAGGAGTGATCTTGACCACCAATAATTAGCTATTCTTCTGCCATTCCTTGGCCATTTGAATAAGATCTCGTTGTAATCTTTGACAACCTTTTTCACTTTCCTCAATACTTTCAATTTTAGTGTCATCAGCAACTTATGAACCATGCCATCTACAATTACATGCAAATCATTAATGTAAATAATAAGCAACTGCAGACCCTGTACCGATTCCTGCGGGCACACCAATTGTTACAGGTCTCCAGTCTGAAAGAGAACAGCCCTCTATCACCACCCTCTGTCTGCTTTCTTCAAGTCAATTTTGTATCCAGTTGGTTAGCTTGCTCTGGATTCCATGTAATCTAACTTTCCAGACCAGCCTATGATGCGATACCTTTTCAAAGGTCATGCTAAAGTCCACGCAGACAATGTTTACTGCTTCATCACTACTGCTAATCTTCTTCATCACCTCTTCAAAGAGCACAATCAAATATGTGAGACGTGGTTTCCCTGGCACAAAGTCATGCTGGCTATCCCTAATCAGACCTTGCTTGTCCAAAGATGTAGTTCCTACCCCTCCTCTCCAACAATTCACCCACCGCTGATGTTAGGCGCACAAGTCTATAGTATCCAGGCTTTTCCTTGCAGCCTTTCTTAAATAGAGTTACAACATTAGCAATGTTCCAGTCTCCTGGCAACTCACACAGAGCAATCGATCATACAAATATCTCTGCTGTGGGATCTGCAATTTCTTCCTTAGCTTCCCACATTGTCCGAGGATACATTTGCTCATGTCCTTGGGAGGTAACCACCCTTATGCATCTTGACACCTAGCACCTCCTCTTCTGTAATGTGGACTTTCTTCGAGACATCACAATCAACTTCTCTGAGTTCCCTTGCATTCAATTCTTTCTCTACGGAACTGGAGTGATAACAAATAAACTGTAATTCAAGGGGTAGACTAGAAAGGCAACCGAGCCCTTATGTAAATTATTATCAGGATCTTCCACTTGTAGATCGACATAAAGTGCTGGAGTAACTCAGCGGGACAGACAGCGTCTCTGGTGAAAAAGGCTGGGTGATGTTTTGGGTCAGAACCCTTCTTCAGACACTTCTTCCACTTGTAAGTGGGTGAAAGTAGGTTGATGGAATTAATGAATGATGAATACATACGGCTGAGATCAGACTAGATCCACAGTTCTGTTGCTGCCTGCTCAGCTGACTAGAAATATAAGAAGAATAATGGAAAGAGTTCATCCAGTCTTGGAAAATGTTTTATCTTGGGAATAAAAATTGATATACTTTGCTCTGGTTAAGTCATATAATCTCCTGGGAGAGGTGTAAAGAATTTTTTAAAAGTCAGACAAAACAGAGAATCAAGTCAGGCAAGTTCCTATGGATGATCAAATCCTTTCCAGAAGAACACTCTATCTCAGATGAAAACCTAAGAGGTAGAAACTGTAGTAAAATCAAATGGCAAATGTAATCATCTGTACCTCAGTCACCCTCCTACTCAATCAATATTTTCTCTATTCTCTTTAGATATCTTGTAGGTATAGGATTCCGATTGAACAAGTAATTTCCACCCTTCAAATACAGGTTCAATATTTACTTGAAGGAAGTCAACTGAACAACATTCACTGCAAACATAGATTTGCTATTACTTGTTTCACACTATTGTAACAAAAAACAAGTTGGGGTTTATGGGGAAATATGATGAATGTGATGATATGTTACACTAGAGCATTCTTATACCGATAGATCCAGGTACAATTAAGTTGGTCTGCAATGGTAGAGTTGGTGTACATGACAATGCTGAGGCACTGGAATGATCTGTAACTCCCGACTGGGTATGGATGGCAGACATCCTCCCTTGAATAGCTATTGTAGAAATATTGTTACTTCCTGGTGATGTTTCTTTTTAAATTTCAGATATATTTAATTAACTAGTATAAATTCCTTAGGTGTTGGGCTCCGTGTTTTTAGTCATTAGCAGAACCATTATACTACTATGGCTGTGTTCAATAATTTCTGAGTTCACATTTTCACTTTCTCAAGTAATTTTCCATGACAACTGGCAGGTTGCTGCTGATTTGCCTCTCCCTCGTTTTGCAGTTTTGTAGATGACATTTCGGATCGGGATCCTGCTTCAGACTGACTCACATTTATTCCGAAGAAGAGTCCTGACCTAAAACATCCAAGTTCTCAAAGGATTCTGCTTGAGCCACTACGTCACTCCAGCAATTTTTGTTATTTTTTATATAAGAATATCTAACCTTTTGACCTTGTGGAACTTTAAGATTGCTTTGATTAACATTCATAAAGGGATTGTACTGACTATAGAACTTGTTTTATCCAATTAGTTAAAGCAGAACAAAGTTGGTTGTTGGGAAATTATTCTTTACCCGAGGGGGGTCCCAAAAAAGATTGAATTGAAAAATTGCACTACTCTTTGGGTACATATTTTGATCTGGTAGCCTAGTCTTAATCTCGGAAGAGAGCAGATGATGTGCTATTGATACTTAGTTTTATGTATCTGATTGGTTTCCCTGGTTCTTTTACGTATGGTGCATGAACAGTTCAATGCAATATATCATTACAAGTTTATGGTTGTTTTACTTTCTACCCAGTATGTGGGTACAATGTCCTCATATTATGGTGTATATCTGGTGACGGCCAACAAGCTGCCCTTCATAATGTTCCAGCCTTTTCCAGATAAAGATTAAAAGCTGGCGAACAGTCCGATGAGGTAGTTATACAATGTGTTAGTCCCATGTAAAAATGTTTCCTGCAACTTGCACATACAACTCTCAGCTTACATGCATGTGCATGACTAAGGAGCATCGTATTGTTGCAGGATCCATCTCCAAAGCTGAAAGCCTTATTGATTGTGTTGGCTACTCATTTTCTTCACTGCCGATTTTTTGCAGGGCTTGCTTTGCATTCCTCCCAGTCCATGTGTCACCATTATAACACAGAAGATGCTGTTGACATGCCGAGTCTCATTGTGTCAGCTCCCAACAGCAACCTCTAATGGAAACTAGACTAAGTGGGACCCATTGGGAGGCCTGGTCCCAGTCACACAGGAGGCCTGGTCCTGTGGGGGAGAGGGGGGTTGTGGGGGAGAGGGGGGTTGTGGGGGAGAGGGGGCGGTGTGGGGGAGAGGCGGGGGGTGTGTGGGAGAGGTGGTGGTGGTGGGGGAGATGGAGGAGTGTAGGGAGACGGGGAGTGTGAGGGAGGCAGTGAGTGTGGGGGGAGAGGGGTGTGTGGGGGAGAGGGGGTGTGTGGGGGAGAGGGGGTGTGTGGGAGAGGGTGTGTGTGGGGGAGAGGGGGTGTGTGGGGGAGAGGGGGGTCTGGGGGAGAGGGGGGTCTGGGGGAGAGGGGATGTGTGGGGGAGAGGGTGTGTGTGGGGAGGAGGGGGTTGTGGGGAGAGGGTGTGTGTGTGGGTGAGGGGGGGTGTTGGGGAGAGGGGGTTGTAGGGGAGAGGGGTGGTGGGGAGAGGTGGGTGTAGGTGCGAGGGGGTGTAGGGGAGAGGGGGTGTAGGGGATAGGGGGGTGTAGGGGAGAGGGGTGGTGAAGGGGAGAGGGGGGTGTAGGTGCGAGGGGGGTGTAGGGGAGAGGGGGTGTAGGGGAGAGGGGGGTGTAGGGGAGAGGGGGGTGTAGGGGAGAAGGGCGTTGTAGAGGGCAATGGGTGGTGAAGGGGAGAGGGGTGGTGTCGGGGCGAGGGGTGATGAAGGGGAGAGGGGGTGTAGAGGAGATGGGGGGGTGTTGGGGAGGAGGGGGTTGTGGGGGAGAGGGGAGTGTTTTTTCCCTGCTCGTTGTGGTGGTCGCCACCATCGCCCGCGAACATGCTGCCCCCGCTCGCGAATATGCAGGCCTCGCCCGCGAACAAACCAGCCCCCGCCTGCGAACACAGCAGCCCCCGCCTGCGAACACAGCAGCCCCCACCCGCGATCACAGCAGCCCCGCCCATAAACACAGCAGCCCCTGCCCGCCAACACAGCAGCCCGCACTCTGCTCACTCCGCTCCTTCAGCTTTATTCTCGCTGCTGGTGATTGACAGTGGGTGCCGGAAGGAGGTGTCACCATCCCAGCGAATAACAAACCATTTGTAACTTTTGTAATATTTCTCCGATTCGAATAAAAGTTGATGCACTTGCAGCACAGGAGAATGGCGAGTAAGGTAGCGAAAAATCGTTGTGCTATCCTGTACCGTTTTTGTGCAAATTTTAAAATAACGCAAACCGGAAGAGGACAAGATGAGAGTTTTATACGTATATAGATTATAACACCAGAGAAGCACACTCTTTGATGTTGAGCAAAGGGACAGCTCCTCTTCATTCTAGAATTCCAGACCCCTCTCTGATCATTATTACATAACTGAGGGCTTGCAATTTGCTGCCATATTTTCAATACTTCTACAGTAAAGGCTCTGTCTTACCTGTTTGCGGTCATCGGCGGTGAAGCGCGGCGTCGCTGGTAGAGGGGACCGCACGACAACGGCGAGAGCGCCAAGCCTATCCATGGGAGCGTCACATGGATGCTGCGCGGGGGCCGAGTGAATCAAATACGGCGGGTCCCACGTGCTTGCGGTAAGTAAAAAAAAATGTTGCCTTACCAGAAGCTTTTGTTGCACGTACGTCGGGTGACCATCGCACGGCCTGTCGAACGAGCATGCGATCCCGGACTTTGACGTGAGGGACGGAGGGAGGGGGACGTCCATTTTGAGAGGAGTCAAGCTCGAACCTGACGCCATTTGGAGCGGAGTCTGGAAAGCTCGAGCCTGATGCCATTTTTTTTTCAGGTAAACAAAAGTAAAGAAATGTGTTTTATAAAAGTCAATTTTATAAATGACCGCAGACTCGTGAGACAGGCCTTTTATAGTTAGCTTGAGAATTGCCCAAAAGATCTTTACTTCATCAGTTGAGTAAAACATGTTAAATGAATGCTATGCCTCAGCAGAGAAAGATGCTTCCACTCTAAAAAAATAAGCAAATTTGGAGGGAAGGAGGGGGACGTCCATTTTGTGAGGAGTCAAGCTCGAGCCTGACGCCATTTGGAGCGGAGTCTGGAAAGCTCGAGCCTGACGCCATTTTTTTTTCAGGTAAACAAAAGTAAAGAAATGTGTTTTATAAAAGTCAATTTTATAAATGACTGCAGACTCGTGAGACAGGCCTTTTATAGTTAGCTTGAGAATTGCCCAAAAGATCTTTACTTGATCAGTTGAGTAAAACATGTTAAATGAATGCTATGCCTCAGCAGAGAAAGATGCTTCCACTCTAAAAAAATAAGCATATTTGGAGGGAAGGAGGGAGGGGGACGTCCATTTTGAGAGGAGTCAAGCTCGAGCCTGATGCCATTTGGAGCGGAGTCTGGAAAGCTCGAGCCTGACGCCATTTTTTTTTCAGGTAAACAAAAGTCGCTGGCTATTTTTTGTTCTTAAAACAACTTGTGTTATAGAAATGTGTTTTATAAAAGTCAATTTTATAAAGGGGGTTAGGGCCTAACAATTGTAGACCAGCAATAACAAAGTTAGTAATAACAATAGGATGATTGTATATAAAAATAAATCAGTGGTCACTCGTGGTTGTCTGCATGGAGTTTGTAAATCAGAGAACCATGTTCTTAGAGAAACCATGAACATAGAACAGTATAACACAGGAACAGGCCCTTTGGCCCACAAAGTCCATGTCAACTCTCCCCACGTAAACTTTTTCAGAATATTCACACTTATTCTTTCTCTTAATTTTGCAGCAAACTTGATTAGGACCTGTAAACTACTGCACAATGGAAGACATTGACATTGCATTGCTGCTACACCAACATACTCTTCTCTTAGCAGCAGCCGTCATGGTTGCAGGTCATCCGCGCAGCAGTTCAACAAAGAAGGTTATGAAGAAGAAGCCCAGGAAGAGGTCTGTGTGGATGAGGTCTTTGTTCCGGATGAGACCTACTTTGGGCCAGTATGAGACCATGATGACGGATCTGCAGCGGGTAGATGATGCTGCCTTTAGGAATTTCACCAGGATCCCGCCTGACCTGTTTCAGGAGCTCAAGACACGAGTCGGACCTCTACTGCAGAAAATGGACACCGTCATGCGGAAGTCACTGGAACCAGGCCTGCGCCTAGCCATCACCCTCCGCTACCTTGCATCAGGGGATTCCTACAAGAGCCTGTCGTATAACTTCCGTGTGGCTCACAACACCATCAGCGGTGTAGTCCGAGAGACGTGTGACGCCATCAACAAAACATATGATGAGCTTATTGACTGGCCAACTACACCAGACGGGTGGAGGAGTGTGGCGCACGGCTTTCAAAGCAGATGGAACTTCCTGCACACATGTGGGGCTGTTGACGGGAAGCATGTGGCCATCCGGTGTCCACCCGGGGGAGGTTCTGTGTACTTTAGCTACAAGAAGTTCCATTCCATCGTGCTGTTAGCTGTGGTAGATGCAAACTACAACTTCATGTTTGTGAATGTGGGCATACCTGGCAGTGCCGCAGATGGAGGGATCTGGAGAGAGACCTCCCTTGGGCAAGCATTGGAAGAAGGGAGAGCAGGCCTTCCGGATCCAAAACCTCTGCCGGGAGAAGACAACCATGACATCCCCTACGCACTGGTTGGTGATGATGCCTTCGCACTCAGGCCATGGATGATGAAGCCATACCCTCACAGGGGGGTGTCAAGGGAGCAAAGGATCTTCAATTACAGGCTGTCCAGGGCTAGGGGGGTAGTGGTGAATGCTTTTGGTATCCTTGCTAGCAGATTCAGATGCCTGCTGACAACAATGGAGCAGGAGTCCGAGAATGTGGAGGCCATTGTCTACGTGGCATGTGTCCTCCATAACCTGATCCGCACCAGAGGTGCATCTGCAGCCTTGGTGGAGGGTGACACGATGGACAAACAGACAGGTGAAGTCACACCAGGTTCATGGAGAGCTGCTAGACCGGCATCACCGATGATGGCAGTTGGGTCATTGTAAGGAAACACCAGCAACAGAAGAGCAAAGGAGCTGAGGGACCATCTCTGTGTTTACTACAACTCAGAGCGAGGCAGTGTACCCTGGCAGGACAATATATTTTGAGGATCAAAAGCAAACAGGGGATGTCAGGGTTGTGTTTTCACGGCAGAGGTACCCGATCATGAAGGCCCCAGATCTAACAAAAGTGCGATGGATGGTTTTACATTGTGAAATTATTGATTCTGTGTTAATAGTACCACCTACATCACCTATTTTAAAATTGCCTGATCTTTAAAGGGCTTAAATGCCATTGTTTGATTTTCATGGCTCAAAATGAAAAAAAATTGCAATTCAATGCTATTCTATGCCTGTTTGTGTTTTATTTCTCTAATAAATCAATGCTTTTGTATGTGAGATGCATTCCATCATTTCAGTTTGTTTCCATATGAGAGATCTACGCCATGATTAACAGACACTTTTTTCCACAATACTATATTAAATTTAAACTGTTTATTTAGTGGAAACAATTAACATATTGAAAAACAAGCAATTATTTTTAAATATGCAACACAATTCAACAGAACATTGTTCATTAGTGAAAGCAAACAAATAACGTAGTGAGAAACAGTGAATTAAACGGTAATGTGCAACACACAAGCAGGCACAACAGTGAATGTTGGGGGCAACGTCACTCCTACGGCACATGTCAATCTTAAATATATAAGTCTGCGTCTTCGGTGCCGGAGTTTGTGCCATCTTCGGGAACCTCAAATTGCACATGGAATTCGCTTTCCCCTAGCCTATCCATGCCACGTGATGAATGATGTGGCGGTGGGGTGTGTCCACTGACATAGTGGGGGGGGGCTGCCATCCAGGGGTATGTCACAGGACGGTATTCCATCCTTGCCTGTGGGCAACACACATAAGCGTATCAATATGTATCGGTGCCAAACAAATCATATAAAACAAATCACAACCTTTCACAAGCTGTGTGTTAGAGAAAATCTTGAGTCAGGCTGAAGACTCACAAATGTTTCACAGTGTACCTGGTGGGGATATTGTGGTGGCATCCTCGTCTGTTGCAGTGGCACTAATGGCATATGCCTTATCGGACTCTGCAACACAAAGAAAATCGTAGTAAATGATTCATAGACGGCATGGTGGCGACTGCGGGTGCTCGGGAGGCCCCGACTACGGGTGAACATCTGGGAAGATCAGCGGGGAGGCTGGCTGGACAATGGTACCTTCCTTAACTTTGGTGCCGCTGTGGGGTTATGTTGTGTCGTGGACTTCTGTGTTTGTGCTTTTTTAAAAAAAATTTTTTTATTGATTTATTATTTATTTTTATGATACATGACTGTAAGGAAAATCCATTTCGTTGTCTCTTATAAGATAACTTTTTAAATTTCAATAAACTTTGATTTAAATATTTTACTGGCTGAGGAAGTCTGTGCGCCCTTGCCAAGGACAATCCCTCCATGCTGTAGCGTTGCCAATTTTCCTCAGGGATCAAGAACATCTCCTCCCTGAGTAACATTGCATACGCATGCACAATTCTCTCATGGGACGTCCTTGGCTGTGAGAAAGCGGTGATCATGCCCGACGTTGTCTTTGCCTGTTCCACGATCTGCAACAAGAGAGTACAATCATGATAATTATATTGTGGGATGCGATGGAGAAGTGTGGAAGTAGGGCGGAGTGAAAGAGATCTGATGATGGGTAATCCACAAGCACTTACATCCTTGAACATGTCCCGTTGCAGACTTTGGACAGGCACCTCGCTATCTGACGCAGTTGTGCTGACCCACTTCCGTCTTGCATGCTGCTGCAGTTCGACAGCAGTGCATGACCCGGATGGTCCATGTGAAGGTCCCTCTAGTGGATCAGGCTCACCCTCACTCGAGTCCGCGCACGTTGATACACCCACAGTACACTAGAAGAAAGTGAATGCGTATCATAAATGTGCAAGGCCATCAGGACGTAGCAGGGAAAGTGAACAAGTTATCATTGTTAAAAATATTTTGTACTGACTTGCCAACTAATATTTATTGTCACATAATTTTCTGAGTTATTCACCTTCCTGCAACTTTCCTTCCTCTGCACTCTTACAATGTGGTCCCGCACGAACCCCCATTTCTCATATATCCACTGGTCTCTGTCAGTCAGTGTCCTACTGCCAGAGCCAGACTTGCCAAGACCTTGTGATATTTTCCCGAACCGTGTCCTCTGACTCTTTAGCCATTGGCACAGTTGGTCATCTGTGAAAAGATAGCATAAATGAAGATAAGTGTTGAGCAACTTATAATATGAATTGGAACCTCAATTACAAACACAGAAATGTAGATAAACTGAAAAATATGTACTTACAAGAGCAGTCAGGGAACTCCTTCGCCTTTTCTCCAATTATGAGGTTACGGAGACCCCTGTTCCTAAAATCACGGTGGGTCTTGTCGTACAGCTCATGGTGGGACTGATACCATTCCACCAGGTCCCCCTCTTGTTCTCGGGAAAAATTATATGGCTGTGAGCCAGACCTGTTCCACACCCATGCAGGGACATAAGCTGGAGCAGGACATGGACCAGCAGATGGAGAAGCAGATGGGGCAGCAGATGTGGAAGCAGTTGAGGCAGGAGATGGGGTAGGAGATGGGACAGGTAATGAAGCAGGGGCAGGGGCAGGGGCAGGGGCAGGGGCAGGGCCAGTGGCTGGACCCTCCAGCACCTGAATGTTTTCCATAATAACCTTTTATACTTTATCCTGCATCGATTTCCTTACACTCCTTGTTCTCCTCATGTTGCTAGTCAACTGTCAAAATACTCCGTTTGAAAAATGCGGTAAAAATGCTACACTGTTGAAGTCTCAGATCTCGCGTGGTTTGGACGTGAACAGCAAAGAAAAAGGGCGGGCCGACTGCGATGACGTCATTTTGGATCTGAGGGGCTGTGGCGGCGGCCGTCCTGATCGCGGCGCTGCAGCGGTGGCTGTGCCTGCGGCCGTGCCGCACACGTGCCTCACTGGCGGAGGCTGTGGCAGTGGAGGTTTGGCGCACGGCGCTCGAGCCACACTGGCGGCGGCCCGTGCGGGCGGCCGTGCCGCACTTGTGCATCACTGGTGGAGGTTGTGCGGTGAGTATATAGTTTTCGACATTGTCGGTTTTATTTTAGCACCGTGCGGTGTTGGGAACACCGCCGCACGGCCCCGGAATTGTACGTTCTCACGAGTGCGCGGTCTATGGTGGCAGATTCTTCCCGTTTCGCCGCCAAAGACCGCAGACTCGTGAGACAGGCCTTTAACAATATTTTAGAAGTACTTCATTGCTGATAGGATTTTTCGGGATATTTATCGAAGATGTGAAAAGCATTCTTTACAGTGCATTCAGAAAGTATTCAGACCACTTTTTCCACATTTTGTTACGTTACAGCCTTATTCTAAAAAGGATTAAATTCATTATTTTTTATCATCAATCTACACACAATACTCCATAATTAAAAAAGTGAAAAGAGGTGTTTAGAAATTTTTGCAAAATAATTAAAATTAAATCTGAAATATCATATTTACATGAGTATTCAGACCCTTTACTCAGTACTTTACTCAAGCGACTTTGAGTCCTGAAAAGCGCTATATAAATAAAATCTATTATTATTATTATTACTTTGTTGCGATTGGCAGCGATTACAGCCTCAAGTCTCCTTTGGTACGACGCTACAAGCTTGGCACACTTGTATTTGGGTAATTTCTCCCATTCTTCTCTGTAGATCCACTCAAGCTCTGTCAGGTTGGATGGGGAGCGTCGATGCACATCTATTTTCAAGTCCTTCTAGAGATGTTCGATCGATTTCAAGTCCGGGCTCGGGCTGGGCCACTCAATGACATTCACAGACTTGTCATGAAGCCACTCCTGCGTTGTCTTGGCTGTGTGCTTCGGGTTGTTATCCTGTTGGAAGGTGAATCTCCGCCCCAGTCTGAGGTCCAGAATGCTCTGGAGCAAGTATTCATCAAGGATCACTCTGTACTTTACTCCGTTCATCTTTCTCTCGATCCTGACTAGTCTCCCAGTTCCTGCTGCTGAAAAACATCCCCACAGCATGATGCTTCCACCACCATACTTCACCGTAGGTATGGTATTGGCCAGGTGATGAGCAGTGCCTGGTTTCCTCCAGACGCGACGCTTGGCATTCAGGTCAAAGAGTTCAATCTTGGTTTCATCAGACCAGAGAATCTTGTTTCTCATGCCTTTTGGCAATCTCCAAGCAGGCTCCAAGCAGTGGAAGTGGTGGAGGCAGGTTCGATTTTATCCTTTAAAAATAGATTGGATGGGTATATGGACGGGAAAGGAATGGAGGGTTATGCTCTGAGTGCAGGTAGATGGGACTAGGGGGAAGTAAAAAAAAAAAAAAAAGTGTTCGGCACGGATTGAAGGGCCGAGATGGCCTGTATCCCTGCTGTTATGGTTATATGGTTATATGGCTATCATGTGCCTTTTACTGAGGAGTGGCTTCCATCTGGCCACCCTACCATAAAAGCCTGATTGGTGGAGTGCTGCAGATATAGTTGTCCTTCTGGAAAGTTCTCCCATCTCCACAGAGGAACTCTGGAGTGGCCATCGGGTTCATGGTCACCTTCCTTCTCCCCCAATTGCTCAGTTTGGCTGGGCGGCCAGGTCTATGAAGCGTCCTGGTGGTTTTAAAATTCTTCCATTTAAGAATGACGGATGCCACTGTGCAATGATGCACTGTAAATGTGTTTCCTTTCCTACTTCTATCTTCTGAAGTACGGTTAGCAATTTAGCGATTCCAATTATTTCTCATTTTGAGGACCTGAGGATCACTCTTTGCATCTTCCTTTGAAGCTGAATATATTACAGAAACACACATCCCTTCAGCTTATTGAGCACATTTTGCAAAATTTAGGCTAGCAGTGACAAAAATAATCTAACATCATTCAAGTATTCTTTGAACATATGAGATCCAAAGCTCAACAGAAACTATTCTTCCGCCCCTTATGTTAAGCTTTGGAGATTACTTAATGTTCAGAGACGAGATAATCAACATTTGACCACAGGATGTTTTAGTCTATAAACTAACTCAAGTGTGATGAATGCAAATGTGTTCTTGCTGAATGCTTTAGTATGCCTATCAGGCAAAAACAAAATCTATAACTTCTGCGCCCTTCAATTAACTTAACAGAAAGAAATTTCAATAGTTGCTCGTACAGCTCCATGTAGCTCAAGCAACCATGAAGAAAGCATTTTAAATCTGTGGAAACGGGGTTTCACAGCATTGCAAATCATCATTTTGTAATCCATTATGAAATTAAATTATTTTCTAATACACTTCAAAGAGGCTCAAAGGATGATCAATGTCTTAAAATATATGTCTTTTCAGTAGCAATCTGGTGGAGTACAATTTTAATTTAACTTTAAAGGAATTTATTCAGCAAAACTGAATTGGTTCCTTTTCGAGACAGGTCATTAAGTTAACGTGTGGGTACAAGTTTATTCAGTTTACTAGATGCAATGGCTTTGAAGATCAATCTTGCACATTTAGACATAAGGGAAAATTTACATGAATTTCTATTCTGTTCCTAGTCTGTGGTATGACATTCATTTTGGAGTTCGAAGACTGATGCCATTTGTGATATTGAAGAATGACAAATATAAGCCTTTGTTTCGTGAATAACATTGTGTGAAATTGTCCAGCAAATTAGGCTTTGCTGGGGTTCTGAAGGCATATGAGATATATGTCTTTATTGGCTGAGGCAGGTCATACTAGAATCACATTAGGTGATACCGAAGATAAACACATAGTGCTGGAGTAACTCAGTGGGTCAGGCAGCATCTCTGGAGAAAAAAGATGGGTGGCGTTTCGGGTTGGGACCCTTCTTCAGATCTGAAAAGTCACCCATCCTTTTTCTCCAGAGATGCTGGCTGAGCCGCTGAGTTACTCCTGCACTCTGTGTCTTTTCATGGCAAACCAGCATCTGCAGTTTCGTCAGTTGACAAAATGTTGATGTCAGAATAAAGGGATCCCCTGCTAAATCAGGCAACTGCTGTAAGAGTTGAGAGTGTTTAATTGTTATATGTGCCAAACAATGGATCCATTATGATATATATTCAGTATATAGCAGCATCTGCAGTTCCTTTCTACACATTAGGTGATAGTTAAGTCCCAGTTAGAATACTGAACACACGCCTGATATTCACTCCTCAAGATTAAATTAGGGCGGAACGGTGGCGCAGCGGTAGAGTTGCTGCCTTACAGCGCTTGTAGCACCAGAGACCCAGGTTCGATCCTGGCTACAATCCCGGCTATGGGTGCTGTCTGTACGGAGTTTGTACATTCTCCTTGTGGCCGCATGGGTTTTCTCCAAGATCTTCATTTTCCCTCCACACCTCAAAGACGTATAGGTATATAGGTTAATTGGCTTGGTGTATGTGTAAAAAAATCGTCCCTAGTATGTATAGGACAGTGTTAATGTGCAGGGATCGCTGGTCGGCGTGGACCCGGTGGACCGAAGGGCCTGTTTCCGCGTTGTATCTCTAAAACTAAAAGTAAATCAAAAGATGGGTGTGATGCAATGAGGATGGTGCAGAGGGGATTTACCAAGCTGTTAACAAGCACAAGGAATTATAGTTATAAAGAGAGAGTGTTTATGTTAATTCTGGTCAAATTGGAGAGGCCAGGACACTAGAATTGAGTAAAGGCTTCTGGGCTGCTAGGCCATTTGGCCAATTTAAATGTGCGTTCTGCAGAAATGGGACAGGCTGCAGAATGGTGCCAGTTTGTCTAGAGCCTAGATAAGAGTTGCAGGAAGAGAATGGACACATCTGCAGACCCTGACAATTAGGTGCAAATTGCATGGAATGGATTGGATGAATGCAAACCGGACATACAGATTGTATATAATGTTGCAAATCTTTACTTTGCTAGATGTTGATTGGATTAAGTATTGAGCCTTGTCTGGTTTTCTTGAATATCAAGGCACATGTTGCGATGTTTGTTTCCTCTTTGGAAGCACCGTTTGAATACATTGTATTAGTCACTGTATTATTGGGTTATATTGGGATATATCATATACTGCTAATCGCTATCTGTTATTGGACCATACAGAGACCTCCCCTATGTGGTTCAGCCACTCAAAGGGGACCTATAAAAGTCCGCTCCCATGAGGTCCTTTGTCGATCTTCTGTGAGAACGCTTAAGACTGCGTGACCTTCTGGAGTGTCTCTGCTTGAGCAAGGCTAAAGAGGGCTTGATCAGGCAGATACGAGGATCGAATCCGTGGTGGTTAGGTATAGTAGTGGAACTGTAATTGTGTTTTGTCAAAATAAATTTTAGATGCGCAAGTGCTTGACCCAGTGATTTTTGACTGAAACTAGACTGGGGGGAGCTTAGAACGAGCAATTTACGCTTAGACGAGGGTTGCTTTCTTTGAAGCAAAGCAATTATAAAATACTTTTTATGTTTGAAGAAGGGTTTGAAGAAGGGTCTCGATCTGAAACGTTGCCTATTTCCTTCGCTCCCTAGATGCTGCCTCACCCGCTGAGTTTCTACAGCATTTTCATCTACCTTTGATTTTCCAGCATCTGCAGTTACTTCTTAAACATAAAAGACTTTTTAGTCAGAGGGTGGTAATTCTGTGGAATTCTTTGCCACAGAAGGCTATGGAGGCCGTCAGTGGATACTTTTAAGGCAGAGATAGATAGATTCTCCAACCTCATCTACTGTATCCGCTGTTCCAGGTGTCAAAGACGTGGAACTTTAGACTTAAGACTTTAGAATTTTAGACTTTAGAGATACAGCGCAGAAACGGCCCTTTGGCATACCATGTCTGCGCCGACCAGTGATCACCCTGTACATTTGCACCATCTACACACTAGGGGCAATTTAAATTTTACAGAAGCCAATTAATCTACCAACCTGCATGTCTTTGGAATGTGAGAGGAAACCGGAGCACCCAGAGAAAACCCACTTGGTTGCAGGGAGATCGTAAATACTCCAACCAGAAAGCACCCATAATCAGCATCAAACCTGGGTCTCTTGCATGGTTATAGGCAGCAACTCTACTGCTGCGCCACTGTACGGCAACTAATTTAAAGACAATTATTGACCGTCTCATTGTCACAACGGGCCAAATGGCCTCCACCTGTGGCATACACTTTTATGATACAACCATTGTGTGCCGTTTGAAAAAGTTCATAATTTTTCTGGATAGGAAGGCTAAGTCCTATTGGTGGTCAATGGTTGCAGCAAAAACAAATGTTGCAATATACGTTATCAGCTGTCGGAATCCCAAATATATAAATACAAACTTCCACTTGACTTATTATTCCCCTCAGTGTACCTGAAATGAGTTTGAAAGTGTGCAACAGTTTAACCACATGGGAAGTTACTGAAGCATTGATTTATGGGGAGTTGCAGTACAGAAGGCAGGGGTCTATGCCTCATTTGTCCAGAGCCTCGGCCAGACTCTCCTTCAGCAGGGATACATTGGCTTTCATTGGCGTAACTGGTAGGAATGCTGCTGCACATTATAACCCTGAGAAAACAAAATGGCAAAAGCTAATGTAAAAAGAAAGAACTGCAGATGCTGGATCATACCGAAGACAGGCACAAAATGCTGGAGTAACTCAGCAGGTCAGGCAGTATCTCCAAAGAAAAAGGATTGGTAACGTTTCGGGTCGGGACTTTTCATCAGACTGAAAGTACGGGGTGAAGGGGGAGGGGGGTTGTGAAGATCTGGCGACGTTAAAGGACTAGGACCAATCAGGGCAGCAGGATAGTGCCCTGGTAGGCCCATTGTTGGCTAGGGAAGTGTGATCTGGCGAGGGATACAATGTGGTGAACTGTGGAACTAGTTAAATGACTAAGATAGAGGAGTTATTTCTTTCTACTTTCGGCAAAATCTAAAGGCGGACCAGAGGACTGAGATACTTGCAGGAGCCAACAGTAGCCAAGACCAAAATACTAATAAAGAGGGAGAAAATCGACTATGAGAGGAAATTTGGGCCAGTAACAACAAAACAAACAGCAGGAAACTTGTAAAATTGAATTAATCGACAGGAACCTGCAGAAGTAGATTTCCAGAACTCATTTCATAAGATGCCACATAAAAGGCTGAATTCAGGATCAAATCTGGGTCCCTGGCACTATGAGGCAGCAGCTCTAACAGGTGCACCACTGTGCCAGAAAAAGGTAACCTGAATAATCCATAAGATAAGCAGAATATAAATGTAAAAAAAGTAATGCTAAACTTGTATAAACACTGATAGAAATCGTGTCCAAAGATTAATTTCTTATTTAAACAATTAAAAAAATGCATGATTTTATGCAACTATGCCCTGTTATATTCTGCATCAGTGTTTATAAACCCACGGTTCTGCATGCCTTTTCATATTATTCTATGCAATTCCTTACTGAGTCATTCCTTATAGAAGCATTGTGTTGAGATATAGGCCTAGAGGTCTGGACCATGATCATGGACGCGAGAAAAACTACAGAAAGAACATCAAGGCCTCTTAAAACAAATGGGATTTACTGCCAATGAAAAATAGAACTGAAAGACATCAGCTACAAGGATGTAAGAGAGAAGGTGGAGTTGTTATCCTTCGTCTAAGGATGCATAACAGGAGATATGATTCTTGAAATGTATTTGTTGATACGTTAAATAAGGAAAGTCTCATTCCACTCATTTCAGAAAGGTTGATAACCTGAGTAATCACGTTTAAGGTAATTGGCAAAAGTGCCACGAGAAATATGAAATAACATTTTGAAAATAAATGAGACAAAAGGAACTGCAGATTCCAAAAGTGCTGGAGGAATTCTGCAGGTCAGGCAGCATCTGTGGAGCGTATAGACAGATGATGTTGGGGTCAGGACCCTTCTTCAAACTGATTATTCCCCTTGCTCCTATCAGTCTGAAGAATGGACCCGACCTAAAATGTCCTCTGTCCATTCCCTCCATAGATACTGCCTGACCTGCTGAGTTTTTCCAGCACTTTGGGTCAAAATAAATGAACCCATGACCTGAAAGTGTGTGGAAACCAAATTTAATAATCTCTTTCTAACAATGATTTGATAAATTTAAAGTGTGAAAAGCTGGGAAAGAGTCATGGGCCTGTCCCACCTGGGAAATTTTTCAGGCGACTGCTGGCAAGGTGTACGGCAAGGGCCACTTAAGTCCTTTAAAAGAGAAGGGAAGGACGGAGGAGAGGGGGAAGAAGGAGGGAGAAGGGGGAGACAGGGTGGGGAGAATGAGTGGAGACAACTTTTAAGAAGCCAGAGATACATGGCTGTGAAGCTCAGCGGACATTAACATTACCGGTCGGTTATCCTTAGTTCTGAAAACTACTGTTTATGTTTTTTTTCCCAATGAGCCAATAAAATTCACCGGTCAGCACCGGCTACAACCTACGACAACCTATGACAACCTACGACTAACCTACGACCCACTACCACTGCACCTATGGCACGAGAATTCTCGCTACTCTCCATTGCGGCTTCATTCTGGTCGCCGCTAATTTTTCAACATGACCATGAAGGCGACTCCCCCGGCAACCACCAGTGAACATGTGGCGACCGCATAGTCTCCTGTAGTCACCTAAAAAGTCGGCTAAGTGAATAAGGGATTGAACATTATTGAACACTACAATCTCCAACTAAACTTCAAACTAATAACTGTCTCAGTTGCACTTGGGACTTTGGGCTTTGTTTTGTTTTGCACTATTATTTTTTTCTTGAACTTTTTTGTTTATTACGTTATCTATTGAGTACTGTGTTTACAAACCTGTTGTGCTGTTGCAAGTAAGAATTTCATTGTTTTGCTTCAGTACATGGCACAGCAGTAGAGTTGCTGTCTTATGGCACTAGAGACCTGGATTTGATCCTGACTATGGGTGCTGTCTGTATGGAGTTTGTAGGTTCTCCCCGTGTCTGCATGGATTATACCCGGGTGTTCCGGTTTTCTCCCACACTCGAAAGACGTAAGTTGATTTGGCTTTGGTAAATACAATTTTAAATTATCCCTAGTGTGTAGGATGGTGCTAGTGTACGGAGATCGCTGGTTGGTGTGGACTTAGTGGGTCGAAGAGCCTGTTTCTGTGCTGTATCACTAAAATTAACAAATCTAAATTAAACTAAACTAAACAAAATTATAGATAGACACAAAAAGCTGGAGTAACTCAGCAGGACAGGCAGCAACTCTGGAGAGATGGAATGGGTGACGTTTCGGGTCAAGACTGAAGAAGGGTCTCGACCCAAAACGTCATCCATTCCTTCTCTCCAGAGATGCTGCCTGTTTTGCTGAGTTACTCCAGCTTTTTGTGTCCATCTTTGGTTTAAACCAGCATCTGCAGTTCCTTCCTAAACTAAACTACATATGACAATTAAACACTCTTAGTTCTTGGATTGGTTTGAAGTTTGGTTTGACAAATGGACTGAATAATCACCTTTTGTGCTGGATCCGGCAATAAATATGTAATTAATAATAATTTTTTTTTTTAATTTGTATTTTATTAGAAGTACATTACATTACAACCACATACATTAGTACTTGTCATTTATATCTTCTTACAATTAATGTACTCCATTTATTTTTTACACTAGAAAAGGAAAAGATTGAAAGAAAGAAGAAAGTGAAGGAAAAAGTGAAAGTGTAGGAAATGTGACAACAAAAAAGGACGAAGACCCTATAAGAGCAAAATTAAAAACAAAAGAAAAAGAGTTAAGAAATAGACCCTAGGAAAGAAAGAAAGAGAGAAAGAGGAAAAAGAGAGAAACAAATATTTTTATGAGCATTACGTAAATGGGACATACCAGCTCTTCAACTATCATCCCCCCTTACCTGACCTCAATTTTTTTTAAAGTACTTTTGCACCCTATGTTTGTAATAATTCTATAAATGCAGACCACGTCAGGTGGAAGTGATCTGGTTTACCTGCTAGGAGGAGTCTTATCTCTTCTAGGTGTAATGTTTCAAACATATTTGAAATCCACATATTTATACTTGGTATTGGAGCCTTCTTCCAAAATTTTAGAATTAGCTTTTTTCCAGTTATTAACCCATAGTCCATTAGTTTCTTTTGAAACACATTTAGATCTGGACCATCTTCCGTTATACCGAAGATAATCCATTCTGCTTTGGGTATCAGTCTTGTTTTAAATAACTTTGTAAATATTTCAAAAATTTCATTCCAAAATTTTTGAATTTTTGTACAAGAAACGAATGAGTGCATTAAGGTAGCTTCTTGGGATTGACATTTATCACAAATAGATGATACATTTGGGAACATTTTATGAATTTTAGTTTTCGAGTAATATAATCTATGTAAAATTTTAAATTGTATTAAAGTGTGTCTTACATTAATCGAGCATTTATGCACGTTTAATAAGTATTCATTCCAACTTTCCTTTGAAATTTTAATAGCTAACTCTTGTTCCCAGTCTCTTCTGATACCCTCTGTAGATGGTATTTGTGCATTTAAGATAATATTATACAAATATGATATTAAGTTTGCTGATTCTGCTTTTATCTGCATTGCCTCGTCCAGTACATCTGCTGGGTTATTATGATGATCTTTTGTATATTTTTTCAAATAGTCGCATATTTGAAAGTATTTAAAATATTGATTATTTCCGAGTTTATATTTTATTTGTAATTGTTGAAATGAAAGTAATTTTCCAGTTTCATACAAGTCACCAAGCATTTTAATTCCTAATCTATCCCATTGTGTATAAGCTTTATCTATAATAGAAGGATTAAACGAAGGGTTATTGACTATAGGTAATAAAAGTGATAAATTTCTTAATTTTAAATTTTGTTTTATTTGTTTCCAAATTCGGATTGTACTATGAATAATTGGGTTCTTATTATAATTTATGTTATTCAATTTCATTGGAGAGAGGAGGATCGCTCCAATGTTTCTAGAGGAGCAATCCTCTTTCTCCATTACAATCCAGTCCGCTTGCTGGGCGGAGTTATCCATCAGTTGAATCATATTTTTAATATTTACTGACCAATAATAATACATAAAATTAGGTAGTGCTAAACCCCCTAATACTTTAGGTTTATTCAGATGAGTTTTTTGTATTCTATGTGATTTATAGTCCCATATCAAATTAGTGATATCTGAGTCGAGTTTTTAAAAAAACTTCTTTGGTAAGTATATAGGAATTGATTGAAATAGGTATAAAATTTGTGGTAAAAAGATAATTTTTATTGCGTTTATTCGGCCTATTAAAGACATCGGGAGCGTTTTCCAGAATTTAATTAGTGTGTTTAATTTATTAAGTAAGGGGTCAAAATTTGCCCTAAACATACCTTGATATGTTCTGGTAATTTCGATTCCCAAATATTTAAATTTTTCTGTAGCTATTTTAAAAGGGAATTTTAAAAGATGTGTTGAATCTTTCGGTTTTATTGACATAATTTCACTTTTATTCCAATTTATTCTATATCCAGAAAAAGATCCAAAATCTTCAATTAAATTTAATATATTTGGTATAGTGATTTGAGGTTTTGTAATGTACAGTAATATATCATCCGCGTATAAAGATATTTTATTATATGAGTCTTTAGTATTATATCCATGGATATCAGGGTGTATTCTATTTTTTTCTGCTAGCGGTTCAATAATGAGAGCAAACAGTTGTGGTGATAATGAGCATCCTTGTCTATTTCCCCTTGATAGTTGGAATTTCGAGGATAATATGTTATTAGTTAGTATTCTAGCTGTAGGTTTGTTATATAGTAACTTGATCCATAGAATAAAATTCTCCCCCAGTTGAAATTTTTGTAATACTTTGTCCATATAATTCCATTCTACTTGATCAAATGCTTTTTCAGCATCCAGCGAAATAATTAATTAATAATTAGATAATAAAGCTCAGTAATATCACTAGAAAAATTGAATAAAACCAGGACTTTTTCAAAAATGAGGTGTGCTTAAAGAAATAAATGGTAAGGGATGGATATTCATTGAGAGCTAACATTGGGGCGGCACGGTGGCGCAGCGGTAGTGTTGCAGCCTCATTGCACTTGCAGTGTTGGAGACCCAAGTTTGATCCCAACTACGGGTGCTGTCTGTATGGAGTTTGTACGTTCTCCCCGTGACCGCGTGTGTTTTTTCTGATACCCTCAGTTTCCTTCCACACTCCAAAGACGTACAAGTTTGTAGGTTAATTGGTTTGGTATCAATGTAAATTGTCCCTAGTGTGTGTAGGATAGTGTTAATGCATGGGGATCATTGGTCAGTGCGGGCTTGGTTGGCCGAAGGGCCTGTTTCCGCACTGTATCTTTAAACTAAATGAAATCAACAGAACATATAATTTATTGCGATATTTAAATAATTGTGCAATAATATGATCTGAACAATTTCTAAAGCGGCAAGTGCGGCGGTGGGGATTACTGCAGCGGCCCCTACAGCCTGTCTGTCTTTTTTTATTTTTGTCTAGTTAAATGTAGTTGTTTGTGTTTTTTTATACTGTTTTTAACTGTGTATATGTGGGGGGTGAGGGGGGGGGGGAGGGGGAAACTTAAAAAAATCTCTTCCCTGTATGTGAGACCCGACCTTTTCCCTGTCGGGTCTCTGTTGTCGTTGGGGCCTAGCTCCGTGGAACAGCCTCCGACCGGGACGACCTGGGGGCTCCAGTCGCGGAGCCTGCGGAGCTACGGACTCACCATCGTGGGGCTGGCTGGCTTCGGAGCATGGGGAGCGGTGGTGGCTCGCTGCTGCGGCCCGTCTCTGGAGCTCCAGCTGCAGACCTGTGGACTATGATATCGGGAGCTCGCGGGTCCGGGTGAGAGACCGCTTTCCGGAGCTCCTGCAACGCAACTTCTCCCGCCTGTGTCGCGGGGTTGGAACGATCCGGAGCGGGGCCGTAAATCGCCCTGCGCGGCTTTAATGGCCGCAGGACATTCCAGCGCTTGCCGGGGGCTCCAACTTTGTGACTTTTGGGCCCGGAGCGAGGCCGTACACCGCCCGGCGCGGCCTCAACGGCCTTGGGACTTAACATTGCCCGCCTGGGGCTTCAACATTGGGAGAAAAATGGTGCAGGGAGAGAAAAGACTTTGCCTTCCATCACAGTGAGGAAGAGATTCACTATGATGGATGTTTTTCTAATCTCTAATCTCTCTCTCAAAAAAAAAAGATTGGCTAAATGGATTCCTTAGGGATGCTTAGTTGTGATTCCAAAGGTTCAAATTCAATTACCATGAAAGAGAAAAAAGAGCCACCTAACCGCTTGGCACCTTACTCACTTTTATTTTTCTGTGAAATCACCACTAGCTTCAGTTAAGAACAATTTTGACAAAATAAATAAATATATCAATGTTTAGTTGAGTCGGGAGATTAAATGTATGATTATATTGAGCTTCAATTGTAAGTTGGAATGTCAAGTCAGCAAGCATCAAATCCAATTCTTTCAAGTGAAATTCTATTTGAATATCAAAACAAGTTCGACAGGCACTGTTGTTATCTTGATCTCTGTGACATTTGTGAAATTGCTTAGCGTTGGTGTGGGATCTCAGTCCCCTACAGCACAGCTTTTAATTAGAGATATAAGTTTATTAATTAACTGACTCAGTAGGAATCTTGTGCCACCTCCCTGGTTAATGATTCCCACAGTGCTTTCAACATGTAAATAGCCCAAAAGCTATAATGTTTAAATTATTTAGTGGCTCTTTATTAGCAGTAGCCTCTATCTGAGGCATCAATGTTGTGCTAAATCCAACTCAGAGTTGAAGAAATAATTTGCGTGGTCTCCATTAAACACTTAGCTTGCACTCCTTTTTTTTTGCCTAGGATTAATATAACTGCAAGGAGTTGGGAGCTAGGGGTCAGGAATAGGTTTAAACGTTTTCTTTCCCCTTGAGTTCATGTGTGCTGTAAGAAGATATGAGTTTAACTTGATGAGTTTTAATTTACAAGCTAGTCCACTTGATATTTACGTTGTCTGTTTTTAGTTTAACATTTTCCTGGAAAAAAAATGGAATGGAAGTTGTTTTATGTTCTGTCTAATTATTTGAAATGTAGAGCTTAAATGGATGATGGTCTGTCCTCCAGAGTACATTGCAAGAGTACCACAGGGTCTACTACCTTCACCCAGTGGACTGTTTAACCAAAAATGATTCAGAAGCTGGCTAAAAATGTCAGTGAGGATTGATTCACCAACATTGTTGGTTGCCTAACAACATGTACCATAAATAGACACAAAGAAGTCTGAAGAAAGGTCTCGACCCGAAACGTCACCCATTCCTTTTCTGCAGAGATGCTGCCTATCCCGCTGAGTTACTCCGGCTTTTTGTGTCTATCTTCGGTTTAAACCAGCATTTGTAGTTCCTTCTTAAACATGTACCATAAGTTTGGCAGCATGGTGCCACAATGGTAGAGTTGCTGCCTTACAGCGTCGGAGACTCAGGTTTGATCCTGACTACGGGTGCTGTCTGTATGGAGTTTATACTTTCTCCCTGTGACAATGTGACTTTTCCCTCGGTCTTCCGGTTTCCTCCCACACTCCAAAGATGTAATGGTTTATTGGTTAATTGGCTTTGGTACAACTATACATTGTCCCTGGTGTGTAGAGTTGTGCTAGTGGATGGGGATTCCTGGTCTGTACAGACTTGGTAGGTCTGTTTCAGCGCTGAATATGTAAAGTCTAAAGTCTAACTTAAAGCCTAAAGTTGTTTGATATGATTAGTAATTTCCCATAACGAATGAAGCAGACTATATCCCAAACCATACCATTATGTATTTTGTGCAGGTTGCATTACTTACTTTAGCTTGCACTGTCATGGTCCGGTTACGTAGCATAAAATTATCTTAATTTATGGTATTATTGTTTATTGTACATTTATTTCTTTTGCTGTTGCATTAATGTGCCTAAAAAGATGCTGAAAGTAAGAATTTCATTGTTTCATAACAAAGACGGATTATCATTATTGATAAATGTCCAAAGATTATGTTCATGTCTCTGTGATTTGAAGCTGTTTTGGACAGATTTGTAAAAAGAAAATATTATTTTCTCATTACCAAATTGGAGTTGTTCAATCAAAATGATTTCAGCACATATTCCAATGGTTGGATAATTTACTATCAATATCAAATTAAAATGGGGGAACTGGGACTCAAACTGATGTTAGTCTTGGGATATTAATTCCAGAAAATTATTTCACATTTCCTGCCTAAGTGACCTCAACGGTTGGACATAAAATTATGTGGTTAATTGTCTTTAATGGAAAGCAATTTTTGGAACTAATCTTCAACTGGCCATCATAAGCCTGTGCAATTGCACTGCTATACCCAGAGCAAGATAAAAAAAAGATTAGATTTGCAGTCCCGTGTTGGTCTGCTCCACTTTGAGTTGTATGGTGAGGAAACATAATCTGTGTTGTTCATCAAACACCTATCTACAGTACAAAATCCCATTTTATTCTTCACAATATAATAACCAATTGGTTATAGGTGACTAGTTTTATTTCTCTAACCTGTGTGGAAGAGAAATCCAGCAGAGTGCCACGTTGATATAATCATCACAGATCTCATTTTTGGCAGAGGGTTTCACCTTGTTTCGGTTCATCTGCTGTTATATAGAGTCATGACGTTGGTTGAATTAATAGCCAATTTTTTATGATGTCTTCATTTCATTCCTCTCCCTATTCAAATAGGACAAATATAAAGGCTCAGTGGCTAACTTTAGTTTAGTTTAGAGATGCAGCATGGAAACAGGCCCTTCGGCAGGGCTGCCAACATTGGGTGAGAGTTGAGAGTGAGAAATTGTGAGGGAGCGTAGTGGGGGGGGGGGTGGAGCGTGTGGGAGGGGGGTGTTCCCCCTCCCACGGTAGGGAGCATTTGCATTTTTCAGCTTGAAATTGTGCAATCTGGTGCATACTGTAGCGAGTCTTTTAACTTGCATTTGAATGCAACATTTATGCTTTAAATTGGATTAGGTATGAATAAGGTTAGGCTAAATTACATTCCAATTACATTCCACAATAGAGCCAGGCTCTGATCAACAGGTGCACCACATGAATGACTGTATTCATATATGGAAATCAGATTATATTCATGCTGTTATGTATATTGTTATGCGCTCCCCCTCCTGGTCAATGTTATGTATTAACCTTTCTCTGTTTCTTTCCCGAGTGCAGGCTAAAAGGCTCCTGTACCCGATTGGCCAAGCTGCGTCAGGTGACGGATGACTCATCTGAAGTATAAATAGCAGATTTCCCAGAATTCTGGCTCTCTCCGACGACCCTGCCTCATGAGCTGATTGCTGTTGTGGGCTGTGGAAAGGCCCGGCCACATGGCATAGAACTTCGAGTAATTTCAACATTACGTAGTACCAAATATTGAATTGGGCTGTCCTTAGACGTTATCGGTATTTTGTTTCAGGGATAGCTTTCTTTTAGGCAGGTTTAGAGCCTCGGGTTCGACGGTCCATTGCGTGGCTGGCCTGAGCACTTTTAAGTTGTTTGTTAATCCATTCATCCTTGTCTGGGTTGTTCAAATCAGGTTTGGGTTTTGGTGTGTTATTAAATAATTAAACTATTTTACTTCGGAGTCACGTGAGTGACTACGTGAAGAACCCGCTCAGTGCGCAGGCGTGGCATTACGCCAGCAGTGCAACAGCGGCGGCAGCTGGAGGAAGGCGCTCCGGCTGCAGTTTAAAAAAACGGACCGTTGGGTGAGTATATTCAACTAGTCTAACGGAGAAAGAGAGTGTGGGTGTTCTTAGCAAATAAGTACACTCAAGAGAAGACTCTGAAAAAGAACTGCCCCAGCTCAACTCCACCAGAGGAGCGTTTAATCTCAGGGGGGCAGCAACAGGCGGCAGGACCGCTCATAGAGCGCTCCGCTATCCCCGAGACCGAGCCGAGCCCAGTCCCGCTAATGCCTGCACAGCGGACAGGGAGGAAAGCCATGAGAGCAACCGGCCGGTAATGTCTGATTCGTCGGATGGGGACATGTCTCCACCTACACGGAGGAGAGACAGCCGCCAGAGCTTACAACAGCTCTTGGAGCAGATGCTCCAGCGAGATACGCAGAAGGAGCGTTCTCGCGGAGGTAGGTCAGGCACCTCCTCCACAGTGTCTTGTGCACTGCCCTCTGCTCCCTCATTACTGGAGGCTAGCATTGGTGACCAGGGTTGGGCTGGTCTGGAACGGGGGCTGGCGGAAGAATTCGGCAGTATGCAAGGGGTGCAGGAGCAGGAAGAGCTGCTGGGTGTGGTGGACCGCTATGTAGCAACCCCACGTGCTGGAAGACCGCTGGAACCAAAAATGGCGGCCAGCATCCATCATCTGTCAAATAAGCCCTTGCAGGAGAAGGTACTTCTTGAGGCGCTTGAATTTTACACAGCACCAGAGAACTGTGAGGCCCTCAGAGTGAAGACTGTGAACAGCCAGATCTGGGGGCACGTGGGGTCAAACATGCGTAACCATGAAATCAAGCTACAGCGGATCCTAAGGCTCCTGACGTCGGCCATTACAGCCTTTGCTCGTTCTGTGCAAAGTACGGAGATGGATACGTGCCAGCAGGATGTGCTGGCACTGATGTGCAACACACAATTTGAGATAAACAATCTCCGGCGGGGAAACATAAAACCTGCCCTCAATCCCAAATTTGCTGGGTTGTGCAGAGCCCCAGCTGCAGAGACGGACGCTCTGTTATTTGGGAAAGACCTCAACAAAAAACTGAGGGACTTGGAGGAAGCAGCGAAATCTTTCAGCCTCATGAGGGCAGGCCCTGGGACGAGCAAACCAAGAGCTACAATACCCAAGCGGCAGCACCCCATGGCATCCACCAGTCGACGTCCTCAATATGGGACTGGTGAAAGCTCGGGGACCGCATTTTATCCCCAAAGATCTTTTTTAGATCAGGGCCCACAGCGGACCCCATGGAAAATGCGCCACCCCCCAACATCGCCAGCACGTCAGACAAGCAAAACCTACAAAAACATCAGGAAACAAAAGAAACACCAATGAACATGGAAGTAGGTGGGTCTGGTTCCTGCCAGCATATAGAGAATAAGGGTGCTTTACTAACAGAGGGGAGATTACATTGGTTTAAAGAAGCATGGGTTACTGTCATGTGTAACAAGTATATACTCAACAGCATTAGTGGAGAGGTCATCCAAAAGACCAAACATGAACCTTTGGAATTTGTATCAAATAAAACCAAAAAAGATGGTGGATGTCGCATCCTCATTGACTTAACATCACTAACTAAGTTTGTTGAGTATATACATTTCAAAATGGAGACATTTGTTACTGCCAAACAACTGATTTCCAAAGGATATTTCATGGCAAGCATTGATCTTAAAGATGCTTACTATCTAATACCCATACACAAGGATCATAGCAGATACCTAAAATTTATCTGGTTGGGGCAGCTGAGGCAGTACAAAGCATTGCCCAATGGGCTAACTTCAGCCCCAAGATTATTCATCAAAATATTGAAAATAGCCATGGCAAGACTAAGAAACAAAAACATATTGTCATGGCATACCTGGATGATATTCAGATAGTAGGGAAAACGATGGAATTGGCTGTGGCAGCAGTATCAGCTACAAAACAGCTCCTCGAAACTCTGGGATTTGTCCTACATCCAGATAAATCTAAGTTGAAGCCATCCACTATTATGGACTACCTGGGCTTCACAATTAACCCATATGACTGTTACCTTGCCAAAAGGAAAAAAAAACAAACATTTTTTAAAAAAATGGTTGCATTAGCACAATCATGCAACTATTTAATGGTCAACAAACGACCAACTGTTCGACAAGTCCCAAGAGTGATTGGGAAAATGGTAGCAGCATTTCCAGCTACACAATGCGGACCTTTGCACTATCAAAATTTACAAACAGCAAAGGTACAGGCACTAAAACGACATACAGGTCACGATGTTCGTGTCATGTAATTACCCACTGAAGCAATATCAGCTACAGTGGTGGGCAGAAAATGTTTGGCATAGTTTCAGCTCTATCATCATCACTAACCTTACTTTAGTTCTTCAAACAGATGCCAGTGTTCAAGGCTGGGGAGCAACTAACTCCATATCCAGCACAGGTGGTAGATGGACTAACCTAGAGTCATCATTACTACTGACACTGGGCATTAACTATCTAGAGATGTTGGGCGCCTTTTATGGGTTAAAAGCATATGTATCTAATATGCAGCACTTGCATGTTCGGTTACAGATTGATAATACTATGGTGGTGGCTTATATTAACCATATGGGCGGCATAAAATCATTATCATGTGACAAATTGGTCAACGTGATTTGGCTATGGTGTGTCGAAAGACATATTTGGCTATCAGCTACTTATCTACCAGGTAAGCTAAACACAGTGGCAGACACCAGGTCACGCAAATTCAATGATAACATCGAATGGATGTTAAACCCTAAAGTATTTGCTAAAGTTATTAAGCAGTATGGACCGCCAGATATCGATGTATTTGCATCAAGACGAAATCACCAGTTACCTATATATGTCGCTTGGGAACCAGACCCAGAGGCAGCAGCGATAGATGCCTTCACGCTGGATTGGGGAAATGTCTTCTTCTATGCTTTCCCTCCCTTCTGCCTCATCAGTCGGGTACTTCGCAAAATACAGATGGACTCTGCTTCTGGAATTTGGATGGTGCCCGACTGGCCTACACAGCCATGGTTCCCGGTTCTACATGACATGGTGGTTGAGTCACCAATGGTCTTTCCCAGTGATCCAGGATTATTAACTCACCCAGTATCAGGCATAAGCCACCCATGCCATGAGAAAATTAAACTCCTGGGTTGCAGGTTTTGAATAGACCTTACCTGGAACTGGGATTGTCCGAACGAACCATCACCACCATGTCGGCATCCCTTTGAACATCCACCAAGAGGCAGTACTTAATCAGCATAAGAAAATGGGAGAAGTACTGCCAGGAAACAGGGACAACGTATGCAACAGCCACAGCCACCAACGTACTGGAATTCCTGGCCATCTACACCATGATGAAGGGATCAGTTACAGTGCCATCAACACAGCGCGAAGTGCTCTTTCTGCTTATCTCAAACCAGCAGGACAACAGGCAATGGGATCCCATCCACTGGTGGTAAAACTGCTGAAGGGCATTTATAATATCAAGCCCCTAAACCCAGGTATACCCATATTTGGGATATCAGTGTGGTCCTGACATACCTCAGGGAATGGCCACCAGCCAGATCCCTCAGCCTCGAGCAAACTACACTAAAGACGCTCATGTTGATGGCACTCGTATCCGCTCAGAGGGTCCAGTCACTACACAAGTTAAGGCTGGACAACATGGTGACCACCTCAGATCAGATCACATTCATCATACAAGGTCTGGTGAAGCAAAGCAGGCCAGGAACAGCTAATCCACTGGTGGTATTCCGGGCCTACCCACCAGAGCCACAGTTGTGTGTCGTGACCCATCTACAACATTACATAGACACAACCCACAATATCAGAGGGAGTGAAAAAGCCTTATGGGTCAGCCACAAGTAACCTCATGGCCGGGTAACGAGCCAAACCATTTCAAGATGGCTCAAACAGGTACTGAAGGCTGCCGGAATAGATACTAATACATTTAAATCTCATTCCACCAGGGCAGCATCTACATCAACGGCCGACAGAATGGACGCACCGGTTGACCATATTCTGAATACAGCAGGATGGTCGAAGGAAACGACATTCAGAACTTTTATAATAAGCCGTTGATGAAACCTGATTTATTTGCAGAGAAAATATTACAAGCTGCAAATATTTAATTTAAGCCCGGTGGAGCACTTTAATTTTGTTATTGTTAATAAATACCTTTTTTGTTTCTTGAGAAACAGATTCATTGGTTGATTACGATAACACTTCCTCCCTCAAGAACTTTCGGCAGTGCGTGAAATAAAACTGTTACACGGTTTGAAATCACAGAGCTTTGAAATCTTCACGTAGTCACTCACGTGACTCCGAAGTAAAATAGTAAGATTAAACGAGAACTTACCAGTTTGAAGTTTGATCTGTATTTTATGAGGAGTTACGATGAGGGATTACGTGCCCTCCGCTCCCACCCTCATTATATGGATCAAACTAATAAATTGATGTCTCCTTTTCTTTACTATGTTTACTTCAAATACTTGTGTCTATCTGTGATTCCACACCGCTGCTTGGAAGTATGCCGCGCCTGCGCACTGAGCGGGTTCTTCACGTAATCCCTCATCGTAACTCCTCATAAAATACAGATCAAACTTCAAACTGGTAAGTTCTCGTTTAATCTTACTATTATTGAACGTAAACCTGGTTTTTGACTTATGTTACGCGACTCTGACCTGCTTTCGGGAGTCGTAACAAAATGGGGGCTCGTCCTAAGTTTTGAGGACCCTAGACGTTTTTGGGGGGGGGGTTTGGAAGGCTTCTGGTAACTGAGGAAGTCTGTGTGGGTTGTGAGGGAATTTTTTTCCCTGTTTGAGGTAGCAGTGATGCCCAGGGTTTAGCTAGTGCTTTGGCTACATTTGAATTGAGACTTTTGGTGACTGCGGAAGTCTGTGTGTGTTGTGAGGGAATTTTTTTCCCCCTGTTTGAGGTCGCATTAGTGCCCAGGGTTTAGCTGGTGCTTTGGCTACATTTGAAATGGAATTTAAGGTGGAAGAGTTTGTTGAGACTCCTAGCCTAGAGATGTTTCATCAATGTACTAAGGAAAATTTAGTGTTGCTTGCAGATAAATATGGCGTTGCTATTAATAAACAGGCAAACAAAAAGTCAATTAAGACGTTGTTATGGACTGCTTTGGTTGACCAAGAGGTGTTGCCTAGTAGTCCTGACAGTCATAAATCTATACAGCCAGTTCAGAACATGGAGGCCGCCATTAAACTGAGGGAGATGGAGCTTGAGTCACAGAGAATGGCGTCCGCCTTAAAAAAGGATGAACTCATGCATGTTCTTGAAATGAAAAAGCTTGAGGAGGAAACCAAAAGGGCTGAGTTTCAGCTGCAGGAGAAATAATTAAGTATTTCCCGGGTCTCTTCTAAAGAGCATGAGTTTGATGTGAGCAGAAATATTCGTTTGGTTCCACCGTTCAGTGAAAAAGATGTTGATAAATATTTCACTTTGTTTGAGCGAGTGGCTATATCACTGAAATGGCCTAAGGGCGTGTGGACATTGCTGTTGCAATGCGTCCTTGTTGGTAAAGCGCGTGAGGTATATTCGTCATTGTCTGTAGACAATAGCCTTGACTATGAAATTGTAAAATCTGCCGTCCTCAGAGCATATGAGTTGGTTCCCGAAGCGTACCGCCAAAAATTCCGGCGCTTTAGGAAGTTTGATAGTCAGACTTATGTGGAGTTTGCAAGGGAGAAGGATGCACTTTTTGACAGATGGTGTGCTTCTCAAGGAGTGAAGGATATTGGGCAACTGCGGGCCTTGATGATTATGGAAGACTTTAAGAACTGTCTCCCTGACTTCCGGTGGCGTCATGTTAGACTAACAGACGTGCACCTAGCTCCTCTCCCGAAAAACTTCACGATTTATCGTGTAAAACGGGTCCAGAAATCGGGATTGTTTTTAAAAACCTTACCGGAGCTTCTGGTCATCGCGCTGATGACGTCATCGTTAAACGCGATGTTTTAAACGGTGGTTTGAAGCCCTTTAAATGAGTAAACTGTCTCCAGCTGTGAGCCCTCAGAGAGCAGTGAAAAAGCTGCTGAAAGACCAGAATAAGTCTGAAGCAGAAGTTACTTCTGAAGTTACCTCTGAAGTCTCTGATGTGGCTGCAGAAATGGATACAAGATCTAAGAAAGACTTTGATGACTTGAAGAAATCAATGAAAAATTTGAAAGATGAGATTTCGGATAATATGAAGGAAGATAAGAAGGAAATGAAGGAAAATAGGATGGAAGATAAGAAGGAAATGAGGGAAAATACGGCAAAAATGATGGAAGGAATGGAGAAGATGATGAAGGATTTAAACGCTGGTAACCAGAAGAATATGATGGATTTACTGGACATTATGAATAAACGAATTGATGAGGTGAAAGATGGACTATCAGAGAAAATGGATAAGATGGATGTAACTACTACGGATAAGTTCACGGTTGTGCTTGAAACAGTAGCTGCAAGTATGCACACAATTACGGAATTGGAGAAAAACACGGCTCGAGTGGTTGAAGACATGGCGAAAGTGAGGCAAGAATATGAGCAAATGAGGCGAGAAAACGAACAAGCTTCACTACAGATGGTGACTCAACTGGAGAAAGTCTCAGCCAAATGCCTGGACCTGAAAGCTCGCTCTAGACGCCAGAATTTGAGAATTCTTGGTGTTTCAGAGGGGGCAGAAGGGGAGCAGGTACGTGAATTTGCCATGGGCTTGTTGAAACAACTGTTGAATCTTTCCAAGGAACCGAAAATCGAAGTGGCTCATCGTGTCCCAAGATTTAAACAAAGATCTGGTGCGGGAAATGCTTATCCACGACATATTATTGTGAAATTTCGGGATACTGTAGAACTGGAATATGTTATGAGCAAAATCAAATACGGTGTACAACTGCGGATGGACAAGGACACTATTAAGATATTCAGGGACTACCCGTATGAAATTGTGCAAAAAAGAAACAAATTTGATAAGGTTAAAGATCTTTTAAGAGGGAGAGAAGGGATCAGATTTGGGGTTTTTTACCCCGCGAAAATGCGTATTTCCTTTAATGGTCTTGAAAAGTCATTTGTTAAGCCTGAAACGCATTCAAATATGCCCAAACTATCGTTGAAAAACAGAAATGAAAGGGAGTTTTGGCAGATCTGTACCAGTCTAAGCAATGCTTTGTCTGGGGATAGTTACACTGTTATCTTTGGAATGTTGAATCAAGGACATTTTCTGTTCAAAACGTGTAAACAACTGAACAGTTGGAATATAAACCAGAAAATAATTGCTTATTGATTAAAATATTATAACCAATTGTAAGAAATTATCCTATTAACAACTTAACAAGTTATGTAGGTTAGATTAGAATACTAACAAAAACAAAAAGAAAAAATAATGAACTAACATACTAATATGAATTTTTAATAAATTGTAACCTTATCTATAAGTGGGAGGAGGGGATGAGAAACGAGCACCTGGCTTATGTCCAGGGGCACGTCTCGTTAACCCCTTCAACCAACAGTTGATTCTTATTGAAGTCAAAAATATTGGTTTAATAATTAAACTCCGATATATATATATGTTATAAGGAAATATCAGGGTAAAATTGTATTATATATCTGAATGTGAGGCCTCGTTTTAATATTTTAATATGTTATGATTAACTAAGAGAGCGGAGCTATTTGTGTAACAACGCAATGGAAGTCAAAACAAGGTTTTTTCCCACCTACAGGTGGGACACTCGCTACAGTGCCGACTATATTAGACACTGTAGCCTCACTTTTTTAGTTTTTTTTTTACCACATAAAACCACTTGTTTGTGTTTTGTGTTTAGTGATAAGCGTAAAATGGACATACCAGCAAAATTTAATAATTCAAAAACTCCCCCAATACCTAAAGACCTGGGATATGGACGCACCACAAGATTCAAAGGTACTATAATTATTCAAAATGCATGACACCACACAAAAGAACCTAGGAGGAATCTCATTTTGTAGTTGGAATATAAGAGGTATTAACGAACCTATTAAAAGGGGTAAGATACTAGCTCAGCTGAAACTGTACAACTCTGACATTACCTTCCTACAAGAAACACACCTAAAACCTCAGGACCAAGTTAGACTGAGGGCGAAATGGATAGGTCAAACATACCATTCTTCATTTACTTCAAAATCTAGAGGCACGTCAATCATCATAAGAAAAGGTATACCATTTAAAGCAAAGAATATTATAACAGATATAGAAGGGAGATACCTAATAGTTAATGGAGAAATCCATGACACTCCACTTACTTTGGTAAATATATATGCCCCTAACTTTGATAACCCCCACTTTTTCAATAACATTTTCAACATAATTGCAGAGTCAAACTATCAAAATGTTATAATAGGAGGAGACTTTAACTGTGTTTTAGACCCGTACTTAGATAAATCAAGTCAAAAACAGAGATGGAATATGAAATCGAAAACTGGGGAACTCCTCAATACCTATATAAATAACACTAATATAGCAGATGTTTGGAGAATTGTTAATCCAACTGGCAGGGAATATTCGTTTTACTCAATGGTACATAAGACATACTCACGTATAGACTACTTTCTGCTGGATACAAAATTAATCCCCCAAACATCTAATGCAATATACCATACAAATTCAATTTCAGACCATTCCCCACTAACTTTCTTTTTAAAACTGGAAGGATTGTCTAAGAATAAATCGTTCTGGAGATTTAATTCTCAAATTTTAAAAGATCCACAAGCGAGTATATATTTAAAAGAACAAATGGAGGTCTTTTTTCAAACAAATGATACTTCAGATATATCGCCTACTTTATTTTGGGAATCTTTTAAAGCATACATTAGGGGTATTATAATTTCATATCAAGCTTTTCAAAATAAAAAGAATAAGAATGAACAAAGACAGTTAGAAGAACTTATTAGACAAATGGATATAGATAATGCTAAAGATCCATCAATAGATAAACATAATAAAATAATAATTTTAAAATTTAAATTAAATAAATTATTATCTGCCAAACTTATAAGACTTTTTCAAATTACAAAACAAGAGCACTTTGAATTTGGGGATAAACCGCATAAACTTTTGGCTCGCCAGCTAAAAAAACGAGAAAAGGAACATACTATACCAAAGATCAAATCAGATAAAGGGGAATTATTAACAACACCGAAGGATATTAATAAAAGATTTGCGCAATTTTACGAGAATTTGTATACATCTAAAACGATAATTGATTCCGATAATATCACAAAGTTCTTGGATACCTGTAATCTTCCAAAGTTAGAGCTGAAGGAACAAGAGGAACTGGGTGCACAAATCTCAATTAAGGAATTAGAAGATACAATAAACTCATTAAAGAATGGAAAAACACCAGGCCCTGATGGATTTACTAATGAATTTTATAAAAGCTTTTATGATAAACTAATACCAAGATTACAAAAAATGTACCAATACGCTTTTAAAAAACGAATACTACCTGATACATTAGCGGAATCAACGATTACATTAATACCTAAGAAAAATAAAGATTTAGAAGAACCTGGTTCATATAGAGCTATAGCATTGTTAAACACAGATCAAAAAATATTAGTGAAAACATTAGCTAGAAGATTAAGTAAATACATTAGTAAATTAATAAACCCAGATCAGACAGGGTTTATCCCTAAGAGATACTCTTCTAATAATATGAGACGTCTACTCAACATAATGCATTCACACAAATCTGAAGATCAAGAATTATCAATTATTTCGCTGGATGCTGAAAAAGCATTTGATCAAGTAGAATGGAATTATATGGATAAAGTATTACAAAAATTTCAACTGGGAGAGAATTTTATTTTATGGATTAAGTTACTATATAACAAACCTACAGCTAGAATACTAACTAATAACATATTATCCTCGAAATTTCAACTATCAAGGGGAAATAGACAAGGATGCTCATTATCACCACAGCTGTTTGCTCTCATTATTGAACCGCTAGCAGAAAAAATTAGAATACACCCTGATATTCATGGATATAATACTAAAGACTCATATAATAAAATATCTTTATATGCGGATGATATATTACTGTATATAACAAAACCTCAAATCACTATACCAAATATATTAAATTTAATTGAAGACTTTGGATCTTTTTCTGGATATAGAATAAATTGGAATAAAAGTGAAATTATGTCAATAAAACCGAAAGATTCAACACATCTTTTAAAATTCCCTTTTAAAATAGCTACAGAAAAATTTAAATATTTGGGAGTCGAAATTACCAGAACATATCAAGGTATGTTCAGGGCAAATTTTGACCCCCTACTTAATAAATTAAATACACTAATTAAATTCTGGAAAACGCTCCCGATGTCTTTAATAGGCCGAATAAACGCAATAAAAATGATATTTTTACCACAAATTTTATACCTATTTCAATCAATTCCTATATACTTACCTAAGAAGTTTTTTAAAAAACTCGACTCAGATATCACTAATTTTATATGGGACTATAAATCACATAGAATACAAAAAACTCATCTGAATAAACCTAAAGTATTGGGGGGTTTAGCACTACCTAATTTTATGTATTATTATTGGTCAGTAAATATTAAAAACATGATTCAACTGATGGATAACTCCGCCCAGCAAGTAGACTGGATTGTAATGGAGAAAGAGGATTGCTCCTCTAGAAACATTGGAGCGATCCTCCTCTCTCCAATGAAACTGAATAACATAAACTATAATAAGAACCCAATTATTCATAGTACAATCCGTATTTGGAAACAAATAAAACAAAATTTAAAATTAAGAAATTTATCACTTTTATTACCTATAGTCAATAACCCTTCGTTTAGTCCTTCTATTATAGATAAAGCTTATACACAATGGGATAGACTAGGAATTAAAACGCTTGGTGACTTGTATGAAACTGGAAAATTACTTTCATTTCAACAATTACAAATAAAATATAAACTCGGAAATAATCAATATTTTAAATATTTTCAAATATGCGACTATTTGAAAAAATATACAAAAGATCATTATAATAACCCAGTAGATGTATTGGACGAGGCAATGCAGATAAAAGCGGAATCAGCAAACTTAATATCATATTTGTATAATATTATTTTAAATGTACAAATACCACCTACGGAGGGTATCAGAAGAGACTGGGAACATGAGTTAGCTATTAAAATTTCAAAGGAAAGTTGGAATGAATACTTATTAAACGTGCATAAATGCTCGATTAATGTAAGACTTTAATACAATTTAAAATTTTACATAGATTATATTATTCGAAAACTAAAATTCATAAAATTTTCCCAAACGTATCATCTATTTGTGATAAATGTCAATCCCAAGAAGCTACTATAGCGCACTCATTCGTCTTCTGTACAAAAATTCAAAAATTTTGGAATGAAATTTTTGAAATCTTTACAAAGTTATTTAAAACAAGACTGATACCCAAAGCAGAATGGATTATCTTCGGAATAACGGAAGATGATCCAGAACTAAATGTGTTTCAAAAGAAATTAATGGACTATGGGTTAATAACTGGAAAAAAGCTAATTCTAAAATTTTGGAAGAAGGCTCCAATACCAACTATAAATATGTGGATTTCAAATATGTTTGAAACACTACACCTAGAAGAGATAAGACTCCTCCTAGAAGGTAAACCAGATCACTTCCACCTGACGTGGTCTGCATTTATAGAATTATTACAAACATAGGGTGCAAAAGTACTTAAAAAAAAAAAAAAAAATTGAGGTCGGGTAAGGGGGGATGATAGTTGAAGAGTTGGTATGTCCTATTTACGTAATGCTCAAAAAAATATTTGTTTTTCTTTTTTTTTTCCTCTCTCTTTTTCTCTTTTTTTTCCTAGGGCCTATTTCTTAACTCTTTTTCTTTTGTTTTTAATTTCGCTCTTATAGGGTCTTCGTCCTTTTTTGTTGTTACATTTTCTACATTTTTCTACACTTTCACTTTTTCCTTCACTTTCTTCTCTCTTTCAATCTTTTCCTTTTCTAGTGTAAAAAAAAATAAAAATAAAGGGAGTACATTAATTGTAAGAAGATACAAATAACGAGTATTAATGTATGTGGTTGTAATGTAATGTACTTCTAATAAATAAAAATTAAAAAAAAAAAAAAAAAAAAACTGTCTCCCTGAGAGGGTTACTACTTACCTTAATGAGCAGAAGGTGAATGAGGTGTCTAAGGCCGCGGTGTTGGCAGATGAGTATGTATTGACTCATAAAACTGATTTTGTTGGGCGCTCCTATAGTTTTGGTGCACGGCCGGTTGATCGTGGTGGTGTCGCCGGTGGCAGTGTCAGAGGTGTGTCTGTGCCTGCAAGTGGCAGCACGTTGATACAGGGGGAGGTCCGAGCTAATAAGGTGCACGGAAATTTGAGGACTAACGAAGGTCCTATGTGTTGCTATTGTGGAGAGAAAGGGCACATTTTAAAGGCGTGTCCCATTCTGAAGCAGAAAGAAGCAAAGACTGTGGTTTTGGTGGGTACACAGAAGGCATCTGTGGTACCTGAAGTGCCTGAGTCTGAGGAATGTAGGGATTTTTCTGCGTTCATCAATAATGGGTTTGTTTCTCTGGAGGATGGGGGTGAGAGAGTTCCAGTATCCATCTTGCGTGATACTGGTGCTACTCAGTCCTTTATATTGGAGAGTGTACTGCCGTTTTCTCATGAATCATCGGTTGGGTCAAGTGTCCCTGTGGTAGGATTCGGGATGAATGACATGGTAGTGCCTTTGCATACCGTGAGTCTCGAGTCCGAGTTGGTTTCAGGCCGGGTAACTATTGGGTTACGGCCGTGTTTTCCCGTTGAGGGAGTTTCAGTAATATTGGGGAATGACTTGGCAGGAGGTAAAGTTTTAGTTACTCCTGAGGTGACGGCTGTGCCGATGGTACACAGTCCTGATAGATTGACTATTCAGCATCCGAAAGTCTTCGCAGCTTGTGCTGTCACGAGGGCTATGGCTAAGAGCCAGGCGAAGTTTGAGGATGTAGTGGACCTACGTGAGAGCATTTTTGGAGATCAGGATGAGGGATCCTGTGTGTTGAAGGGTGTTTCTACATCTCAAGAGGGGATAGTGACTGAAAGTGGGCCGGTGTTGCTGTCACGTGACCGGCTGGTTGAGGAGCAAAAGAGTGATCCAAGTTTGTCTGAGCTGGTCGACCGCACGGTGCCTGAGGGGGATATGGATTCCACAGCAAAAGGGTATTTTCTAAGGGAGGGCTTACCGATGCGAAAGTGGTCTCCCTTGGATGTATCTGGGCATGATGATTGGAGCGTGGTTGATCAGATTGTGATACCTCGTCGGTATAGGGACGAGATACTCTGTTTGGCTCATGATGGTCCTCTGGGTGGACATTTGGGAGTCAATAAGACGAATGACCGTATCTTATGGAAATTTTTTTGGCCAGGGTTGAAAAAGGATTGCAGGTGTTGTCACATTTGCCAGGTGGCAGGAAAGCCGAACCAATCGATTGTTCCTGCGCCTTTATATCCAATCCCTGTGGTCGGTGAGCCGTTTGAGCGGATTCTAGTTGATTGTGTGGGTCCTCTACCTCGGACAAAGGTGGGCAACAAGTTTTTATTGACAATTATGTGTGCATCTACCCGCTTTCTGGAGGTGGTCCCTTTGCGTAGAATTACAGCCCCTACCATTGTGAAGTCTCTCACTAAGTTTTTTTCATTGTTCGGTTTGCCAAAGGTGGTGCAGAGTGACCAAGGTTCCAACTTCATGTCGAAGGTTTTTGGTCAGGTAATGAAGTTGCTTGATATTAAGCAGTGTTACTCCAGTGCGTATCACCCTGAGAGCCAGGGAGCCCTCGAGAGGTTTCACCAAACGTTGAAATCGATGTTGAGGACTTACTGCCTGGAGTTTGAAAAGGACTGGGATGAGGGGGTTCATCTGGTTA
>CM075977.1:49389428-49426686 GCA_038087875.1 Malacoraja senta | reverse complement strand
GTTATGTTTGCGGTGCATGAGGTCGTGCAGGAGTCTTTGGGGTTCAGTCCTGCTGACCTGGTGTTCGCGCATACTGTACATGGTCCGTTAAGGGTCCTAAAAGAGAAATGGTTGCAGCAGAATACAAATCGAAGTATTTTAGACCACGTCTGTACCTTTCGGTCTAGACTAAAGAGGGCATGCGAACTGGCAATGGATAACCTTGCTACTGCTCAGTCTAGGATGAAGGGGTGGTTCGACAGGAAGGCTTCGGGTAGGAATTTTTCTCCAGGTGACAAGGTCCTGGTGTTGTTGCCTATTCCTGGTTCGAGTCTGCAGGCTCGGTATAGCGGTCCCTATCAGGTGGTTAAGAAGGTTGGTGAAAGGGATTATGTTATAGGTACCCCTGATCGAAGGCGTAAGACTCAGCTCTGTCATGTCAACATGATGAAGCAGTACCATGAGCAGGAGCCTGTGGAGGTTGATGGGGAGGTGCTGTGTCCTTCGGTTTCGTCTAAGCCTGTTTTGCTGCAGTGGTGCTGCCCCCTGACATGGGTGGTGATGTGGGTGAGACACATTTGTCGGTGGCAGTGACGCAGGGAAGTCTGTGTAACTCTGAGGCTTTGAAGTCGCTTCCCTTGCGGCTGGCACATTTGACTGAAAGTCAACGGGGTGATCTGCTTGCTTTGGTGAAGTCAAATGGGTCACTGTTCTCGGATGTGCCTTCTCAGACGTCTGTGCTGCAGCATGACATTGACGTGGCCGGTGCTGCGCCAATTAAACAGCATCCGTATCGGGTCAACCCTGACAAGCGTCATCATCTAGGGAGTCAGGTTGACTATATGCTGCAGCATGGCATTGCTGAATCTAGTTGTAGTCCGTGGAGTTCTCCATGTCTACTGGCTACGAAGGCAAATGGGGAGGACAGGTTTTGCATGGACTTTCGGAAAGTAAACGGTGTAACTAAGCCGGATTGCTATCCTCTCCCACGAATGGAGGATTGCGTGGATCATGTGGGAAGTGCATCGTTTGTGTCCAAATTGGACTTGTTAAAAGGGTATTGGCAAGTTCCCTTGACTGGGCGGGCGAGGGAGATCTCTGCGTTCGTTACGCCTGATAACTTTCTGCGGTATACAGTAATGGCATTTGGGATGCGCAATGCGCCGGCAACCTTCCAACGGTTGGTGAACATTGTATTGTCTGGTTTGACCTTCTGTGAGGCATACCTTGATGGTTTGGTTGTGTGCTCCAGGTCGTGGATCGAACACATCGGTCATCTGACGGAGGTATTCCATCATCTAGCGGAGGCAAAACTAACTATCAATCTGGGGAAGTGTGAGTTTGGCCAGGCCACGGTAACGTATTTGGGTAAGGTGGTGGGCCGGGGTCAGGTTCGCACTCTCAAGGAAAAGGTGGAACATATTGTCGCATTTCCTGCTCCAACCTTGAGGACTGAACTCCGTAGGTATCTGGCTATGGTTGGGTACTATAGGGGATTGTGTCCAAACTTCTCTGCGGTGGCTGCCCCTTTGATGGATTTGCTGAGTCCAAAGGTAGCGTTTGTGTGGTCCGCAGAGTGTCAACAAGCTTTTGAGCATACTAAAAGTCTTCTTGTGCACGCACCTGTGCTTGCGGCACCTGATTTTGAGTGTCCATTTAAGCTGGCAGTGGATGCTAGTGATCGTGGGGTTGGGGGAGTTCTGCTACAGGATGATTCAGATGGGGTGGAGCATCCAGTTTCGTACTTCTCTAAGAAGTTTAATCGACATCAGAAGTGGTACTCCACCATTGAGAAAGAGGCCCTTGCTATGTTGATGTCTCTGAGTCATTTCGAGGTTTATGTTGGCTCCTCGAATGTCCCTGTCATCGTACTCACGGATCATAATCCGTTGGTATTTTTGAATAATAGGAATAATAAGAACCGGCGGTTAATGAGCTGGAGTTTGCAGCTGCAAGGCTATAACCTGGAGGTCAGGCATATCTGTGGCAAGGATAATGTCTTGGCTGACGCCTTGTTGCGCCAGTGGAGTTTAGCTCCTGAATAGTTTCGGGGATTTGGTGGTGTTTTTTCTCTCTTCTTCCGAAACTTATTCAGTATCTTTGGGTGGGGGTGTTATGTGCTCCCCCTCCTGGTCAATGTTATGTATTAACCTTTCTCTGTTTCTTTCCCGAGTGCAGGCTAAAAGGCTCCTGTACCCGATTGGCTAAGCTGCGTCAGGTGACAGGTGACTCATCTGAAGTATAAATAGCAGATTTCCCAGAATTCTGGCTCTCTCCGACGACCCTGCCTCGTGAGCTGTTTGCTGTTGTGGGCTGTGGAAAGGCCCGGCCACATGGCATAGAACTTCGAGTAATTTCAACATTACGTAGTACCAAATATTGAATTGGGCTGTCCTTAGACGTTATCGGTATTTTGTTTCAGGGATAGCTTTCTTTTAGGCAGGTTTAGAGCCTCGGGTTCGACGGTCCATTGCGTGGCTGGCCTGAGCACTTTTATGTTGTTTGTTAATCCATTCATCCTTGTCTGGGTTGTTTGAATCAGGTTTGGGTTTTGGTGTGTTATTAAATAATTAAACTATTTTTGAATGTAAACCTGGTTTTTGACTTATGTTACGCGACTCTGAAGTACCTGCTTTCAGGAGTCGTAACAATATATATAGAGAAAAACTCAGAGAAACAAAGCAAAAGTCGGACTTCCATCACTGTTCTGCAGAAATAAATCAATCAACCTTGTTCAAGAAGGAACTACAGATGCTGGAGAATCGAAGGTAGACAAAATTGCTGGAGAAACTCAGCGGGTGCGGCAGCATCTATGGAGCGAAGGAAATAGGCAACGTTTTGGGCCGAAACCCTTCTTCAGACGGTTTCAACCTTACCCTTTGAATATAGAAACAAGACGAAAATAATGCCACATGTTCAATCATATATGGTTCAATGAAATTAAGATATATGTTAAAATATATATGGAAACAGGCCCTTCCGCCCACAAAGTCCACACCGCACTTCTTTCGGATAGGGGAGAAGCCGGAATATCCAGAGAAAACCCCTGCGCCACCGTGCCACCCCATTAAATTATTTTTTCTGTAATATATTTATTATGGTGTCACATGAATAAAGATGAACACATGATTCTGATTTCTGCCCTTAATTGGATGACACACATGTCCAGTCATTGTGTTTTATGGCTGGTTTTCAACCTCTTCAGGCTGAAGGTCTTGACTCAAAACATCACCCATTCTTTCTCTCCAGAGATGCTGCCTGTCCTGCTGAGTTGTTCTAGTTTTTAGTGTCTATCTTCAGTTTAAACCAGCATCTGCAATTCCTTCCTACAGTAATTGTTAAGCAAAACAGGTCCTATTCTCATTATATAATTTTGTGATCAGTGTGAGAGCATGAGAGTTTTGTGAAATGCGTGAGTCTCACGCTCAATGCGTGAGAGTTGGCAGCCCTGCTAATAATGCAAACATTTTATGCAAGTTCCAATTGTTTGGACAAAAATCACTTATTACTACTTTATAACAGTTAAGTTACATTAAGACCATTTCAGAAATTATGGCAGTCAACAAAAAGTCAACTAAAGCAAACTAAAAAAAAATAACATGTTCCCTTTCCTGACTCTACCTCATAAGTACTTTAACGCTGTTAACAGAGCAAAGGGATATTAATCTCAAGAATCAAAATGGGGAAAGTGAGGGCAATTTTGCTTAAATGGTCATTCTAAGCCCATTCAGGTCTGCATAGAGTCAGAGTTATACAACATGTACATGGCTGGCTCAATTTGTCCATAATGATCAAGTTGGCATTCTGCGTGCCCAGGGACTGGCTGCCGTTCCCAGATCAGCTCGCGGCCCAGGGACTGGCTGCAGTTCTCAGGTCGGCTCGCCTGCCCCGACCCCGTGAAAACGAATTGAAAAAAAACACATGGTTACAGGCCGGATTTGGCCCGTGTGCCGTAGGTTGCCGAACCCTGTCCTAGATGTTTGGACTCGTTGTGGTCCCCCCCATGTTTTACAACAATTCACCTGGTTAATTCTATCTCCGGCTGCTTCATGTTGTCGGCGGCTGCACATCCAACCAAGAAAGAAGAGAAGAGAAGAGATGCGACGTCACTCACAGCCGCCAACTGACGCGCTTCCCCAGACTGCACAGATCGCTGTGATGTGGCGCAAAAGAGACAAACTGTGCAGGGACTGAAGACAGCGGGAGAATTCTGTCATCAGCGTGAGCATTGGCTGAACTGCGTGACTCTCATGCTCAAAGCGTGAGAGTTGGCAGCCCTGTCTAAGGCCAGGATGTGACAACAGACACACAGGGAGACACATACACAAAGGAAGACACACACACACACACACACACACACACACACACACACACACACACACACACACACACACACACACACACACACACACACACACACACACACACACACACACACACAGGGAGACAGACACACACACACACGGGGAGACACAAACACACACAGAGACACACATACACACAGGGAGACACACACACAGGGAGACACACATACACACAGGGAGACACACACACAGGGAGACACACAGACACGCACACACACACAGGGAGACAAACAACAAACACGGGGAGACACACACACAGGGAGACACACACACACAGGGAGACACAGACACACACACACACAGGGAGACACACACACACAGGGAGACACACACACACAGGGAGACACACACACAGGGAGACACACACACACAGGGAGACACACACACACACACACAGGGAGACACACAAACACAGGGAGACACACACACACAGGGAGACACACACACACAGGGAGACACACACACACACAGGGAGACACACAAACACAGAGAGACACACACACACAAGGAGAAACACAGGGAGACAGACACACAAGCACACACACACACACACACACCTTTTCTTCCCCTCCCTCCATCCACCCCTTCCGCCCTCCTGCCCCCATCCCCTCTTTCCTCCCCCTCCCTCTTTCTCCACTTTCTCCTTTCCTTCCTTCATCCCCTTTCTACATTCCCTCCCCTTGTCTCGCTTTGCCTCCATCCCTCCCTTTTTTTCTTTCCCTCTCTCTCTCTCTTTCCCCCCTCCCTCTCTCTCCCCGGCCACCCAATGGGGAGTCTGGCGGGCACAGTGTAGCGTGGATTGGCAGCGCTGGCGCTGCTGTGTGAGTTGAAGGGCAGGAGGGAGGGAGCGAGGCTGCAGCGGCGGCCGGCAGCACAGCGCTCACAGCCGGCACATAGAGCTGCTGACACCCGGCGGCTGCACATCCAACCCAGAGAGAAGAGACACGACGTCACTCACAGCGGCAATTGACGAGCTTCGCCAGACCGTGCAGATCCCTGGCATGCGGCGCAAAGGGACAAACTGTGCAGGGACTGAACTCAGCGTGAGAACTCGGTCATGAGCTTGAGGGCGTGAGAATTTGCTCCAAGGCGTGATTCTCACGCTGAAAGCGTGAGAGTTGGCAGCCCTGCCCTTTGGCCAACTGAGTTCACAGTTGTTCTATGTTATTCCGCTTTCATATACACTCCCTCCCACACACACACACATGGCAATTTACAGAAGCTGATTAATCTATAAACCTGCCTGTCTGGGATATGGGAGGAAACTCATAAGAAACCCATGTGGTGGTAAGGAGAATGTGCAAACTCCACACAGACAGCTCCCGAGTTTAGCATCGAACGTGGGTCTCTGGTGCTGTGAGTCAGCAGCTCTATCGGTTGTGCCATTGTGCCACCCATAATGTTGAATTAGACTGCAATTTAATAAAAGATTAACAAGGAACGAAAAATTAGAGTATGAGATAAACCCAGACAGAAATGTAAGAATGGATAAGATATTTTTCTATAGACATTTTAAAACGAAAATAAACAAAAATCAGTTCTGTTCCCATAGAAATAGAGTCTGGGGAATTATTATTAAAAATGGGGGCAGCACAGTGGTGCAGTGGTAAATTTTCTGCCTTAAAGCCCTGTCCCATGGTACGAGTTCATTCCAAGTGCTCTCCCGAGTTTGCCCTGATTCTAACTCGGAGATTTATGGTAATGGCCACTCGTCGGTACTTGGGGCTCTCGTAGACATTTTTCAACATGTTGAAAAATCTTCACGAGTCTTCCCGTGCTTACTTGCTGTTAGCGAGTCTTCCCGAGTACCTGCCGTTAGCGTTACGAGCCGCTAAGAGACGTCCCCGAGCTCCGACGTACTCGCTACATTCATTCTCCGTGCTTACCACGAGTTTGATTTTTTTAAAACTCGGGAGAGCTCTTGGAATGAACTCCGTGGGACAGGGATTTTATGGCGCCAGAGATTTGGGTTCGATCATGACCATGGGTGCTCTCTGTACAGAGTTTATACGTTCTTCCTGTTACTGCATGGGTTATCTCCAGGTGCTCCGGTTTCCCCCCCCACACTTCAAAGATGTAGAGGTTTGTATGTTAATTGGCTTTGGTATAATTTGTACATTGTTCCTAATGTGTAGGATAGTGCTAGTGTTGAGGTGATTGCTGGTCGTGGGCCAAAGGGCCTGTTTCACGCTGTATCTGTAAGTCTAAAGTAATGTCTGAAATAAAGGGAAGATGGATGAAACGGGAAGGTCTATTGCATTAATCTTCATGATAGAGAATGTAACACCCAGAAATTGTTTTTAAGGGAGAATTGGTTGAATAGAGAAACTCTGGGGAAAAAAATCATAATCATCAAGGAAACAACTGAGCAAATTGTTATAGCGGTGAGCTGACACGTGGCCAGTGCGATAGTTGATGTAATGATTTGAAGTGTCCAAACGTCTGAACATTCACAGAAGATTCTTGATTAGTATGGGTGTCAGGAGTTCTCCACGGAGGCAGGAGAATGGTGTTGAGAGGAAAGGATAGATCAACCATGATTGAATGGCGGAGTAGATTTGAAAGGTCGAATGGCCTAATTCTGTTCCTATGTCTTATGAACATGAACTTATGAAGATTCCATAAAAGCTAAAATGAAGAAATAGAAGAAATACAGTCCAGGTGACAACATCTGCAAAGGCAAAATGCCAGAAGATATTTCTAAGGACCTTATACAGATGCATAGAAAAAAAAGATAATCAAGTATAATCAGCAAGCTTTTGTGAAATGGAAACCTTGCTTGACAAATTTACTAGACTTCTTCGAAGAAGTACAATATTTTATCAATAAAGTGGAACTAGTGGATGCATAAAGGTTATTGGGGAAGGAATAATGTTGAAAGGACCATTTTGTCTTCCTCAAATATGATCTTGCCAGATAAAGAATATAGGGCTTCAAGACCTATCTCGAAGAACTCTGCTCATTGACAATGCATAGTTCAATGTACACATGATTAACCAGCCATTGATTATAGTCATAGTCATAGAGTGATGTAGTGTGGAAACAGGCCCTTCGGCACTACTCGCCCTCACCAGCCAACAATGTCCCAGCTACCCTAGTCCCACTTGCCTGCACTTGGTCCATAACCCTCCAAACCTGTCCTATCCATGCACCTGTCCAATTGTTTCATAAACGATGGGATAGTTCCAGCCTCCACTACCTCCTCTGGCAGCTTGTTCCATACACCCACCACCCACTGTGTGAAAAAGTTACCCCTCGGATTCCTATTAAATCTTTTCCCCTTCACCTTGAAACTATGTCCTCTGGTCCTTGATTCCCCTCCTCTGGGTAAAAGACTCTGTGCATCTACCCGATCTATTCCTCTCATGATTTTGTATAACTTTATAAGATCTCCCCTCATCCTCCTACGCTCCATGGAATAGAGAGACCCAGCCTACTCAACCTCTCCCTATAGCTCACACCCTCTAGTCCTGGCAACATCCTCGTAAATCTTTTCTGAACCCTTTCAAGCTTGACAATATCTTTCCTATAACATGGTGCCCAGAACTGAACACAATATTCTAAATGCAGTCTCACCAACATAATATATGTTAAATTCCATCAACCATACCTGGCCAATCGATCCAGATCCTGCTGGCATCGTTCACAACCATCTTCAGTATCTGCAAAACCACTAACTTTTGTATCATCAGCAAACTTGCTAATCTTGCCCTGTATGTTCACATCCAAATCATTGATGTAGATGACAAACAGTAACGGGCCCAGCACCAACCTTGTGGCATACCACTCTGAGTCCTCCATTCTGAGTAGCAACCTTTAGACATCCAGCGCAGAAACAGGCCCTTCGGCCCACCAAGTCTGCGCCGACAAGCAATCACCCCGCATACACCCCGCATAAAGTTAACCATATTCAGCCAGAAAATTTACTTCTTCCATGCTGAGATGTTCAACATTGCTGTACATAATTTTCCAATCATTTGAAATCATTAGTTCAGTGTCGCAGCGGTAGAATTGTAGACTTACAGCGTCAGAGACCCGGGTTCAATCCTGACTATGGGTTTTGGTTGTACGGAGTATGTATGTTCTCCCTGTGACATTGTGGGTTTCCTCCGGGCTCTCTGGTTTCCTCCTACTCTGCAAAGACATGTAGGTTTGTAGGTTAGTTGGCTTCAGCACACCTGCTAGTAATAGAAATCATATTTTAAATTAATTTTGCAAATACTCAAATATAGAAGAAGAAAATTGTATTTGGTGTTTTAACTGCTTGCCCAAATATCTATATAATTAAAAGTCTCATCTTGACCACTTCCTGTTTGCACTGTGCTTTGATTTTAGAAAATACGCTACCACATATGGCTGTGATTTTTTAGCCATCTTACTCAGAGTCCTCTTCCGCTGCGCAGGCCCCGAGGATTTTCCCCATCGATGAAAAATAAAAGACTTATTAGTGTTTAAAAAATCTTGAGATTCTCTCTCATGTCAACCACTGCCATAAAGGCCACGCCCCTTCCGGTGGGAGGAGGGAGGGACTATAAAACCCGGAAGTGTGGGCGTGGCTCAGTCTGTCTGCAAGATGGCGAGGGAGAGGTCACGAGTCTCTGTCGGAGCTGGGAAACTACAGAACACTGTGAGTATGCAATGTATTTGAATAAATGATTTGTTAGCCCTTAATGAAAATGAACTTAGTTGTTTGGCCTGCTCTGTGCTTGACACTGCAATGGGAATGGAAATGAAGTGAAAATGCAATGAGATGTTTGGCTTGGGCCTGCCCTGTGCTTGAAACTGCAATGGCAATGGAAATGAAGTGAAAATGCAATCAGCAGGTCATCTGAAATGTCGTCATTCTTCAGGGAACGGGGGTTCCCCTCCTCCACCATAGATGAGGCTCGCACCAGGGTCTCTTCCATACCCCGCAACACTGCTCTCTCTCCCCATCCCCCCACTCGCAACAAGGGCAGAGTCCCCCTAGTCCTCACCTTTCACCCCACCAGCCGGCACATACAACAACTAATCCTCCGTCAGTTTCGCCACCTCCAACGTGACCCCACCACTCACCACATCTTCCCATCTCCCCCCATGTCTGCCTTCCGTAAAGACCGCTCCCTCCGTAACTCCTTCAATTCTTCCCTTCCCTCCCGTACCACCGCCTCCCTGGGCACTTTCCCTTGCAACCGCAAGAGATGCAACACTTGTCCCTTCACCTCTCCCCTCGACTCCATTCAAGGACCTAAGCAGTCGTTCCAGGTGCGACAGAGGTTCACCTGCATCTCCTCCAACCTCATCTATTGCATCCGCTGCTCTAGATGTCAGCTGATCTACATCAGTGAGACCAAGCGGAGGCTTGTCGATCGTTTTGCCGAACACCTCCGCTCGGTCCGCAATAACCAACCTGACCTCCCGGTGGCTCAGCACTTCAACTCCCCCTCCCATTCCATATCCGACCTCTCTGTCCTGCGTCTCCTCCATGGCCAGAGCGAGCAACACCGGAAATTGGAGGAACAGCACCTCATATTCCGCATGGGGAGTCTGCATCCTGGGGGCATGAACATTGAATTCTCCCTATTCTGTTAGCCCTTGCTGTCTCCTCCCCTTCCTCAGCCCTCGGGCTGTCTCCTCCCATCCCTCAGCCCTCAGGCTCCTCCTCCACCTTTTTCCTTTCTTCTCCCCACCCCCCATCAGTCTGAAGAAGGGTTTTGGCCCGAAACATTGCCTATTTCCTTCGCTCCATAGATGCTGCTGCACCCGCTGAGTTTCTCCAGCATTTTTGTGTACCATGCAATCAGCTGTTTGGCTTGAACCTGCCCTGTGCTTGGAAGTGCAATGGCAATGGAAATGAAGTGAAAATGCAATGAGCTGGTTGGCTTGAGCCTGCCCTGTGCTTGAAAGTGCAATGGCAATGGAAATGAAGTGAAAATGCAATCAGCTGTTTGGCTTGAGCCTGCCCTGTGCTTGAAAGTGCAATGGCAATGGACATGAAGTGAAAATGCAATCAGCTGTTTGGCTTGAGCCTGCCCTGTGCTTGAAAGTGCAATGGCAATGGAAATGAAGTGAAAATGCAATCAGCTGTTGGGCTTGAGCCTGCCCTGTGCTTGAAAGTGCAATGGCAATGGAAGTTAAGTGAAAATGCAATCAGCTTCATTTTTTTAAAATAATATTTTTATTAGAAGCATATACATATCATAATCAAAACACATTTTGTATATCAATTACATATTGTTAATAGATGGGATTCCAACTATCAAAGTAATAGGGGTCCTCATTTATCAATTGTATATTAACTCTGCTTCTATTTGTTTTTGTTTTTTTATAGATAGGGGGAGAGAAGAAAATAAACACAATAAAATTGAATATAATAATTTACCAATAATACAACTTTGGAGATAGGTCTGTAGATTATAAAACATAACTATTCATCTAATCCTGGGTTCAAGCTTCAGTCAGGCTTCCGTGCCGGACCAATTTACCCTTTCAAAAAGTCAATAAATGGAGATCATATTCTAGCAAATAATTCTTGTTTGTCAATTAAGACAAGTCTAGTTCTTTCCAAATGTAAGGTCTCCGACATCTCAATAATCCACATTTTAATTGTGGGGGTTGTTGGACTTTTCCAAAATTTTAATATTAATTTTTTCCCAGTTATTATATTATAATCAAGGAAGTTTCTTTGGCTTGTTGTAAGTTATAGGCTTTGTTCTGATATTCCTAATATTATTAGTTTTGAGTCAGGATCCAATTGAGTGTTAACAACTTCAGAAATTGTTCTAAAAATATCCATCCAGAAATTTTTGATTTTTATACAATTTACAAAAGTATGAGTTAAATTAGCCTCTGAGTATTGACATTTATCACAGATAGGAGAGATATGTGGGAAAATTCTATTTAATTTTGTTTTAGAGTAATGCAGACTATGTAATACTTTAAATTTATTAATGAATGTCTGGCATTTAACGAGCATTGATGTATATGTTGTAGACTTTCATCCCCAAAATGAAGCTTTACGAAAATTGTATAATTGTTATGCCGATTGCTTTCTTCTTGTACATTGCTTCTAATAAATAAACATTTAAAAAAAATGCAATCAGCTGTTTGGCTTGGCCTGCCCCGCCCCGTGCTTGAAACTGCAATGGCAATGGAAGTGAAATGAAAATGCAATGAGCTATTCGACTGCCCTGTGCTTGAAACTGCAATGCAATTGGAAATGAAATGAAATGAGTTGTTTGGCCTGCCTGAACCATTAATTTTGGCCCACAAGGCCCCTATTAGACGGGAAAGCAATCCCCTTTGCCCCAAATGCCCGTATTAGCCCAGGAGGAGCATTTTGGCCCAAAAGGCCCATGCCAGGCCTGGAAAAGTCCACAAAAAGTGCCTTTCACTGAGATTTCACTCAGATTTTTGTAAGAGCCCCTTTGGCCCATCAGGCCTGTACTAGCCCAGGAATCACTTTGGCTCATCAGTAAGTATTCCCCCTGCAAGTATTAAACCTCACCCCAGTATTTTTCTCCCTTCCTTCATTTGCTCCCTGTGAGATCCAGGCCAGGATAGAATTTCCTCCTTCATTGATGTGATCTGCAGAAAAAGATGAAATATGTCAAAAATAGATTCTCCCCCTTCTCCCTCCTCTCCCCCTTCTCTCTCACAGAGTCTCTCACCTGTTTTGGGCAGAATTTTTGGCAGTTTCTGAGCTGCCAGCCCACCAGGCCTGAGTGACTGAGCTGCCAGCCCACCAGGCCTGAGTGACTGAGCTGCCAGCCCACCAGGCCTGAGTGACTGAGCTGCCAGCTCACCAGGCCTGAGTGACTGAGCTGCCAGCCCACCAGGCCTGAATGACTGAGCTGCCAGCCCACCAGGCCTGAGTGACTGAGCTGCCAGCCCAAGAATACATTCGGCCCACAACGTCCATACTAGCCTTCTGGAAACCAGTCCCTTTGGCCCACAACACCCTTATTAGCGCTCCAGAAAGTCCCCCCCCCCACTGGCCAGCAATATTGGAATTGGTGGAGAGCTGGAATATTGCCTTTGGGGAGACTTTAAACTAGAACGGTTGGGGGGAGGGACTCAAATAGAGAAAGATAGTAGAAAATGTGGGAGGGAAGCACTCAGACCCAAAATGTAGGGGAGAAAGAAGAAAAAGTTAATAAACAGAGAATAAGTGGTGGTGGGTTTCTTAAATGTGTATATTTTAATGCTAGGATCATTGTAAGAAAGGTGGAGGAGCTTAGAGTCTAGATTGACACCTGGAAGTATGATGTTGTGGCGATCAGTGAAACATGGTTGCAGGAGGGCTGTGATTGGAAACTAAATATTCCAGGATTTCGTTGCTTCAGGGGTGATAGAATTGGAGGGGCAAGAGGTGGGGGTGTTGCATTGCTTGTCAAGGAAGATATTACAGCAGTGCTTTGGCAGGATAGATTAGGGGGCTCGTCTAGGGAGGCTATTTGGGTGGAGCTGAGAAATGGGAAAGGTATAGCAACACTTATAGGGGTGTATTATAGACCGCCAAATGGGGAGCGTGAATTGGAAGAGCAAATATGTAAGGAGATAGCAGATATTAGTAGTAAGCACAAGGTAGTGATTGTGGGATATTTCAATTTTCCACACATAGACTGGGAAACACATTCTGTAAAAGGGCTGGATGGTTTGGAGTTTGTAAAATGTGTGCAGGATAGTTTTTTGCAGCAATACATAGAGGTACCTACTAGAGAAGGGGCAGTGCTGGACCTCCTGTTAGGAAAGGAGACAGGGCAGGTGGCGGAGGTAAGCGTCGGGGAGCACTTCGGGTCCAGTGATCACAATACCATTAGTTTCAATATAAATATGGAGAGGGTCAGAACTGGACCTAGGGTTGAGATTTTTGATTGGAGAAAGGCTAACTTTGAGGAGATGCGAAATGATTTAAAAGGAGTGAATTGGGACATGTTGTTTTATGGGAAGGATGTAGAAGAGAAATGGAGGACATTTAAAGGTGACATTTTAAGAGTACAGAATCTTTATGTCCCTGTTCGGTTGAAAGGAAATAGTAAAAATTGGAAAGAGCCATGGTTTTTAAGGGAAATTGGACACGGTTCGGAAAAAGAGAGAGATCTACAATAATTATAGGCAGCATGGAGTAAATGAGGTGCTTGAGGAGTGTAAAGAATGTAAAAAGAATATTAAGAAAGAAATTAGAAAAGCGAAAAGAAGATGTGAGGTTGCTTTGGCAAGTAAGGTGAAAGTAAATCCAAAGGGTTTCTACAGCTATATTAATAGCAAAAGGATAACAAGGAATACAATTGGTCCATTAGAGAGTCAGAGTGGACAGCTATCTGCAGAGCCAAAAGAGATGGCAGAGATATTGAACAATTTCTTTTCTTCGGTATTCACCAAGGAGAAGGATATGGAATTATGTGAGGTAAGGGAAACAAGCAGAGTAGCAATGGAAACTACGAGATTCAAAGAAGAGGAGGTGCAGACACTTTTGAAAAATATGAAAACGGCTAAGTCTCCAGGTCCTGACAGGATATTCCCGAGGACATTGAGGGAAGTTAGTGTAGAAATAGCAGGGGCTATGACAGAAATATTTCAAATGTCATTAGAAACGGGAATAGTGCCGGAGGATTGGCGTACTGCGCATGTTGTTCCGTTGTTTAAAAAGGGTTCTAAGAGTAAACCTAGCAATTATAGACCTGTTAGTTTGATGCCAGTTGTAGGCAAATTAATGGAAAGGATACTTAAAGATAATATATATAAGCATCTGGATAAGCATGGTCTGATTAGGAACAGTCAACATGGATTTGTGCCTGGAAGGTCATGTTTGACTAATCTTCTAGAATTTTTCGAAGAGGTTACTAGGGAAATTGATGAGGGTAAAGCAGTGGATGTTGTCTATATGGACTTCAGTAAGGCCTTTGACAAGGTTCCTCATGGAAGGTTGGTTAAGAAGATTAAATTGTTGGGTATTAATGGTGGAGTAGCAAGATGGATTCAACAGTGGCTGAATGGGAGATGCCAGAGAGTAATGGTGGATGGCTGTTTGTCAGGTTGGAGGCCGGTGACTAGTGGGGTGCCTCAGGGGTCTGTGTTGGGTCCACTGTTGTTTGTCATGTACATCAATGATCTGGATGATGGTGTGGAAAATTGGATTAGTAAGTATGCAGATGATACTAAGATAGGTGGTGTGGTGGATAATGAAGTAGATTTTCAAAGTCTACAGAGAGATTTAGGCCATTTGGAAGAGTGGGCTGAAAGATGGCAGATGGAGTTTAATGCTGATAAATGTGAGGTACTACATCTCGGCAGGACAAATCAAAATAGGACGTACATGGTAAATGGTAGAGAATTGAGGAATGCAGTTGAACAGAGGGATCTAGGAATAACTGTGCATAGTTCCCTGAAGGTGGAATCTCATGTAGATAGGGTGGTAAAGAAAGCTTTTGGTGTGCTGGCCTTTATAAATCAGAGCATTGAATATAGAAGTTGGGATGTAATGTTAAAATTGTACAAGGCATTGGTGAGGCCAATTCTGGAGTATGCAGTACAATTTTGATCGCCTAATTATAGGAAGGATGTCAACAAATTAGAGAGAGTACAGAGGAGATTTACTAGAATGTTGCCTGGGTTTCAGCAACTAAGTTACAGAGAAAGGTTGAACAAGTTAGGGCTTTATTCTTTGGAGCGCAGAAGGTTAAGAGGGGACTTGATAGAGGTCTTTAAAATTATGAGCGGGTTAGACAGAGTTGACGTGGATAAGCTTTTTCCATTGAGAGTAGGGAAGATTCAATCAAGGGGACATGACTTGAGAATTAAGGGACAGAAGTTTAGGGGTAACATTAGGGGGAACTTCTTTACTCAGAGAGTGGTAGCTGTGTGGAATGAGCTTCCAGTGGGAGTGGTGGAGGCTGGTTTGATTTTATCCTTTAAAAATAGATTGGATGGGTATATGGACGGGAAAGGAATGGAGTGTTATGGTCTGAGTGCAGGTAGAAGGGACTAGGGGGAAATATTCTCAAGTAATACATTCCAAATTGCTATCCCCACCTGAATAATTGTTTTATTACTTAGACCTCAATTTATTTTGAGTATTTGAAGTAATGTGTCGCGCTCTGTCGCACCCCATTACAGGAAGGATGTGGAGGCTTTGGCGAGGGTGCTGAAAAGTAGCAGAATGCTGTTTTGATTAGAGGGTATTAGCTATAAAGAGAGGTTGGACAAATTTGGCATGTTTTGCTGGAGCATCAAAGGCTGGAGAGACCAGATAAAATTATACAACATTATGAGAGGCAAGGATAGGGTGGACAGCCAGAACCTTTTTCCAAGGGTGTAAATGTCAAAGAGGGGGCAAAGTTTAAAGGAGATGTACAATTCGAAGAAGGGTCCCGACCCGAAACGTCACCCATCCTTTTTCTCCAGAGATGCCGCCTGGCCCGTTCAGTTACTCCAGCACTTTGTGTCTAGCTGAGATGTACAGGGCCAGTTTATTTTACACAAAGAGTATTGTGTGCTTGGAACGCACTGCCAGGGGTAGTGTGGAGGCAGATTGGTGGTTAATTGTGACTTTACAACTGCATTATTTCACATTGGAGACTTCAGAATAGAGGTCATTAACGCAGCAGAACTTCAATAACATGCTACTAATGAGAATTTATTTTTGAGAGCATATGGAAAGACTTCCAGATGCAACTTGTTCAGAATAGTAGGAACACAAGAAATACACAAGAAAATGACTACTTGGCCTTTCAGTCACCAATTAGATACTGTGGCAATCATCCATTAACGCAGAGAGCAAAATTGTCAAAGTCAAGGAGAAATCTGAGATGTTTCTTTTCGTGTTTGTATAGCATTTAAACTGTCTCTGAAAAACAATGACCACTAGTAACTGGAAGGAAAAGTGAAAAGCAAAATGATTTGGGGTTTCATTAAATAATAAAAGGAATGCTTCATAAATAAAGCTGTTAAAGGCCGAAATCAACAGTGGATTTTATTGCAAGGATAGAATATAATTGCCAAGATGTGATGCAAAATCTATATAAAACCTTCATTAACTCACAGCTCCTCGTAGTGAGAAGATGTGACCTCCAAGCTATGGGAAGGATGTTGACATAATCGGGTGTACAGTGCAGATGTGTAGGAAGGAACTGCAGATGCTGGTTTAAACCAAAGATAGACACAAAAAGCTTGAGTAACTCAGCGGGACAGGCAGCATCTCTGGAGAGAAGGAATGGGTGGAGTTTCGGGTCGTGACCCTTCTTCAGACTTCAGGCAGGTCTTTTACCAGGTTGGCGGTTAATTGTGACATCACTGCTTCATGCCTGCCTTGAGTGATATATATTGTGCACATATCAACATTACTAAGATATGGAATAATGAATATAAAACCTCAGAAACCCATGGAAAGTCACAAAATACTGGAGTAATTCAGTGGGTCAGGCAGCATCCCTGGAGAAAATCCGTGATGATTCAGATTGGGACCCTTCTTCTGATCCAGATTTGAAGAAGAGTCTCTACTGTAAACATCACCTATCCCTGTTCTCCAGGGATGCTGCCTGACCCGCTGAGTTGCTTCAGCATTTGGTGTCTTTCCTTGGTAAACCAGCATCTGCAGTTCAAGAGGAGGAGCCATCTTGGAGGAACGGCTGCTAACCAGCAGCCGTCGGTTAAATTCACTATATATTTTGAGTTTTTAGCTTTTTTATTTCTTTGTCTGTTTGGGGAATTTTGACTTTTAATGTGGGGGGGTAAGAGGGAAACTATTTCTAGGTCCCTACCTGGTCGGTGAGGCAGCTTTTTCTCCAGGCTGCCCCGTCGACCCGTCCTCGTGGCCTACCAGCGGGCATGGAGCGCCGTTTCCTGACGGGGACCGCCCAGCACCTTCAGCTTCGGTGGCGGCAGAGCGCTGGAGCGCTATAGGGGAGCGTAGCGGGCGATGCCTTGCCTGGGTCGCCGTGCTGGGTCGACGCGGTGACCGCCGAGATCAACACCTCCGGGATGCGGGTCTGCTGAGCGACCAGCCGCGGGCGGCGGCGCCGACTTTAACATCGGGAGCCTCGTGGCTCCAACTCGGCGCGACCCTGTCGGCTTCAGGTGCCATCGACTCGGCCGTTCCAGCCGCTGCGAGGACTCTCCCGACGGCCAGGGACATCGGGCCTCCGTAGAGGCAACTGTGGCGGCCTCGATGGGCCTGACTCTGGGGAGAACTGGGTTGGGGACTGGACATTGTGCCTTCCCCCACAGTGGTAACCATTGTGGGGGGATGATTTTGTGTGTAGTGTTAAGTGTCTGTGTTAGTCTGTGTTAGTCTATGTCCAACATGGCGGGCGGAAGGGAGAGTGTACGCTGGCGCGGTTTGGCTGCCGCTGCTCTCCCTTCATGTTGTGTTTTCAGAATCAATTAATTAACTGTAAAACACTGAGGTTATGAATAGAATTATTTTTTAAGTGTACCTACAACTGTAACTTTTTAACATGCAAATTGGACCAAAGGAAAAAACCTCGTTACTAATTTTAATCTAATTATAGAAATGCTTTCATATCATATTTCCCTCTGCATTATTTTATCTGCACCTTTAACCTGTTTTATTTTCCAAGATTTTTAGACAATATTTTAAAATTCTGATAAAAGTTCGACAATTTTTCAAGTTCCTGTTGAATTTATTATTGAAAATTAAATATAGCTTTTAAAACAAATGGCTCAAGAATGCATCTTAATATTATGACTATTTGAATATCTAACTCATTTCTATGACATTCTTGCCTTCTCTGCTCAAAGATGGTTCTGATGAAAATATGTGTGAGTTTTACAGATCAGGATGGCCTTTTGCTGAAATGTCCTGTTCTTTTGCAATTGACCTCATAAAATTCTCATTAAACCAATCCACTGAAAGTATTCTTTCCAGGGATGCTGCCTGACCCGCTGAGTTACTCCAGCACTTTGTGTCGGAATACAAGTGGTAGATCCTGATAATAATTTACATAAAGCCCCGGTGGCCTTTTTAGTCTATTCCTTGAATTACAGTTTATTTGTTACCACTCCACTTCCGTAGACAAAGACATGGATGGAAGGGAACTCATGGAAGTTACTAGTGATGCTAATATCTTCGATATAAACCTGTATCTGCAGTTCCTTTATACACACTGAAAGCATTCAGTAAATTAGCTAATTATTGGTCGAAGGGACAGTGATGGAAAGGGGAAGTGAAAAATCATTGGGTGGGCTAGCAAAGTCAATGGACAGAAGGACACCCTATGTATTGGAATTGATTTCTCATTGTCATGCAAGATACAGTGAAAAATGTTGTTTTGCATGCTATCCACGTAATAAAAAACATCCATTACAATCAAAACCAGCCAAGAGTACAACCGTAGTGCAAAGAGAAGGTAAACAGAGTGTCTAATGTAGTTTTACAGCTACTGAGAAAGTGCAGATAAAAAAGTGCAAGGGATGCAATATGTAATGAGGTAGATTGAGGTGGGGAGGGGGGGGGGGGGCTGGAATACAACCTTAGCATGCCAGAGATCATTCAAGAGAGTGATGACAGCAGTATAGAAGGCAGGAGCCAGATTTAAGGACATTACTATGTAATGCCTCTAACAATGAATGTATCTTTTATTGCCTGACATGGATGTAATGGACTGAAATGGGCATTTGATAAGGTCCCACATAGGAGATTAGTGGGCAAAATTAGGGCACATGGTATTGGGGGTAGAGTGCTGACATGGATAGAAAATTGGTTGGCAGACAGGAAACAAAGAGTAGGGATTAACGGGTCCCTTTCAGAATGGCAGGCAGTGAATAGTGGGGTACCGCAAGGCTCGGTGCTGGAACCACAGCTATTTACAATATACATCAATGATTTAGATGAAGGGATTCAAAGTTACATTAGCCAATTTGCAGATAACACAAAGCTGGGTGGCAGTGTGAACTGTGAGGAGGATGCTATGAGAATGCAGGGTGATGTGGACAGGTAGGGTGAGTGAGCAGATGCATGGCAGATGCAGTTTAATGTGGATAAATGTGAGGTTATCCACTTTGGTAGCAAAAACAGGAAGGCAGATTATTATCTAAATGGTGTCAAGTTGGGAAAAGGGAAGTACAACGTGATCTGGAGATCCTTGTTCATCAGTCAATGAAAGTAAGCATGCAGTTACAGTAGGCATTGAAGAAAGCGAATGGCATGTTGGCCTTCATAACAAGAGGAGTTGAGTATAGAAGCAAAGAGTCCTTCTGCAGTTGTACAGGGCTCTAGTGAGACCACATCTGGAGTATTGTGGGCAGTTTTGGTTCCCAAATTTGAGGAAGGACATTCATGCTATTGAGGGAGTGCAGCGTAGGTTCGCAAGGTTAATTCCTGGGATGGCGGGACTGTCATATGCTGAGAGAATGGAATGGCTGGGCTTGTATACTCTGGAATTTAGAAGGATGAGAGGGGATCTTATTGAAACATATAAGATTATTAAGGGTTTGGACACGCTAGAGGCGGGAAACATGTTCTCAGTGTTGGGGGAGTCCAGAACCAGGGGCCACAGTTTTAGAATAAGGGGTATGCCATTTAGAACAGAGATGAGGAAACATTTTTTCACACAGAGAGTTGTGAGTCTGTGGTATTCTCTGCCTCAAAGGGCGGTGGAGGCCGATTCTCTGGATACTTTCAAGAGAGGGAGCTAGATAGGGCTCTTAAAGACAGTGGAGTCAGGGGATATGGGGAGAAGGCAGGAATGGGGTACTGATTGTGGATGATCAGCCATGATCACATTGAATGGTGGTGCTGGCTCGAAGGGCTGAATGGCCTACTCCTGCATCTATTGTCTATTGTCTATTGTCTATTGTCTATTGTCTATTGAAAGGTCCTCTTTTATTGAAATGCATTTGTATAATTCCATGAACTATCATACCTAAAATCTTACTCAAATAATGTATCACTATTGTCTGCAGGTGATGAACTATATAAAATGTACCCCTCAGGGGTCACTAAATTAGATCCTTTTCTCTCGCGGTTGACTGCGATGAGTCCATTACTGGTGCTATGGAATTGGTCTGCCCAGAGCACCACAGCGGAACCTATCAACCCTTACTTATTTCCACAATTCATCATTCAAAATTAATAATACGTTTTCACTCATTGTTTAGTAATGATTTATAATTCCTTCAGATTTTAATGTATTTGACAGGGCTTTCTGTCATGCCTTAGGTCATGAAAAACATTTTTTTATGACCAATTTAAAACATTGTGCCAAAGGGGTTGTGCACACAGAAAGTAGGTTTGTCCGCATTGTCACTGTCCTTAGCACTGCAGTGCGTTTCAGTGAAGGGGATTTTCTGCAAATGGTTTCAGGGTTATGCCATTGCCATTAGATTGATGAGTAAGAAAATTACAAGGCTTCTAAGCCTTAAAGGTTTGCTGCTGGAAATGATACTGTTTTACAGTACTTACTATCTGAGAGGTTTTTTTTACAATTATTCTTTGAACTGGTGGTTTATTTTAAAATACTGGCAGTTTTTTACCACGATTCACACAAACTGTCTTCTGCTGCCTCTTCCCTAGATTTGAATGAACTTCAATGCTCTTGAAAGAACAAACAGTTATTTTATAAAGCAGGATAGCGTAATGAGCTCGAGAAGGTAGGAAATATTCTTCAAAGGTTTGTGGATAGCCAGAGTGAATGGGTAAAAAGGTGGCAGATTATTAGTAAATAGGGAAAATTATGTTTTTCACAGATGGGAAGAATAGTAAAACTTTTATTTTAAATGGCAACAAAGCTCAAGCTCATGAATTGAAAATTAAAAATGCAGATGTGGAAATCTGAAACGACAGGAAGTGCTGAAAAATCTCAGAAGTCAGGCAACTTCTATGGTGAGAAAAATAGTTCAACTGATTAAGGTTCTGATCTTAGAACATTTGGGAGGTTGATTCACTCATATTTGGAAGAGAATGGGACATAGTCAGCATGGCTTTGCCCGTGGCAGGTCGTGTCCTATAAACTTGATTTTATATGTATATAGGAAAGAACTGCAGATGCTGGTTAACATTGAAGGTAGACACAAAATGCTGGAGTAACTCAGCGGGACAGACAGCATCTCTGGAGAGAAGGACTGGGTGATATCTCGGATCGAGACTCTTCTTCAGACCTGTCTGAAGTCTGAAGAAGGGTCTCGACCTGAAACATCACCCATTCCTTCTCTCCAGATATGCTGCCTGTCCCGCTGAGTTACTCCAGCATTTTGTGTCTATATATCTATACAGTAGAAGAGCTCAGCAAGGCCATTGACAGCGTGTCCTCAGGCAAGGCCCCAGGCAGCACCGGGATTCCCCCTGACCTGATCAAGCATTGCAAGACTACCTTACTGCTTCCTTTGTATAAAGTGCTCTGAACAAAGGCGAGAGAAACGACTGCAACAACTACAGAGGCATCTCCTTCCTCAACATCGTCAGCAAAGTCTTTGCTCAGGTCATCTTGATCCGCCTGCAGAAGCTGGCAGAACGTGTCTACCCAGAGTATGGTTTCCGAACTGGAAGGTCAACAGTGGACATGGTCTTCTCCATTCACCAGCTCCAGGAGAAGTGCAGAGAACAGCGGATGCCCCTGTATGTTGCTTTCATTGACCTCACCAAGGCATTCGACCTCGTCAACAGAGATGGCTTATTTAAGGCTCTGCCAAAGATCGTCTGCCCACCAAAACTGCAGAGCATGATAGAATCCTTCCACATCAACATGAAGGGGACAGTGCAGTTCAATGGCAGCTTCTCAGAGCCCTTCGACATCTGCAGTGGTGTCAAACAAGGCTGCGTCCTCGCTCCCACACTCTTTGGGATTTTCTTTGCTCTGCTCCTGAAACATGCCTTCAGCACCGCAACAGAGGGGATCCACCTGCGTACTAGATCAGATGGCAGGCTCTTCAACCTCACCCGCCTCAGAGCCAAGACAAAAGTACGTGAAGCTCTCATCAGATATGTTAGTGATGATCTTTGCTCAAACTGAAGGTGTCACACTTGTTTTTGATTTCTAGTAAAGATTGTAAGCTGCTTTACCTTTCTGGTTACTTCTTGCAGTTTTTTTCATGTAGCCCGTCTTGGCCAATTTATATGTAACACCATAATTTTGACAAATTTGAACTGTCTACTCCAATGCTTCTTGATCGCTAACTGCTATTTCCAGCCACACCTTGCTGTGTTGTGGGCGCCTCTTAAAATGAGGGATAGCAAAGATACAAAATCAACCAATGCTGTTCCCGGCATTGATGATTCCCATGCCTAATCTAACCAAGGCCATTTGCAGATCAGGGAGTACAGCAGGACATTTTATTCCAAACAGATTCATCAAGAATCTGATTAATATATCGCCCTGTTTTACTTTTCTGCTATCGCAATCATTAATGTCTCATCTCCACAGCAAGACCATGAACAAAAAATCTCCAATTTGTGTATTCCCTTCTTAGCTACTGCAACATTGTACGTTTCTGTTCATTTGAAAAGTTTTATTTACCCAGACACCAAGATCAAGCTCCATTTAGATAAGGGACACAATCTTATTTAAGTAAAATGCAAATCCAGCCCCCACTCCTCACCACCCTGATCAATTATTTTCTTAAATTATTGCTCTGGCTTTGCAAAAATAAATAATTTAACTGAATATGTATTTAATTGTGGTCAGCGAATGGCTGAGTATTAGAAGGTTAAAGGGGCTGTCCCACTGTACGAACTAATTCAAGAGTTCTCCCGAGTTCCCCCTGATTCGAACTCGGAGAATTACGGTAATAGCCGCTCGTAGGTACTCGGGGCTCTCGTAGACATTTTTCAACATGTTGAAAAATCTTCACGAGTCTTCAGGAGCTTACTGCGTTTCCCGAGTACCTGTCGTTAGCGTTATGAGCCGCTAAGAGACGTCCAGAGCTCCGACGTACCCGCTACGTACATTCTACGTACTTACCATGAGTTTGATTTTTTTTTAAACTCGGAAGAGCTCTTGAATTACCTCGTACAGTGGGACAGGCCCTTAAGGCTCCAAGAAGCCCCCAATTTGACCATTATCTAAGAAGGGATTTGATGCAACTACCATCAACTAAGTGGTATATTTTGAATTATGGAGCCCAGGACGTAACTTACTCCACATAACTCAGATCCTTGATCAGTTGGGACATTGCGGTCATTTCAGTTTTATAAGCTTGGGGTTAACCCTAATTGATTGCAGCGCAGAATTGCAGACTCTGAAAGCACCATAAAAGACCAAGTGGTTATTTGCAGCTTCTTTGGGTCAGCGCTGTTATTTGATGTTCTGGGTGACCTGCATTTTCTTCACTGATGAAATAACCTTTGAGTAGACTTGGCAGCTCTGCTCACAAATATTGCCCAAGATACTAAAAGATACCAAGAAAATACCTATTTTTACTAACTTGAACAAAAAAAACCAATCTGCTTGAGGGACTCAGTGGTCAGGTAGCAACAGTGGAGGGAAATGGACATACAATGATTAAGATCAGGGTTCTTCGTCAAATCTAACATAAAGCAATGTCTGTCTATTTCATCCACCGATGCTGCTTTACCTGCTGAGTTACTCTCGCAGTTTGTTTTTGGCTCAGGATTCCAGCATCTACAGTTTCTTGTGTCTCCATTTCCAGTTCCTCCATTGCGGCTATCGCAAAGATCCTACCTTGTTGTTCGGGAGACTCTTATCCACTAAGAGGATGTAAATGAAGAACAGCAAAGAAATTTGATGAAGTGTGTCGTAGGGTAAACAATAATGAGGGCTAATAATTAGTAAATAGGGATGTGGATTGTCAGTCGTAATAAATTACCTATTACTTTGAACAACAACTCCGCGTGCCCTTTCCATTTTGCTCCTAAAGTGTTTACAGGACCCCTTCCTCAGCACCACTTCATTTCAGACAAGGGCAGCATTTATTTAACATCCTAGGTCAACCTTGGATTTTTAGGTCACTTTAGAAGATAGTGATTCACAAAATATGATTTAGAAAATACATATTGCTCAACTTGTTCAAAACTTCGATAGGACAATATTATGGCACAGATAGTAGAGCTGTTGCTTCATAGCTGTAGCAACCCAGGTTCAATCCTGACTTCCTGGGCTATTTGTGTGCAATTTATATATTCTCCCAGTGACCATATGGGTACTCCAATATCTTCCCACATCACAAAGTTGCATGGCTTAGTAAGTTGATCGTTCACTGCAATTTGCCTCCAATGTGTACATGAGTGGTAGTTCCTGGAGGAAGTCAATGAAAATGTGTCGAGAATAAACTGGACTATTGCAGATGGGTGTTTGATAGTTGCAATGGTCTTGTTGGGCCAAATGGGCTGTTTTTGTGCTCAATGACTCCGTGAAGACAGACAAGGCAAGGATGGAAGCTTCCTTACCTTAAGGATGGTGATGGTAATGTGGAAACATATGAATGAAGTAAACCCTCGCAATTATGGACCTCCATATAATGGATTTTGGTTATAGAGGACCAAGGCACCCACTCCTGGTGATGGCTGGCTGCAGCGGGCAGCATAGCGAAAAGGCAATGGCAGGGAGTGAGAGAGCAGTAGAGTTAGATATAGCTCTTAGGGCTAATGGAATCAAGAGATATGGGGAGAAAGCAGGAATGGGATACTGATTTTGGATGATCAGCCATGATCATATTGAATGACGGTGCTGGTTCGAAGGGCCGAATGGCCTACTCCTGCACCTATTTCCTATGTTTCTATGTTTCTATGTTTCTAAAACATTCTTGAAGAGTGTTGCATTGGGCATGGGTTTGCATACGTTGCCACAAAGCGAGGTCCTGGGGTGTTGGATGCAGATGCAATGCATGCCATTGGTAACGGCATGAGATTCTATTCCACTGCCCCCTCGCTTCTCCCAGGTTACCCAATGAGCCAGCACCACGTGATGTGCTTCCAGTTGTGGGAGGCTCTGCGGCTCCCAGCCTGTGAATTCCCCATGTTTTAACCCCTCGTTCCTTCCCACCCGGCCTTGGGTTAAACATTAATATTTACCCCCACATTAGGTTATAGCGAACAATCTGCAATAAAGGACACCGTCTCCCCCCCGCCCCCCGCATTACCCCCATGGCCACTTATTACGAGGGTTTACTGTGCACTGCTTTTTGAGCAATGTTGTGATGAGAAAATATTCTGGAGTCAGTTCAGCAGATTTTCAGATCCGCTTAACTACCGCGGGCAAAGAACCAGCCCAGAAAATCCGGCTCTCCAGCCGTAGACCAGGAACCCTCCCTGAAGACCTGATGGGACGCACGGGAGGATGCAGATAGAACTGGCGGGCTGCGGCCTGTGAAGGGGAAGTCCTGGAGCCCGGCCCCTGTTCATTCCTCAAAGACCGGAGTGCTGAAGAGGAGGGAGCAAACTGGTTGCGAGGAGCTAGGGCTGGCAGGAAAGTGAACCGGGATCTGACCTCCAGGGACGGCTGCGGGAGGCATCCCCGAGGCACAAAGATGGCTGGACGAGAAGAGGAGCATCGGTACGCTGAACGATTCAGGGACTCACTTGGATCAGGCGCCACTCCATAAGTCCCAGCATGCATACCGGATGTTGGAAATGGCGCCAAATCTGGCGACTCAAAAATAATTTCAGTATTTTGCACACGTGACTATAAAACATGATTGAAATCTGTATTCTCATTAGTTACAGGTTCAGCACAAAGCATTCAATGGATAATCTTTCACTTCATCAGTGAATTTTGAGTAGCAAAACCAAAACCTTTATGATTCTGCTTGAAATAAGCCAATGTGCCAGTAACCGTTATGAAGTAAATGCATCTGTTCTTAAATATCTGCGTGCGTTATTTATCATCATCATTATACTTTCTTGAAGCAAGTCTACTTCTTCTAGCATATGGCGTGCACAGCCTAAAGTTGTAGCACGACTTGTTCTATTTGATCTTATTTGATTCTGCATGCCAGGTTGATTGCATTCGTCGAAACAGGGAGGGTTGCAATCTCCCACCCCGAAGCAAGTTTAGATTGCAGCCAACACTGTAATTTTATCATTCAACATGGATTGAAAAGATGATTAAATTAATCCTTTAGTACATTTAACTATTAACATTTCATGAGGGAAGAGTGTTTTTCACATGGGCTCATGACTGCATCTTGGATTAAGTAATTGTAAACCACTTCAGAGGGGAAAAATAGGCATCATGAAGCTGTAATGAGCAACACTGACTGCAAATATATAACTCGCAAACATTATCTGTGATCAAGGAAAATTCACATCTCTGCTGATTTAATGAACAAATCAATAGATTTGGCAAAAATAAACAGGACGTTGCCTCATCTTGTTTATAATGTTGGATGGAAATAAGAGTAGGGCACATGTCTCTTTTTTGCCTGTTACATGAGATGGGCTCATGAGACAGTTCCACAAATGTATGCGAAATTGGCCAAAGAATGGCTGTGATAATATCTGGGTTTGATCAGTATTTCTTGTCCCACACACAAATACAATTTGGCTCAAAGAACAGTAAAGCATCCTAACAGTAGCATTACTGTGAATCGTAGAATATTACAGGACAGATGGAGACTAAACAACCCATCACATTAGTGTGAGCTTTCAGAGAGCTACCCAATTAGTCTCACTCCTTCCGCGATAATCCTACAAACTACATTATTCAAGTATTACCCAATTCCCTTTTGAAAGCTACTTTTGGCTTTTTGTTTTGCCAAACTTACACACAGCACATTACAAATACGATGATTTCCTGCATAAATAGAGATCTCACCTTTGTTTTTTTACTAATTATTATAAACCAGCATCCTTTAGGTGATCCTTCCTTCTCCACATGTAATTGGTCTCACCAACCATTAAAAATAGGGCTGCAGTATTATTTTCCCATGATGCATGCCAATTAGTATGGCAGTCAAAAAAAGTCACAAAGTGCTGGAGTAACTCAGGCAGCATCTCTGGAGTAGGTGGATAGGTAACATTTTGGGTCGGGACCTATCTCCAGACTGCTTGTTCAGAGGAGGGGGGGGGTGTGGAAGAGAGGAGGGGCAGGACATAAAGTGGCAGATGACAGGTGAACACAGGCAAGAGGATTTCTGATAGGCTGATGGTTGGACAAAGGCAAGAGACAAAAGACAGGAGGCATGAGACAAAAAGATTGAAGAATTGCGAATTGTGAAGTCAGAGGAAGGAATGTAGTTGGAAATAGAGGGGGAGGGAAGAAATAGGTGGGAGTCCAAATGGGGCACAGGGGAGGAGATGGGGGGAGAAAGGGGGGGGTTTGGGGAGTCATGCCAAGTAGGTCTACAGGGGTACACAAAAATGCTGGAGAAACTCAGTGGGTGCAGCAGCATCTATGGAGCGAAGGAAATAGGTAACGTTTTGGGCCGAACCCCTTCTTCAGACTGATAGGGGGTGGGGAGAAGAAAGGAAAAAAGGAATAAGGCGGAGGAGGAGCCCGAGGGCTGGGGGAGGGGAGGAGACAACCAGATGGCTGATGAAGGGGAGGGGACAGCAAGGGCTAGCAGAATTGGGAGAATTCAATGTTCAAACCCCCAGGATGTAGACTGCCCAAGCGGAATATGAGGTGCATTTCCTCCAATTTACGGTGTTGCTCGCTGTGGCCATGGAGGAGACCCAGGACAGAGAGGTCAGATACGGAATGGGAGGGTGAGTTGAAGTGCTGAGCCACCGGGAGTTCAGGTTGGTTATTGCGGACCGACCGGTGGTGTTCGGCGAAACGATCGCCAAGCCTCCGGTTGGTCTCACCGATGTAGATCAGCTGGCATCTAGAGCAGCGAATGCAATAGATAAGGTTGGAGGAGATGCAGGTGAACCTCTGTCGCACCTGGAACGACTGCTTGGGTCCTTGAATGGAGTGGAGGGGGGAGGTGAAGGGACAAGTGTTGCATCTCTTGCGGTTGCAAGGGAAAGTACCAGGGGAGGGGGTGGTATGGGAGGGAAGGGAAGAATTGACAAGGGAGTTACGGAGGGAGCAGTCTTTGCGGAAGGCAGACATGGGGGGAGATGGGAAGATGTGGCGAGTGGTGGGGTCACGTTGGAGGTGGCGAAACTGACGGAGGATCACTTGTTGTATGTGACGGCTGGTGGGGTGAAAGGTGAGGACTAGGGGGACTCTGCCCTTGTTGTGAGTGGGGGGATGGGGAGAGAGAGCAGTGTTGCGGGGTATGGCAGAGACCCTGGTGCGAGCCTCATCTATGGTGGAGGAGGGGAACCCCCGTTCCCTGAAGAATGAGGACATTTCAGATGCCCTGGTGTGGACCGCCTCATCCTGGGAGCAGATGCGGCGTAGATGGAGGAATTGGGAGTGGGGGATGGAGTCCTTACAGGAAGCAGGGTGGGAAGAAGTGTAGTCCAGATAGCCATGGGAGTCGGTAGGTTTGTAGTGGATGTCGGTAAGGAGTCTATCACCTGCGATGGAGATAGTGAGGTCAAGGAATGGTAGGGAAGTGTCGGAAATGGTCCAGGTGTATTTGAGTGTCGGATGGAAGTTGGTGGTGAAGCGGATGAAGTCAGTCAGTTGTGTGTGGGTGCAGGATGTGGCACCAAAACAATCATCGATGTAGCAGAGGTAGAGGTCGGGGATGGGGCCCTGGTACGCATTGAACAAGGATTGTTCTACGTACCCGATGTTGGGTAACTTCGGGCCTCACTCACCCAGACCTGCAACGGTCCTCAACTATACTTTATCCGCTCTCGTCAAGGTCTACAGGGGTGGATGGTGTGTGCACATACTAGGAATATGAACCGTAGATGGGTGATTGTGGTCGGTTCCCTTGTAGTGCTGATTTAATGGCAGAATTATAAGTTTTCCCTCATTGCTGCTGCTGTCTCAATGTTCTCAACTCTCCTGGCAAATTTAGCGCTCAGGGTTAGGCACTGCAGTCCATCCTCAAAACTGGGCTATTTAAATTGTTCACGATCAGCACTGAGCAAAGGAGGATGTGGCATAGGAGAAGGAACAAGTGGAAAGGGGAAAGGGACAAACGAGAAGGATGATGGAGAGGAGAGGAGAAGAGGGAGAAGGGAGAAAGAAAAAAAGGATGAGAATGATTGGTCAGTGTCCACTTTGAAACCAGCTGGTCATTTAAAGTTGGATAACTGCACAAAATAAAGATGATCCCAGATCCCCAATCTACTTCCCGCCTTGTCTTCCCCCCCTCTGATCATCCCTGTCTCCCATCCTCAACTTTTGTGCTCCATGGGATTTGAAGCTGCTCTGTTCTGACCCAGAAACAGGATGGCTACCAATTGATTCACAGCCGAGACCACAAATGTATCCCTCGACATTTTTATCAACGCTGCAGTTCTACAGGTAATCCCCAAAGTTACCCAATATCATTGGTTTTCGGTTGGCCACTGGTCAGTAATCTCCAACTCACTGCCCTGCTGTGTTCCTGGGCTCCTTCATACTTAGCAAAGTCCCTGACAAGCACATCACCTGTTTGCTTCTGTTCAACCCTACAGTTCAACTGACAATAAGGGTCAATGTGTCTGACTGTTAGCAGGAAAAATTGATGAGAACATTTGAAGGACGCTCTGGAGGTAATTTTTGCTGGCTCAACTGAAAAACCAAGCTTTTCCATTTAACACATCTCTCCCTTATTCTTTTCAAAGTACCAATTTCTATATACGAACAATTGTAAGCTACCTTCAAATCCCTCAGCAATTGTGTACCTGTGTGTATACATGTCCATGTGTGTCTTCATGAAGATGCCTAAGTGTATGTTTACATGTGCATATCTGTGTCTGGATGTACATATATTTGCCTATGTATTTGTATACATACATGTATGGGTTAGCAAACAAGTGTGAGCGCAAATGCACGTGCACATGTATGTGTGTGCATATATGTTTGTGAATGTGTATGTAAACATGTGTGGTGACTGCAATCGCATGTGTGTGTGTTTTTTTGTATATGTGTGTGATTTGTGTGTTGAGCAAGGCTGTATGCACGCTATGTGCGTGTGTTTGTGTGTGTGGATGTCATATTGTCATAAGTGCTAGGAGCAGAATTAGGCCCATCCAGTCTACTCTGCCATTCAATCATGGCGGATCCATCTCTCCCTCCTAACCCCATTCTCCTGCTTTCTTCCCATAACCTCTTACACCTGTACAAATCAAGAATCTATCTATCTCTGCCTTAAAAATATCCATTGATTTTGCTTCCACTGCCTTCTCTGGCAAATAATTCCACTGATTCACCACCCTCTGATTAAGAAATTCCTCCTCATCTCCTTCCAAAAGGAACGTCCTTTAATTCTGAGGCTATGATCTCTAGTCCTAGACACTCCCACTAGTGGAAACATCCTCTCCACATCCACTCTATCCAAGCCCTTCACTATTCGGTAAGATGTGTATGAGTACTGATAGTTATATGGACTTGTAATGTTTTTAACTCTTCTATCTTTCCCGTTAGCACCAAGCAAATTGCAAAATAGCTTGAAGATGTTGGGAATCTAATATAAAAACAGAACATACGGGAGATCTCAGCAGATCAGGCAGAATCTGTGGAGGGAGAAACAATTAATCCACAACTGCAGCTGACCTCCAGAGTATCTCCAGCAATTTCTGCTTTTATTGTGAGTGATAATGGTGAGCAATGGTTTAGATGGGAAATGTTAACTGGTTTTTGCTCTCTCAGGATATTTTACTCTGTCTCCTGTGTTTTCTGTTTTTGTTTCAGAGCAATTATGCCATTTGACTCTAATGTTTCAAAATTAATTTCCTCAATTAGATTAGCATGAATGCATGGAGCACCAGTGCCGAGAGCATATGGATCCTTCCATGTTAAGATTGTAGGAAAGAAAATAAAGGAAGTTAATGGTAGCAGAGGGAATCAAGTTTCATTCAGGCATTAAAAAAATATTTCTTACAGAATCGCTCGAGTTTGAGCACAACTTATTTCAGCACCAATAGGCAATAGACAATAGGTGCAGGAGGAGGCCATTTGGCCCATCGAGCCAGCACCGCCATTCAATGTGATCATGCTGATCATCTCCAATCAGTACCCCCTTCCTGCCTTCTCCCAAAATCCCCTGACTCCACTATCTTTAAGAGCCCTATCTAGCTCTCTCTTGAAAGTATCCAGAGAACCTGCCTCCACCGCCTTCTGAGGCAGAGAATTCCACAGACTCATAACTCTCTGTGTGAAAAAGTGTTTCCCCATCTCCGTTCTAAATGGCTTACCCCTTATTCTTACCCCTTATTGTTCTGGACACCCCCAACATCGGGAACATGTTTCCTGCCTCTAGCGTGTCCAAACCCAGAGTGTACAAGCCCAGCCGCTCCATTCTCTCAGCATATGACAGTCCCGCCATCTCAGGAATTAACCTTGTAAACCTATGCTGCGGTCCCTCAATAGCAAGAATGTCCTTCCTCTAATTAGGGGACCGAAACTGTTCACGATAGACAATAGACAATAGACAATAGATAATAGGTGCCGGGGTAGGCCCTTTGGCCCTTCAAGCCAGCACCGCCATTCAATATGATCATGGCTGATAATCCCCAATCAATACCCCGTTCTTGTTTTCTCCCCATATCCCCTGACTCCGCTATCTTTAAGAGCCCTATCTAGCTCTCTTTTGAAAGTATCCAGAGAACCGGCCTCCACCGCCCTCTGAGGCAGAGAATTCCACAGACTCACAATATTCCAGGTGTGGTCTCACTAGGGCCCTATACAACTGCAGAAGGACCTCTTTGCTCCTATATTCAACTCCTCTTGTTATAAAGGCCAACATGCCATTCGCTTTCTTCACTGCCTGCTCTACCTGCATGCTTACTTACATTGACTGATGAACAAGGACCCCCAGATCCCGCTGTACTTCCCCTTTTCCCAACTTTCCCAATTTTATGAATTGGATGTGTAAAGTCCTCCACCAATGTCCAAGAGGTGCTAAGCTTTGTGCCGGGTTTGAGGTCTGAATCTTCAAACACTCTTTTCCGAAGTCATCCAAGATCTGTGCTGGTGTATTGAATGCAGTGGTGAGCTTCATTACTGATATATTCATTCACTGACAAGTGGCTACATAGAAAGGATAAATAATCCATGTTTTCCAGGGTCTTGCCATGAGTCTTTATTGTCAGAAGATGGGACTGTACAGAGGGGGCAGTTTGGCTGATGATATTTGCTAAGGCAAGCATAGCTGGCAAACTGCAGCCCAACTGTTGAAGTTAACGTGACCTTTGTTCCTGAGAGCATTTACTGAAAGCTGAATAGTTTACTGTTAGCTCCAAATATTACCTCCACCACCCCAAGATATTTGTTGGAGGTGAGGTAGAGCATTTCATTGTGAAAGATTGGAGACTGTGTCAGCTCAGTGACACCAATCTTCGCTGGGATTACTTCTGTTGTAGACACAATTTGATAACATCACAGGTAAGATGATGGCACAGTGCTTAGGTCACTGGCCTAGTAATCATAGAGATTCGAGTTCAAACCCCATCCTGGTAGCTGAGGAATTTGAGAAAATAGCAACCCAGTAACAGTCTTTGTCAAAGCTGAGGGAAGAGGTGATGCAATATATATAAAAAAATATATATACAGGGCAGAGGAATGATTTTTAAAAATCAATTGTCAAAGTTATTGAACTTACCTAGAAGTGAAACTGCGTAGGATTCTTGAAAGCAACCATGAACTTTCTTAGAAGCGAAGGCTGCACAGGATTCTTGTAAGCAACCAACACTAGGGACGATCAGTGCTGAATTTAGATGGGGCAAAGTAAACAATAGATGTAAGCTTAAAAATGTCTTCCAACTTCAAGGCTTCCTACAGCTAGTGGGGTGTTAAATAATGAAAATTATTGCCCGAGGAGATGTTCGACAGTCAACATGGATTCAGCTGCATCACTCCATGACTCGATCAGAACATTACAGTCAAATATGTGCTTGTAAAGTTTAATTTCTGTACTAATGTTGCAAATGTAATGACCAATTTTCACACAGCAAAATCCCATTGACAATAATTTAATAATGATCGTTAAACAGAGCACTAGGCAGTTTTCCTGTAGTCTTCTTCAAAACACTTGTAACATCCACCTCTTGTTTGCATCTAACACAAACGCTCCGAACATTTAGCATTCCCTTAGTGCTACGGACACCTTGGAATTAGTATTCTAATTGCTGGAATGGTACGTCAATCTACCACCTCTACTCAAAAGGTAATATTGCTACTAGGTGAGTTTCATAGTGTTATTCAGCTATATAGCATTGAAACAGGCCCTTTGGCTCAACTCATCCATGCTGACCACGTTGCTTAACCAAGCTCGTCCCACTTGTCTGCGCCTGGCCCATATTCCTCCAAATGTTTCCTGTCTACGTACCTGTCCGAGTGTCTTTTAAATATCATAATCATACCTGCCTCGACCACTTCCTCTAGCAGCCTATTCCATGGGTGCACCGACCTTCCTGTGAAAAGGTTGTCCCTCAGGCCCTTTTTTAATCTTTCCGCTCTATTCACTTCTATTTTTCCCAGAGCGGAGGTAGAGAAATAATTAGAGAAAATAATTATTAAGGACAGGATTTACTTGAATTCAGAAAAGCACAGTGATTAGTCAACAACAACTTTTTCCTTGTCGAGACTCCGTTGCCGTTGTCGCTGGGCCTAACATCATGGAGCCGGCGGCCTCCAACCGGAATTGACCTGGGGCTCCAGTCGCGGAGCCTGCAGACTCACCATCGCGGAGCTGGCCGACTTCGGAGTGCGGAGAGCTGTGGTGGCGCGCGGCTGCGACCCGGCTTTGGAGCTCGGAGGCTTCGGCTGCAGGCCCTGTGGACGGTAACATCGGGAGCTCGTGTGTCCCTGGTGGGAGACCGCTTTTCGGAGCTCCCGCAACAGCAAACTTTGCCCGCCTGAATCGAGGGGTCTAAATCGACCCGGAGCGGGGCCTTACATCGCCGAGCATGGCTTTAACGGCCGCGGGACTTACGATCGCCCGCCGGGGGGGCTCTAACATCTAACATCAGGAGTCTCGATCAGCTCGATGCAGCAGTTTGGCTGCTGCACTGCGGGAGTGGAATGGGCACATAGAACAGGAAAGAGATAAGAATTTGCCTTCCATCACAGTGAGGAGGTGTTTGGGGATTCACTGTGATGGATGTTTTGTGTGGAATTGTGTTAATTGTGTGTTTGGTTTTTTGGTTTGATGATGACTGCAGAAACGCAATTTTGTTTGAACTTAGTTCAAATGACAATAAACGATTCTGATTCTGATTCTGATTCTGATAGCTTTGTGTGGGATAAGTCCTTCCTCACAAATATGATTACATTTTTGAGGAAGTAATGAAGAAGATTGGTCAAGGTAGGGCAGTGGATGCTGTCTACATTGTCTTTGGCAAATCATTTAACGAGGTCCCTCAAGATAGGCAGGGACACCGAGACCACACTGACCAGCAATCCTCATACACTAGCACTATCCCACACTAAGGACAATTTACAATTTTTACTGGAACCAATTAAACTACAAACTTGTATGTCTTTGGAGTGTGGTTGGAAACCATATCACCTGGGAAAAAGCCACATGGTCACGGGGAGAATGTACAAACTCCATCCTTTGTTAGGATCAGTGATGGAAATGGGGGGGGGGGGGTACGCAGGGGGACGGCGTTCCACTAGTTTTCAGTTTCCAGTTTCCATCCTGTGGGTGAATTCACAGCTTTATCCTGCGCTACTTAATCCAAGGGCGAGCGAACGAGCGGAAAGACGGACGAAAGCAACGATCATAGAGTGGAATATATGACATTTCGGGTCGAGTACCTTCTTCAGACTGTCAGGGGAAAGAGGAACAAGAGATATAGACGGTATTAAGGACAAATGAATGGAAGATATGCCTATATCTCCCGTTTCCCTTTCCCTTGACTGTCAGTCTGAAGAAGGGTCTCGACCCGAAATGTCACCTATTCCGTTATATGATCGTTGTTTTTGTCCATCTGTCCGCGCATTCGCTCGCTCTTGGTGCCGGCGCTTCTCCCCTCAGACTCCGCCAAACAAACACACACACACACAGCATGTCCGACAGATCGGTGCGGGCCGAGATCAGGAGCAGGGCGAAGAATGACATCAAATGGGTCATGGCAGCTATCAAAAAAGTACGGAAAAGTTAAGGGGGAAATTAAAAAAAACACCCGAAGGAATAGATGTTTAACAAAAAAAAGGGGGCTGGCGATCGCTCCGTGTCCGTGTCGGTGGGAAGGGGGGGGGGGCAGGGCCGGCATTAAGCCTAAGGGGGCCCCGTGCTAGATTAATCTACTCTCGGCTCAGGTAGATCTACCCCGGGTGGAGGGGGGGAGAGGGGTGGAGAGAGAGAGTAAAGGGGTGGAGGGGGAAGTAAGGGATAGACGGGGAGGGGGTGTGAGGAGGATTGGAGAAGGGGAAGGTGGGTCATTCCCTCTTGGTCCCGGGGCAGCGCTTCCACCCCTCCAGTTGCCGTGCTTCACGCACACAGCCCCGGCTCCACCCCTCTCTCTCAGTGAACAATACAGGGATGGCGGGGCCGGGGGTTGGAGCAACGTTTACAAACCTCGGCCTCAGCTCACATCCATCCGCCCGAACCCCGGCATCCACTCTCGCCACCGGCCCTCTCCCTCCCTTCTCTCCTTCCCTTCCCCCTCCCTTCCCTTCTTCCCTCCCTTCCCATCACAGTTATAATGGGTGACTTCAATCTACATATAGATTGGGTGAATCAAATTGGCAGGGGTGCTGAGGAAGAGGATTTCTTGGAATGTATACGGGATAGTTTTCTAAACCAACATGTAGAGGAACCAACGAGAGAGCAGGCTATTCTAGACTGGGTATTGAGTAATGAGGAAGGGTTAGTTAGCAGTCTTGTTGTGCGTGGCCCCTTGGGCAAGAGTGACCATAATATGGTTGAGTTCTTCATTAGGATGGAGAGTGACATAATTAATTCAGAAACAAGGGTTCTGAACTTAAAGAAAGGTAACTTTGAGGGTATGAGACATGAATTGGCCAAGATAGACAGGCAATTGATTCTTAAAGAGTTGACGGTGGATATGCAATGGAAGGCATTTAAAGGCTGCATGGATGAACTACAACAATTGTTCATCCCAGTTTGGCAAAAGAATAAATCAGGGAAGGTAGTGCATCTGTGGAAAACAAGGGAATTCAGGGATAGTATCAAAACAAAAGATGAAGCATACAAATTAGCCAGAAAAAGCAGCCTACCAGAGGACTGGGAGAAATTCAGAGTCCAGCAGAGGAGGACGAAGGGCTTAATTAGGAAAGAGAAAATAGATTATGAAAGAAAACTGGCAGGGAACATAAAAACTGACTGCAAACGTTTTTATAGATATGTGAAGAGAAAAAGATTAGTTAAAAACAAATGTAGGTGCCTTGCCGTCAGAAATTGATCATGGGGAACAAGGACATGGCAGACCAATTGAATAACTACTTTGGTTCTGTCTTCACTAAGGAAGACATAAATAATCTGCCGGAATTAGCAGGGGACCGGGGGTCAAATGAGATGGAGGAACTGAGTGAAATCCAGGTAAGTCGGGAAGTGGTGTTAGGTAAATTGAATGGATTAAAGGCCAATAAATCCCCAGGGCCAGATAGGCAGCATCCCAGAGTACTTAAGGAAGTAGCCCCAGAAATAGTGGATGCATTAGTGATAATTTTTCAAAACTCTTTAGATTCTGGAGTAATAATAATAATAATAGATTTTATTTATATAGAGCTTTTCAGGACTCAAAGGGAGTAGTTCCTGAGGATTGGAGAGTAGCTAATGCAACCCCACTTTTAAAAAAGGGAGTGAGAAAGAAAATGGGGAATTACAGACCAGTTAGTCTAACATCAGTAGTGGGGGAACTGCTAGAGTCAGTTATTAAAGATGGGATAGCAGCACATTTGGAAAGTGGTGAAATCATTGGACAAAGTCAGCATGGATTTATGAAAGGTAAATCATATCTGACGAATCTTTTAGAATTTTTCCAGGATGTAACTACCAGAGTG
>CM075977.1:49251921-49389228 GCA_038087875.1 Malacoraja senta | reverse complement strand
ACCAGAGTGGATAAAGTAGAACCAGTGGACGTGTTATATCTGGACTTTCAGAAGGCTTTCGACAAGGTCCCACATAAGAGATTAGTATACAAACTTAAAGCACACGGTATTGGGGGTTCAGTATTGATGTGGATAGAGAACTGGCTGGCAGACAGGAAGCAAAGAGTAGGAGTAAACGGGTCCTTTTCAGAATGGCAGGCAGTGACTAGTGGGGTACTGCAAGGCTCAGTGCTGGGACCCCAGCTATTTACAATATATATTAATGATTTGGACGAGGGAATTGAATGCACCATCTCCATGTTTGCGGATGACACGAAGCTGGGGGGCAGTGTTAGCCGTGAGGAGGATGCTAGGAGGCTGCAAGGTGACTTGGATAGGCTGGGTTAGTGGGCAAATGCATGGCAGATGCAGTATAATGTGGATAAATGTGAGGTTATCCACTTTGGTGGCAAAAACAGGAAAGTAGACTATTATCTGAATGGTGGCCGATTAGGAAAAGGGGAGATGCAATGAGACCTCGGTGTCATGGTACACCAGTCATTGAAAGTGGGCATGCAGGTGCAGCAGGCAGTGAAGAAAGTGAATGGTATGTTAGCATTCATAGCAAAAGGATTTGAGTATAGGAGCAGGGAGGTTCTACTGCAGTTGTACAGGGTCTTGGTGAGACCACTCCTGGAGTATTGCGTACAGTTTTGGTCTCTTAATCTGAGGAAGGACATTCTTGCTATAGAGGGAGTACAGAGAAGGTTCACCAGACTGATTCCTAGGAAGTCAGGACTTTCATATGAAGAAAGACTGGATAGACTTGGCTTGTACTCGCTAGAATTTAGAAGATTGAGGGGGGATTTTATAGAAACTTACAAAATTCTGAAGGGGTTGGACAGGCTAGATGCAGGAAGATTGTTCCCGATGTTGGGGAAGTCCAGAACAAGGGGTCACAGTTTAAGGATAAGGGGGAAATCTTTTAGGACCGAGATGAGAAAAACATTTTTCACACAGAGAGTGGTGAATCTCTGGAATTCTCTGCAGCTGAGAAAAAAAGATGATTTGTGCATGAAGAAACCATGACCAAAGCAAAGATACTAGAGCGGAGACGGAAGGCGGTTACGGAAATGGTGCTGAAGATTACCCATGACCCTACTACAGCTTTTTCATCGAGTGGACTATCGTGGACTATAGGATCTTTGGTTTCCAGTCTCCATGAGATGGAGAGTGTGGAGGAAAGTGGCGCTGTAAGGGCAGTCCACGTCTTTCACCGGCTCATTGGAACTCTTCACAATTCCGTAATGATTGTCTAAGAACCTGGCCCTCATCAGACCTGGTGTCTCTCCACCGTAAAAGAAGTTCACCTCCTGGACGCTCAACTCGTAGACCACCCGCTCCTTCCTGAAGCGGATATCAAACAGCTGTAATCCGCTGGCGGGAGTGTGGCGGAACGCGAACTCCCAGTCAAAGTAACGAACGTGGTTGTTTACAACGTGGTATCTTGGTCCATGTAGCTCGAACTGGAGGGGGCCGTAGGTTTGAAACTTCTGACCATGTCTCAGCGAGGCGTAGTTGGGATCCGAATCCGTCCTTTGGATCTCTCTCGCTCTCTCACTCGCTCTCTCTCACCCCCTCGCCTCGGCATTCCCGGAATCATTTGCCATTTTGCGGGGACGGCTGCATCTGCGGTTCCTTCCTGTTGGGGAGGGGGGGTGGCTGGGGGGTGAGTGGGGGGAACCCAGGCCCGTGGCGGCTCCTGGTCAGTTCCCTCTGCAGGTGCCGCCTGGCCCGCTGAGTTCCTCCAGCACTCTGTGTTTTTTGTTTGGCTCTGGAGTTGAAGGTGGGACTCCATGAACCACCACGAATCAGATTCTAACAATACTAAAATCCCGATTTAAACAGATACAAATATTCAATTCAAACGCACTTTACCCCAATTATCTAACACCCAAAAATCCTTAAGCACTCACACATACAATACAAGTAGCGGTCCGCGATCTTAACACCCTCTAAATATTTTTACATACACAAAGTATTTATACACTTCGGATCCGATAAAGATACTAAAAAAGACGATGCTGGAAATTTACAATTTACAATTATAATTTAACACGCTAGCGCACAGTTCACAAACACTTGATCTCAATGCCGCATCGCGCTGTTATCAATCAGTGAACCTCTCCCTCCGATACCGAAGATTTTCCCCTTCCGAGGGTACTCTTTGCCCAGGGTTACTACTTCTTAAATGGACTACTTTTCCTCCTAAATGTTACTTTCCCCAGCTAAGACTGGACCTATTGGGGGACCTCTTTCCCTCCTCGCTAAGTTCTACAGTATTAGGGGTACCTTTCACATCCAGGTAAATTTCACCAAGTAAACCAGGTTCCCGTCTCTCAGTTACTCTTCGCTATCAGGTACTAATCAACAATCGATCAGAGGGTTACTATTGATCAGCCGCTACGAGATTCCTCGTCCGTCACTCCAGGGAGGGATTCGGATATCTTCACACAGGCGTGAACTCTAACCAACCTTGGTTTTACCTCTTCAAAAGAATTTCCTTTACACCTGCTTGGCACCGGGTGTCAGCGCCTAGCCTCTTCGCGTGGCAGTCGATGCCGAGTTTCGGAACACACCTTTCCAATCAGCGCTCCCAACAACGACAGGTCAAATGCTTCACCGCTTAGCACATAAACCAGACTTGTTTTCAATATCCCACCAATTGGATACCAAATTTGGGAAAGGATGCGTGTTTGGCTCTCGTTAAGCAGCTGCAGTCTGCCAACTACGACCACGTTTCGGGCCTCTAACCCAGGAAAGGGCCTCTAACCCAACCCCAGCAGGGCCTCTAACCTCACCCTGGTTTTATGGGCCCCTAACCCAAAGGAGTGCTAACCATCCCCCCCCATGCTTGCTTGACTCTGTTCTATGATCTCGTTGGGACCCTTTCCCAAGCCCACGAAAGATCGACCTGCTCCGACTAGCAAAGTGCCGAAAATCAATGAGAAAACCGCAGTGGCGCCGATTTCTGCACTCGCGATTGAGACAGCTCAACACCCTTAATCGCAAACTTGTGTCTGGGGGTCCATTGAGATCCTGGATGAACCCTCAATGTAAATAGCTCATTTCCTAAGCTCCCCCTAGATTCAGTCAATAAAGTCAAGCATGGGTAACTAAACTTTATTTTGGAAAACACAATAACAGTTCCCCTCTACTATACCTATCCACCGCGGGTTCGATCCTTGTATCTGCTTAGCCAAGCCCTCCTCGCCTCCTGCAAGCAGAAACACTCCAAAAGGTCACGCAGTCCCAAGCGTTCTTCCGGAAGATCGACACAGGACCTCGTGGGAGCTACCTTTTATAGGTCCTCAACCTTGAGGGGCTGAACCATATGGGGATAGTCTCTTTGCAGTCCAATAACAGATATCGATTAACACAGTAGATGATAGACAGTTCCCTAACCCAATAATACAGTGACTAATACAATGTATTCGAAAGGAGCTTCTGGAAGGAATCAAACATGGCAACATTTGCTTAGATATTCAAGAAACCCAGACAAGGCTCAACACTTAACCCAATCAACATCAAGCAAAGTAAAGCTTTGCAACATTATATACAATGTGTATGTCGGGTTTGCATTCATCCAATCCATTTCATGCAATTTACACCTAATTGTAAGAATCTGCAGATGTCCCATTCTTTCCCAGCAACTCTTATCTAGGCCACAGACAAACTGGCACCATTCAGCAGCTTGTCCCAGTTCTGCAAAAGGCACATTTAAATTGACCAAAATGGCCTAGCAGCACAGAAGCCTTTACTCAATTTCAGTGTCCTGGCAGCTCCAATTTGGCGAGAATTAACACTAATGCCTTCTGTGGCAGAGAATTCCACAAATTCACAACTCTCTGGTGTCACAGCTGCGCCTAAGATGTGGAATGATAATGATACTGACACAATATTTACAGGTTACATTCCTTATTCTCCGTGTTTATAATTTCACCCAGCCATGGCCTCCTGCCATGGCTTACACAGCGCACATGCGATCTGACCTCCAAGTCATCTGATACAAAGGTCAAGATATTTGCATATCATTATCATGACTCATCGCCATGGCATCTGGGTGAAAATGTTTTTTCTCATCTCAGTTTTAAATGGCCTCCCCTTTATTCTTAGACTGTGGCCCATGGTTCTGGACTACCCCAACATTCGCAACATTTTTCCTGCTTCTAGCTTTTCCTGCTACTCCTTTTATAATTTTATACGTAAGATATCCTCTCATCCTTCTAAATTCCAGTGAATACAAGCCGGGTGTTTCCAATCGTTCCTCATATGACAGTCCCGCCATCCTGGGGATTAACCTCGTGAACCTACGCTGCACTGCCTCAATAGCAAAGATGTCCTTCCTCAAATTAGGAGACCAAAACTGCACACATTACTCCAGATGCAGTTTCAGTAGAGCCCTGTACAACTGCAGAAGGACCTCTTTACTCCTATACTCAAATCCTCTCATTATGAAGGCCAACATGCCATTAGCTTTCTTCACTGCCTGCTGTACCTGCATGTTTACTTTCAGTGACTGGTGTACAAGGACACCCAGGTCTCGTTGCACTTCCTTTTACTTAATCTGACACCATTGGTATAATAATCTGCCTCCTTGTTCTTGCCACCAAAGTGGATAACCTCACATTTATCTACATTATATTGTATCTGCCATGCATTTGCCTACTCACTCAACCTATCCAAGTCACCCTGCAGCCTCCTGGCATCCTCTTTGCAGTTCACACTGCCACCCAGCTTTGTGTCATCTGCAAATTTGCTCGTGTTACTTTTAATCCCATTATCTAAATCATGATTATATAATGTAAATAGTTGTGGCCCCAGCACCGAGCCTTGCGGCACTCCACTTGCCACTGCCTGCCATTCTGACAGGGACCCATTTATTCCCACTCGTTGTTTCCTGTTGCCAACCAATTCTCTATCCATGTCAATACCCTACGCCCAATACCATGTGCTCTAATTTTGACCACTAATCTCATCTGTGGGACCTTATCAAACATATAACAATAAAAGATATTATTATTATTATTATTATTATTATTATTATTATTATTATTATATAGTTAGGCCACCTTTGGAATATTGTGTGCAGTTCTGGTCGCCACAAAATTGGAAGGATGTGGAAACTTTGGGGAGACTTCAGAAGAGGTTTACCAGGATGTCACCTAGATTGGAGTGCATTAGGTATAAGGAGATGTTGGACAACTTGGATTGTTTTGTTTAGTTTAGTTTAGTTTAGATTAGTTTAGAGATACAGCACAGAACCAAGCCATTTGGCACACCGAGTCTGCGCTGATCAGCAATCCCCGCATATTAACACCAGTTTACGCATGCTAGGGACTATTTACAATTTTATCAAGCCAATTAGCTTACATATCTGTATGTCTTCGGAGTTGAGGCATGTATGTCTTTGGAATGTGGGAGAAAACCGGTGCACCCGGAGAAATAACACTCAGGTATCCCAACTCTTTGGAGAGTTGGAGGCTGAGGGGTAACCTGATAGAAGTATTTACAATTATGGAAGCACAGATGGAGTTGTCAGAGTCTTTTTCTCAGGATGGAAATATTAAACACTCGAGGGCATAGATTTAAGATGAAAGGGGGAAAGTTTAAAGGAGATTAGTGAGGTAGTTTGTTTTACATGGCTTCATTTGCACTGCATATACAATAGCAACATTTAAGAGACATTTATTCAGGTACATGAACAGGCAGGAAATAAAGGGATACAGACCGTGTGTGGACAGATGGGATTAGTTTACATTTTTATAATGGTCAGAGTAGAAATTGTGGGCTGATGGGTCTGTTCCTGTGCTGTACTATTTGCTGTATGTTTTATCATAGGAAAGACAATTACTCTAACAAAAGAAAATATTGTTCGAGTCAATGATTGAAATTGTGATCTTGGTGGTATGATTAAAGTTGCATTTGTTAGAAAGGGACATTTATAATCACATGCAACTTGTTTCCTGCAGATCCATGATGACCAGATTTGTCTTCTGCAGCATTTGTTGATGGACTGCCCTGTGAGCTCTTCCCTCAAAGACTCATCACTTATCCCTCCCACTCGTATCCAAAACTGTTTCATTGAAGAACAGGTCATGTCACTTGATGCTTAGAAGATGCAATTAAATAAGTTTCCTATGTCTAGGCGGGGATACTGCAGCTGTTTCTCTGTAATCCAAGAACAGGAGACATCCTGTCTACCTATCCATTCGATCTTCCATACTTTCCCCAACTACACCACTATATCAAATATCTATAATAGCTGCAGCTAGACAGTCAGTATCGTTTTCCCAGGATGTACAAAATAAAATACCAGATTGCATAGCTTTAAATTAAGGGGGTAAAGTTTTATAGGAGACTAGACCAAGTCTGCCCCAGGGCAGCTGTGGCTACAGAAGTAGCTCACCACCACCGAGTGTGACTGAGGAGTGAATGAATAATGCGATGTAAAGCGCCTTGGGTATTAGAAAGGCGCTATATAAATCCAATCCATTATTATTATTATTATTATCTATCTATATACTTTTAAAACTCTCTGGCTGTCGTCCGTCTGTACGTCTGTACGTCTGTACGTCTGTACGTCTGTACGTCCGTACGCCGCCTTTGATACCGCCCCTGGCCCACACAGCGCGCGGAAAGGCCCATATTTTTTACCATTTCCAAAGCGGCATACGGACGTACAGACGTACAGACGTACAGACGTACAGACGTACAGACGGACGACAGCCAGAGAGTTTTAAAAGTATATAGATAGATAATAATAATAATAATAATGGATTGGATTTATATAGCGCCTTTCTAATACCCAAGGCGCTTTACATCGCATTATTCATTCACTCCTCAGTCACACTCGGTGGTGGTGAGCTACTTCTGTAGCCACAGCTGCCCTGGGGCAGACTGACGGAAGCGTGGCTGCTAATCTGCGCCTACGGCCCCTCCGACCACCACCAATCACTCACACACATTCACACACATTCACACACATTCACACGCAGGCAAAGGTGGGTGAAGTGTCTTGCCCAAGGACACAACGACAGTATGCACTCCAAGCGGGATTCGAACCGGCTACCTTCCGGTTGCCAGCCGAACACTTAGCCCATTGCGCCATCTGTCGTCCTGAAGATAGATGTAAGGGGCAAGTGTGGGGGGCAATGTGCAGATGTGGAAAGGATGTTTCCACTGGTGGGAGAGTCGAGGACCAGAGGTCATAGCCTCAGATTTAAGGGCGCTCTTTTAGAAAGGAGGTGAGGAGGAACTTCTTTAGTCAGAGGGTAGTTAATCTGTGGAACTCATTGCCACAGAGGGCTGTGAAGGCCAAGTCAGTGGATATTTTTAAGCCAGAGATAGACAAATGCTTGATTAGAACGGGTGTCAAGGGTTATGGGGAGAAGGGAGGAAAATGGAATTAGGAGGCAGAGATCAGCCATGATTGAATCGCGGAGTAGACTCGATGGGTCGAATGGCCTAATTCTACTCCTATAACTAGTGTATGTGAACTTGTGAAGTTCTTTACACAGACCGTGGTGAGTGCCTGGAATGCGTTGCTGGGGTGATGGTGGAAACAGATATGATAGTGGCATTTAAGAGACTCTTGGACAGGCGTACGGATATGCAGGGAATGGTGGGATATGGAATATGTGCAGGCAGATAAATGTTGGACTTGGTATCATGTTCAGCACCGACAATTTGAGCCAAATGGCCTGTTCTCATACTGTTCTATGACCTATGCTCAATTCTAACTTGATGCAGACTCAGAATGCAAACGTCTCTAAATGAGAAATTTGATTCAGTTATTCAATGACAAAATAGTTGACCTTGACGACGTACGATATGATAAATTCGTGCTGTGAATATTTTATACTCCTGGCGTTTTCATTTTTCTTATCTTTGTGTGAATTTCCTTCCATCTGCTACTCCAAAACACATTTTGCAAATTGAGAAGGAAGTGGTGGCCTTGTTCGATGAAAGGTTTAACAGGAGAAAGAGACTTCAAAGGTTACATTAAACCTCCTGCAATGCTTAATCATTTCACAAAAGAGAGTTGATTATGGACATCTTTTAAATTATGTTACATTAAATATTTGATGGATAGATCACGCAGTAGTTAATGGAACAACCAAATTATTCACACATGACTGTTCCCTCCCCATCAACATCAATATCATTCAAACCACTCTCTTATCTGCAGGACAAACATAGCAATCTTACATCATATTGTGCTCCCTACAAATCAAGTGGAAACAAAGTCACATGACCTTCTCAGAAGTTAACTTTTACTGATCTTACAAAAGAGAACTAAGTCAGAAATATTATTTTTTTCAGCCCAATAGAATTATCTCACAAGGTGGAGAGCTGTGTTTAATAAACAAGATTACGCAGATGAAAGGTATTACATTATAATGTAATTATGATTGTTTATTGGTCAAATGAAGGGCACCTTCACCAAAACATCCCTTAGCATGAATCTGCCTCGCATTGAGTAAATGTCAAGGTGACCGATTTAATGTAAGGTGTTCATTTAATGTACGATATGCTAAACATCACAGTTGCCAACAATAGGAGGCACAGCGTATGACTTTGTAAAACATATGCTTTTTACAACATTTTACAATACAAATTACAAAGAAATAATGTAAAAAAACAAATACATTTTAATATCATGAGCACTAATATTTAACCTTTGGATTGTAGAGGTGCAAACGTCGTGAGTAACAGGATGCTTTATTCAGGCATTGTAGGTTGACAATACATGGACGTTTAACACTCTAACATAACATTTGTAGTTGTTGAGAGGCTGTTGCCTCGTGGGCTCGGTTGTGCTCCTGCTGCGGTGGCAGGACACTCTCATGAAGTGAGAGGAGGAGCAAGAGCAGAGAGCGAGAGAGGGAAAGTCAGGACTTATATACTGGGACACACCCAATATATCTCGTTGACTTTCCCAGGGTTGCCGAGGATTCGCATAGGAGGAGTGGCCTAACCATTAGGTGCCACTAAAGGCCCCCCCCCCAGAACCGGAGGCAGGCCGTGAGGACAGATGTTGAAATGGGGTGCGAAGCAAGATCGAGGGCGGCTCTTGCTGTGGGGTTGGTGGCAAAGATCGAGGGCGCTCCTGCATGTGGGTCTGGACACCCCGGGCATGGGTCGGGACGGAGGGCTCCACAGGCGGTGATGCTCTGCGTGGGCAATCCCGAGGTACCGAGGGGTGCCAGAAGACCGACGCAAAAACCGCACGACGGACGAGAGCGAATCTTGCTGTGGGGTCGGCGATAAGATCAAGGGCGGCTCCTGCATGTCTGGGACACCCCAGGCGTGTGTTGGGACGGAGGGCTCCACGGGCGCAGTGACGCTCTGCGTGGGCGATCCCGAGGTACTGAGGGGTGCCAGAAAACCGACGCAAAAAACGCACGATGGACGAGGGATAACCCAGTCATGTCGACCAGCAGGGGACCGTGTGAAAGACGTCAGAAAACAACAAGAAACTAATAACAATATTAAGCTAAGGCATTACAGAACGAAATGGAAAATATACACAAAGTCCAAAGTAGTAGGATGCCGAAAGTTCCGTTGTTCAAATCAAGCAGGGTAGGAGAGGAAACAAAAGTTTGAAATGTCCAGTGTGCAATGAGCAGTGTTTGTAACCGGAGGCTGTCGTAATACCAATCGACCAGAGGTGGCGCTGTAGACGTCGGTCAGGCTGCAGAGTCGCCACTCAACCAGAGGTGGCGCTGTTGACGGTAGTCAGGCTGCAGGGTCGCCACTCGACCAGAGGTGGCGCTGCTGACGGTAGTCGGGCTGCAGAGTCGCCACTCGACCAGAGGTGGCGCTGCTAACGGTAGTTGGGCTGCAGTGATGGCAGCCGCTTTGACGGTGGCACTGTTGCCGGTGGTCAGGTAAGTTCAAGCTTCTCTTCCGGCCGGCCATTTCGTAGTTGTGTGGCCACTTGCTTTAGGAGGCTGCGGCGTCCATTTTGCAGGCCGGCTGAGGCAGCCTTCACCAGCGATTGAATTCCTGGGCCGGACAGGCAGCCAGCACCCAGGGATCTTCAGAGTCCATGCCGGTGAGGAGGAGAAGGGTGTCTTCGGCAGGTGCCTCAAGTAAGCCCGCCCTATCGGGTGGCATGGCCCTGGGCAGCCGCCGGCGGGGCCAGGTGCGGTGCAGGGCGTGGAGCCGTGGCTGTGGTGAGGCCCGGTGCGGTGCAAGTGAGGTGAGGCCGGGGCAGGGCCTGGAGCGGTGGGGCCCGGTGCAATGCAGGGCGTGGAGCAGTGTTCGCGGTGCGAGGCCGGGCCCTGGTCCGTTGTCGGGCTGGTGGGGGAGTGTCGGCAGACGCGGTCTCTCAGCCCCGCTGGGCAGCTCGTGGAAGGTCCTGCGGGAGGGAAAGCGAGAGCCGAGGCTGTGGGGCGCTGGCTGCTGAGGTGGGCCAGGGACGCGGTCGGGCGCCCCTGGCCGCCTGCGGTCTGCTAAGGCCAGGCATAGGCGGGAGGCGGCAGGGCCCAAGGCGGCGGCGGGGCCCAAGGTGGCATCCGGTTGCAATGGAGAGTTGATGGCTACATACATAGCTTTAATTACCGTAGAGCTGGGCTGGGCTCGGCTGTCGGCTGCAGGTTTCAGGTCACCACCAATTTGAAATCCAAAATACGTTTTGGAACGTCGGGGTCACCAATGTAGAGGTGCAAACGTCGTGAGTAACAGGATGCTTTATTCAGGCATTGTAGGCTGACAATACATGGACGTTTAACACTCTAACATAACAGTCGTAGTTGTTGAGAGGCTGTTGCCTCGTGGGCTCGGTTGTGCCCCTGCTGCGGTGGCAGGACACTCTCATGAAGTGAGAGGAGGAGCAAGAGCCAGAGAGTGAGAGAGGGAAAGTCAGGACTTATACACTGGGACACACCCAATATATCTCGTGACTCTTTCCCAGGGTTGCCGAGGATTTGCATAGGAGGAGTGGCCTACAGGATAACAGGCCTGTAGGTGCCGCTACAGGATAACAAATAAGCTGAATTATGGCACACTTGAAAGAGGATTTCATGGCGTTTACTGCAGTTTAAAAAGAAAAAATATTGTGTGGAAACTGTCAGTTTGGGCAATGGGGCACTTTGGCCACAATTAAGCCCACAGTACATCCAACAACGACTGAACGCACTGAGGTGTATCCCAGTGTGCCCTGGACACACCTTATCATGTATCTATTCCCTTATCACGTATCCATGCACTGTAAATGGAATGATTGTAATCATGTATTGTCTTTCTGCTGACTGGTTAGCACGCTACAAAAAGCTTTTCACTGTACCTCGGTACATGTGATGATAAACTAAACTGAAACACCACTGAGGTCATCTTACTGTCATCAGAAGGCTCACAAGTTGCATTCTCTAATAGCCCTGTCCCACTGTACGAGTTCATTCAAGAGCTCTCCCGAGTTAAAAAAAAAAAAAAACTCGTGGAAGCACGTAGAATGTACGTAGCGGGTACGTCGGAGCTCGGGGACGTTTATTAGCGGCTCATAACGCTAACAGCAGGTACTCGGGAATCGCGATAAGCTCGGGAAGACTCGTGAAGATTTTTCAACATGTTGAAAAAAGTCCACGAGAGCCCTGAGTACGTGCGAGCGGCCATTACCGTAAATCTCCGAGTTCGAATCAGGGCAAACTCGGGAGAACTCGTGAATGAACTCGTACAGTGGGACAGGGCTTTAAATTGCCAAATTGAGGGACTAGATCCACTTTGAATCTGGGTGCTCGTCTTGGGACAATTATTAATATAGCTGAAAAATACAATCCTTTAAAAATATATATGTTATTATAAGGGCAGCACGGTGGCGCAGTAGTAGAGTCACTGCCTCACAGCACCAGAGATCCAGGTTCGATCCTGACTGTGGGTATTGTACAATATGTAGTGGAGTTTGAATGGCATTTGTACATTCTCCCTGAGACCGTGTGGGTTTACTCTGGGTGCTGTGGTTTCCTGCCACATCCCAAAGATGTGCAATTTTGTAGGTTAATCAGCTTCTGTAAAGTTGTCCATAGTGTGTAGGATGAAACTAGCGTGCGGGTGATTGTTGGTTGGCGTGGACTTGATGGACCAAAGGGCCAGTTTCTACGCTGTATTGCTAAAATATATATATTAAATTAATATTTTAATTAGCTTCCATTTATTAAATGTGTTATTAGTGCACTTTCATCAATAATTTTCTTTAAAAAAGTTATTCAATTCTTTATCTAATGCAAAATATTTCATTAACGGAGACGTGGGAAAGTGGAAATGCTTCCAATAGCACAAGCTCCCAGAAGTCTGTAAGAATGGTCCGTAGGCAAGGATTTGCTCCCAATCTTCTCACCATTTGTGGCTCAACAGAATGAATGAGGCTGTGACAAATGCAAGACTGCAGAGAAGAAGCGAAGGAATTGAAGCATATGAATAGTGATATCTTATACAAATGTACAAGGAAGAGGTATTGGCAATTTGATAGTGCATTAAGCTGGATAAATTCCCAGGGCCTGATCAAACTCTGTGCAGGCAGACATTGAGATCAAACTCGGGTTTTTAGCGCTGTAATAAGGGGCTGTCCCACTGCGGCGACCTAATCCACGAGTTCAGAAGAGTGTCTTCGACCTTTAAGCTCGAGGGCACTCGCCTGGAAAACCTCGCGCAAGATCGACCGTCAACGATGAAACCGCGAGCTGGATCGACCGACCGCACACACAAACACATCGCAAAGGCGGGGGCCAGGGAAAGCTGGGGAGCGCTGTCTGAAATTCACACTCACGATGAAGAGGAAGGTAAAAGACGGCTGCACAGTGTACGGTAAGTCCTTTAGAGAGCGCGGGGGGGGGGAGAAAAGGGGAGAGAAGGGGAGAGAGGGGGAGAGAGGGGGAGAGAAGGGGAGAGAATGGGAGAGAATGGGAGAGAAGGGGAGAGAAGGGGAGAGAAGGGGAGAGAAGGGGAGAGAAGGGGGGGAGAAGGGGGGGAAGAAGGAGTGGAGACACTTTTAAGAAGTCAGACAACGTGTAATAAAGTTTAGCGAGCATTTAACATTACCGGTTGGATTTCCTTGGTCCTGAAAACTCCAATGAGCCAATTAAAATGCCCCGTCAGTGAAGGAGATTGCCTACCGCTGCCCTCGACTGCCTGTAACTAAATAGCGACTCCACTCCACTGCACTACGAGTTAAAAAGAACCATGACAATCAATTTTTACTCGCGGAAATTTTTTCAACATGCTGAAAAAGTTTTTGCGATCTAGCTTAGGCCGCGAGTATGCAGGAACTTCCCTCGAGCATGAAGGAGAGTTCCAGTGACCTCATAGGACATGTCGACCATGCTGCGAGTTTGAGTCAAGGGCAAACTCTTCTAAACTCGCAGATTAGTCCGCTGCAATAGGACAGCCCCTTTAGACACACTTTTGTTCACACAAAAATTAACGCTCCATAACTATCATTTGACTCCTTCCTTTAAGGCTATTTTGAATCTAATTGGCTCGCTCGCCTATCCTAAGACCAAGACTCCCCTGTGCGTACCATCGTCAGTTTGTGTATTTTAATTTTTCCTTATGAGATGGATGGAGGCCATTCAGCCCACTGAATTTCTGCTGGGTTGGAGAACAATCCCACCATTCCCATTCCCTCACATATGTCCCTGCAAACTATTCTCTATCACATCAATTAACATTGTTTTTCATACTGTCTACACACTCTAGTCATGGCCAAGGACAGACACAAAATCCTGTAGTAACTCAGCAGGACAGGCAGCATCTCTGCATAGAAGGAATGGGTGATGTTTCGGGTCGAGACCCTTCTTCCAATTTGCCTTCGGGATGCAACACCACCTAATGAAGGGAGCTAATAACTGTTTTAATCAATCAGGGAATCATTAAATCTTTATGGCACTGAAGGAGATCATTCATACCACTGAATCCATGTCAATTCCATGAAGACCCATTCTAATACTTCCATGAAGTCGATTAAGTTTTCCCTCATATGCCCTAATTCTCTTTAGAAAGTCCTAACAGGCTCTCCCCCATCATTCTTTCATGCAGTGAGTTCCAGATCATCAATCGTTTTTGTACAAATAAGGTTTTCTTCACATCCTCCCTGTACTTTTGCCCTTCACTTTAACTGCATGTCCCCTGGTCATTGAAGCGTCCACTAATGGGATCAGCTTCTCTTTATTTACTCTGCATGCACCTTTTTTCATCTTGCACACGTCATGCTTCAGTATTGCTAGACACTTCAGCATTGAGATGATCAACTGTACTGGTTTTGGTATTATAACCAAAAGAATATGTTCACCTGAATTAATCTCAACAGTCCTGCAGACATCTTAAGACAGTCTTGTTTAATATATAATAGAATTGTCTTTGTCATATGCAGACTTCAAATCAAATAAAGTCAGTTTCTGTTGTAGGTGACCCTGGATGACTAAACTAAATAACCATACGATGAAGGTACCAGTGGATAGGCAAATAAAAACGCCTCTCCCATATGACCCTGCTGTCTTTAAAATAACAGCTGTTAAAAAGTTATAAAAAATGATTTTAATTATTGATGGCACTCATTCACCTTGAATATTATGACCACCTTTCATTTTTACAACTTCTTTTATGACCACATTGCTTACAACAAAAATTATTGCTTTGGTAAATTGAACGCATGCTTTTCTGTGCCCAAGGTTTAACAATGTAAGAAACAGAACAGCAGCTTTCGCAAGCAATCCACACCTGCGGCTTTGCAAATGAAAGTATTGTTTTAAGGAAGAGAGAAACAGAGATGGAGGAAGGGAAGGCAAGGCAGAGATAGATCCTTGATTATTGTATGGGAGAAAAGGGTCTCGACCCGAAACGTCACCCATTCCTTCTCTCCAGAGATGCTGCCTGTCCCGCTGAGTTACCCCAGCTTTTTGTGTCTATCTTAGATTCTTGATTACTACTGGTGTCAGGGGTTATGGGGAGAAGGCAAGAGAATGGGGTTAGGATGGAGTGATAGATCAGTCATGATTAAATTGTGGAGTAGATTTGAATGTCACCCATTCCTTCTCTCAAGTGATGCTGCCTGTCCCGCTGAGTTACTCCAATTATTTGTGTCTATCTTAGATTCTTGATTACTACTGGTGTCAGGGGTTATGGGGAGAAGGCAGGAGAATGGGGTTAGGATGGAGCAGTGCTTCCACACCTCAAAAAAAAATCCTTAAATAGAATCCCAAATTTTCTGGAATTTGATGGTATTTCCTGAAATTCCCCAACTGCGCATGTGCGACTGCCGCCCCAACTGCGCACGCGTGGATACCAGGCCCACTGCGCATGCGCAGGGAGACAGCATCATTTTGCGTCCCTACCGCGTCACCGGCGCCATTTTCAATTGTGACGTGGCTGACGGGCCTCCCGAAACTGCACATGGTCATAAATATACTTTTTACCCCAAATCATCCTACGGGCCGAATTGGACCCCTTCGCGGGCCAGATGCGGAAATTTCCTGAAATTATTTAATTTCCCTAAAATTACCCAAAGACAACCAGAATTTCCTGAATTTTGGGTAATTTCCTTCAAAGTGGAAATACAGGGAGGGAGTGAAAGATCAGTCATGATTGAATGGCAGAGTAAACTTGATGGGACGAATGGCCTAATTCTGCTCCTATCACATGACCTTCGGAATGGAGAGGGAGAATGAGAGAGGGGAAAACATAGGACGGAAGGATCTTTCCCATGTCTGATGTGCAGCTAACGGAAGTGGTTGGAATATGTCCTGATATCCAAAAGGATAAAATGCCTCTCTAGAAGCTAAATCTTTAATCTGATTGAAGATGGAACAATTATGCACCACACTTACTGTTTGTGAATGATCCACGACAACACACATTGTGAAAGATTGGTCTTTATTCCATACGTAATCCAGAACATTTAAACTGCCAGCCATTCATACCCAGCTCGGCGTGGCTTCTGAGAGTTGGCTGACCTTGTTAGCGTAATACCGTGTGGTACCGTAATACCATGTAATGGCATGCATATATGTGTAGTGGAGATTATAAATGGTATAGATTAATAAGGGTTAATCTACATCCTTCCTCTTAAAGAAGCAAAGCATATATAGAATGGTTAGTGGAGTATTATTTGTGCATTTCTTATTTTACTTGTACATGCTTGCGCATACATGAGCACATAAAACAAAACGGGTCATGCACAGTTCAAGTATAGCCGGTGAACTTTCCAATCAGCGGGTTTGGCTTGCAGACATGACCTGCACGTGTGCGGTAGTACCCCTCGTGCGCCTCATCCTTCTCTGAGGAAGCAAGTTCCTTATCGGCTGAATGCGGAAAGGAAGACACCGGTGGAGATGGGGGCACCAGGGAAGGCAGGGATGGCGCTGGCACCGGCAGAGGAATCGCTGGATGTGGCATTCGTGGAGCGGGATGGACGACCGTACAAGATTCTTATGGGGTTGGACAGGCTAGATGCAGGAAGATTGTTCCCGATGTTGGGGAAGTCCAGGACAAGGGGTCACAGCTTAAGGATAAGGGGAAAATCCTTTAAGACCGAGATGAGGAAAAACTTTTTCACACAGAGAGTGGTGAATCTCTGGAACTCTCTGCCACAGAGGGTAGTTGAGGCCAGTTCATTGGCTATATTTAAGAGGGAATTAGATGTGGCCCTTGTGGCTAAAGGGATCAGGGGGTATGGAGAGAAGGCAGGTACGGGATACTGAGTTGGATGATCAGCCATGATCGTATTGAATGGCGGTGCAGGCTCGAAGGGCCGAATGGCCTACTCCTGCACCTAATTTCTATGTATCTATGTATCTATGTCAGGGTAAGGATGGGAAGGCGCCGGTTCATTAACCGGGAGAAGGTGTTTGCGGGTTATTTCTGCAGCAGGATGGCCCCCATGGACAATATCAAAGTACTTGTTGTGAAGAGACTTTGGGATAACTGCCATGTCTATTCATTATAATGCCATCTTGAATGACCAGTTCATCGTGGACAGGGTAGAACGGGCGGATTGCCAGCGGCAGGTCATGCTCTTTTTCTGGCCAGCCACGGCGGATAACAGTGGCAAGAGATTGTAGCGTTTCGTCTGCAGCTGTTTGTGCCAAGAGAATGTCCAAGCCCGCGGATGGAAGGCAGGAAACCATCATAACTGTATACCCCTCGTGCTCATCATCAGACAGGTGTTTTTTGCAGGTTGGGCGAGGTGCCCGTGAGAGGGTGTCAGCTGTTCAGTGTCGGTCATGGTACGGGAGGCATAGGCAACTTCCTGTCGTCTTGTAGGTAAGCGGCACCCAGTCCATACTGGGAGGCATCACAGGTGAGGGTGATGGGTAACCCGGCATCGTTGTAGAGCTCTCACATCTGTAGGTGCTGGCATTTCATTGATGGCAATGGTTTTAGAAGTGTCTGGCCTGAGTCCGTTGTAGGTGAGCACATGGCCCACGCAAGTCACTTCGTTGACCCGAAACCTGCACTTGAGGGGGTTGAGTTTGAGGTTTACCTCTCTGGCATGATCCAGGACCCGCTTCAGGTTTGAGTCATGTTTTTGTGAGTTGCACCCGGCGATCAGGATGTCGTCCATGATTATGTCGCATGGGTAGCCAGTAAAGAGTTGTTCCATAGTATTTTGGAAAACTTCACTGGCTGAATTGATGCCAAATGGCATTCGTAAGAATTGGTAGCGTCACAAGGGCGTCACGAATATGGTTAACATGGAGGATGCATGATCTAGTGGTATTTGCCAAAATGAGTTCTTTGCATCTAGGACAGAGAAGACTGTGGCTTTACCCAGGGTGGCTGCGTCCTCTTCCACCGTCCGCATCGGGTGGTGTGGTTGTTTGATGGCAGTGTTTAAATCTTTAGGGTTGATGCAAATCCTTATTTCGTCTTTGTTCTTCTTGACTGCTGTGACCATGGTGGAGACCCAGGAGGAGGGGTCGTTGACAGGGGCTATCACACCCAGTGTTTCCATTCTGTCTAGTTCAGTTTTGACGCGGTCCTTCATTGCGTGCGGCATTCGGTGTGGAGAAGGAATGACAGCTATAACTTCCTTGTCGGTTACAATATTGTATTCTGTGGGAAGCTTGCCCAGCTGGTTGTCAAAAAGGTCTTTGTATTGTGTGAGTAGTTGTTGGGTGGGACTTTGAGAGGTAGATAGTTGGTACACAGTTTTGCCGAAGGTGACTTGGCCCATAGCATGGCATGCATCGATGCCCAAAAGGAGGGGTACTTCCCCTCTAACGATGAAAAAATCCAGATTGTAAACTTGAGACGTTTCGCATTGTAGTGTGACTTTACCAACCGGTTGCAAATCCCCCCCACCAAATGGATGTAACTTGGAGTTGGTGTTCATGACTTTCATTGTTGTGAATTCTTTAGAAGTCCGATAAGGACAGAATATTGCACCATGCCCCAGTATCTATCTTTGCAGCATCTTTGGTATTGTTGATACTGAGTGTTGTCATGGGATCACTGTTTTTAGATGGTGTCGGGTATACAGGAATTTATGTTTCGGCTGTTTTCTTGCAGGTGCTGCGGTTGTGGTTCTGCTGGAGCTGCTATTTCAGTCAGTATCTCGTGGGAAAGTGTGGGCTCGAGTACATAGAGAAGTTATTGTGGCTGGGCCCTGTTACCATGAGCTCGGCAGCACCGGATAAAATGTTTTTTTCTTTTCACAGTAGTGGCAGGTTTTGCCGTAAGTGAGGCATTGCTCACAAATTTTTGGGTGTGAGCCGCCGCAATTGCCACAGTTATGGACCAGAGGGTCGGTTACCCTCCCTGGGGCTGTAGGTGGTTGTCGAGTGGTTGTTAATGTTTGTCGCGGGGATCTATAGAAGGCATGGACATCGTAGGCAGAGTTTGATCCCAATCCCATGGATTTGGTATGGGTGTCAGTGAATACTGCAACCCGACAGGCATGTTCAACCTTAGCTAGTGTGAGTTCCTCATCCCGGAGTAGTTCATTACTCACCTTGTCATTCAGGATGCCATATACGAGTCTGCCGCGTCGGAGTACGTCGCGGTCCTGGAAGTGGCATCTTGCAGTGATGCTCTTCAGGGCACCGATGTAGCATCGACCGTTTTGCCCACGTGTTGCCTACGGGAAAATAATTTGTGGTGCTCCATGATAACATTAGTGCGAAGTTGGCACAGGTCATGGAACCTTTGGAGGAGGCAGGTCGAGTCTCTGATAGACTCTGCCGGGGTCACAACCTGTGTTACCGCATTGGTAAGTTCAGAGGCGCAATAAAAATCCTGTGCCCGCAGGACAGCCTCTGTGCCCGCTACGTTGAGGAGAATTGATGCAACGGTGTGGGGAGCAGCTCCCGGGTGGGCAGCATCAATGACAATTCCGAATTCCACCTCGAAGATGCACCAACATTCGACAAGTTCATTGTCGAATATCAGAGGATTGGGTTTACGAAATGACCCTGCCATGACAACAGAGCGATGGTCCATTGTAAAATAATAAAATAAAATAAATTCAGGCAAAAGAGTTGGAGACGTGGCTCAAAGATTCTGACACCATGTTTGTGAATGATCCACGACAACACACATAGTGAAAGATTAAGTAATTCCATAAGTAATCCAGAACATTTAAACTGCCAGCCATTCATACCCAGCTCGGCGTGGCTTCTGAGAGCTGGCTGACCTTGTTAGTGTAGTCCCACGTAGTACCGTAATACCATGTAATTTGTGGCATGCATATATGTGTAGTGGAGATTATAAATGGCATGGATTAGTAAAGATCAATCTACATTGACTGTTCGATGATCATCATTGAGTCAAAATCCCAGAAGAATTTTCCTGACAATGTCCAGAGAAGTTCCATCTTTGCAATGGCAATTTTGCCAATGATACCCATTTTCCCAGAACAACTTGTCAGACCCTGCTAAGTTTTAATTGTGCATGGAAATATGGTGAACTTAATTAAAATCTGGAAAACCTTCCGTGCACTTTTCCATTTTAAGTGGAAATTTTGTCACAAAATGGGTGGAGAAATGAACATGTTGAACTGATTAGAAGGATTTATAGTAGGGCCAGTGATGTTAGATCATTTTTACCAGAAAGAGTACAAATCTAAGGTGGTTCAAGGGCATTGCAAGGAAATTCTTTGCTGAGATGAGTGGTTTGAATGTAAATTTTCCATCTCACGCTACATTTGTATTTGACTCTCCAAACTTTCAACAAGGAGACTACTCTTATCTTTAATAAAACGAGGAAGCTCAAAATGGGTAGGGAGAAAACTGCAGTTTCGAATTAGGCCAGGAAGCTCCTGTGGAGAAAGACACCAGTCTAGACATGGCAATATAACAATTTCCCTCCTGGGATAAATAAAGTTTTATCGTATCATAACATATCATATCTTGTATATACATACACATGCACACATACGTACAAATTAAAAAAACAATAATAGTGCAATAATAGTCTATGTAGTTTAGAGCTTATTTGAAGGTTGTTGTGTTTAATAGCCTAATGGCTGTTTCTAAATTCAAAAGAATTACACTGACTTTTTGAATCAGTTGAAATGGATGGCAGAAAAGAAATGGATGGCACAGTGGTGCAGCAGTAGAGTTGGTGCCTTACAGTGCCAGAGACCCAGGATCGATCCAGACTACGGGTGCTGTCCGTATGGAGTTTGTACATTAACCCTGTGACTGTGTGGATTTTCACCGGGTGCTCTGGTTGCCTCTCATGCTCCAAAGACGTGGAGGTTTGTAGGTTAGTTGGCTTCTGTAAATTATAAATTGTCCCTGGTGTGTAGGATAGTGCTAGAGTCTGGTGTGTTCGCTGGTTGCCACGGACTCGGTGGGCTGAAGGGCCTTTTTCCACGCTATATCCCCAAAATAAGTATTTTAGAGATACAGCACAGAAACAGGCCCTTCGACCCTCTGAGTCCATGGCGACCAACAATCACCCCTTACGCGAACACTATCCTACATACTAGGGACAATTTACAATTTTTACAATTAACCTACAAACCTGTACGTCTTTGGAGTGTGGGAGGAAACTGGAGCACCTGAGAAGTTCAAAAGAATTATACTGACATTTTGAAACTGTCGATCATGGTTGAAATGGATGGGAAGAGCTTTTAAGATAATTTCCAGAGATTAAAAAAAAATAAAAAAATAATAATGGCATTCAGAAAAAGTGCTATTCAAAATGATGACAGAAGCAGAATTAAATGAGCTAATCAGATGACTCTCTGAAAGAGATGTCCCAGATACAATGGGCTGAATGGCCACCTTCATGAAGTTCTCTCTACTTGCATAAAGTTTCCAAGCTTTTTGTTTTGACTTCCTGACACTGAAAACCGTTCAGTCCCTTGACAGTGTGCAGTAACTACAGACCTTGGCAGAGATACACACTGCTCAAGAATGGATAAAAATACATAAGCTGTAATTTTCCATTGAGAGGTCAATATGAGATGCAAGTAGATCCACAGAGGAGCAAGCACACAGGACCATTTCATTATTGGCATAGGGGTCACATCATTCCTGCTTTATAATTCATTGATACAAGGCTGATGGCATGCAGTTACATTATTCTGAAAACATAATGACCCAAAGGAAAACAGTTTGGTCCTTCACATCATTCCTACACCTACTCACTTTGCCAGAAGGCTTTTACATGGATCGCTGGGCCGTGATCCACTTACATGCCTGTCAAAACATAATTTTCTGCCTTTTCATACAATTAATCTTGGAAGGCTAATGGGAAAAAAAAAACATATTATAAGTGTCATCTGAGTCTACATTTTAATCAGGAACCCCACGAGATTTTTGAAAGCCTGTCCAGGTATTTCAGAAGGTAACACATTCACTTACTGACAATGCACAGAAGCGTGATTATCTTGGTAGAGTGATGGGTGAAGGCAGACGGTAAAATTCGATGAAACATTCAGGGGGAACTCCCTATTGCTTAATGAGTTTCCCTTCCACATGGTGTGGAACTGACCCATACAAAGAAAAATGTCCCAGACGTGATCTCTGAATCTACCGCAAAGGAAAATGTTTGATGTATCTAATTGCTTTTGTCTTTGCTGTTGAACATCCTCATTCTTTTAGAACAGCAAATCAATTTGACACATGCGGCTATTGGGTGGTAAATGAAACTAGAGACAGGCTCCGTTTTTAAATTGAAAATGTTAGTTCATTTAAAAAGATTCTGTGATATAAATTTTTATTAGAAGCAAACATATTACAATGTAGAGTAACATATTATAATAGAAGAAAAAACTTTTCATATACATCAATCACTCATACATTATTAAATTTGTCAATTGTCAGTTAATTCTGCTTCTAGTGTTTTTTTTTTATATAGATAGAAAAAGAAAAATAGAGAGAAAGAAGAAAGAAGAGAGAGAAAGAAGAATTACAATATCAAAAAAGAAAAAGGTGGAATGAATAACTTATAATACGTCATAGGAGATAAGTTCGTAGGTTATGAAATATAATTACATCTAATCCTGAGTTCAAGCTTCAGTCGGGCTTTCGCGCTGGGCCACTCTATCCCTTCAAATAGGCAATGAATGGAGCCCATATTTTAACAAAAAGTTCTTGCTTGTCCATTAAGACAAGTCTAATTCTTTCTAGATGTAGGGTCTCCGACATTTCCACAATCCACATTTTAATTGTGGGGGTTGTAGGGCCTTTCCAGAATTTTAATATTAATTTTTTCCCTGTTATTATACTGTAGTCAAGGAAGTTTCTTTGGCTTGTTGTGAGTGTTAAACTTTTTTCTGATATCCCAAGTATTATTAATTTTGGGTCTGGAGCCAATTTGGTATTAACAACTTCAGAGATTATTAGAAAAATATCAGTCCAGTAATTTTTAATTTTTATACAATTTGCAAAGGTATGTGTTAAATTGGCCTCTAGGTGCAGGCATTTATCACATATAGGAGAAATATGTGGGAAAATTCTATTTAGTTTTATTTTGGAGTAATGTAATCTGTGTAAGACTTTAAATTGTATTAAAGCATGTATCAAAGATTCTGAGGAGGACTGGCTGAATGGATGCAAAAATTTCTCCTGTGGGAGTATCTAAAACAGTAGCTCCCAAACTTTTTCATCCATGGCCAAAAATTGATCAAACATTTGGACTTACAACATATTTTAGCTTAGCATGATAAATGAGGCGGCACAGTGGCACAGCAGTAGTGTTGCTGCCTTACAGTGCTAGAGACCCGGGTTAGATCCTGACTATAGGTGCTGTCTGTACGGAGTTTGTACATTATTTCTGTGACCATGAGGGTGTTCTCTAGCCTTACAGTGCTAGAGCTCCGGTTTCCTCCCACCCACCAAAGATCTACAGGTTTGTAGGTTAATTGGCTACTGTAAATTGTCCTTAGTGTGTAGGATGTACACATACAAGGCAAATTCCTTGTACATGTACATACTTGGCCAATAAACTTATTCATTCATTCATTCATTCACTAGGGTTAGTGTACGGGGTGATAGCTGGGTCAGTGCAGATTCAGTGGGCCCAATGGCCTGTTTCCATGCTGTATGTCTAAAGTCTAAAGTCTATAGCAAAGAATTGAAAATTCTGTCAAAATGATTTGAGTTTGCAAAATATTTTATTTTGACAATGCAGCGTATTAATCGCAAAATTAATGCATTGAATAAAAATAAAATTAAACAATTGAAAACACATTTAAAGCACAAAATAAAAGACTCACAATAACTATTGCGATGGCATTAAATACTCTACCAGTATACCTTGCATGCTGAAACTTGCACAATAACTGCAAGGCCATGTGTCAACCGTTTCAACGACTTTCATAGGATGGAGAGTGACATCATTAATTCAGAAACAAGGGTTCTGAACTTAAATAAAGGTAACTTTGAGGGTATGAGACGTGAATTGGCCAAGATAGACTGGCAATTGATTCTTAAAGGGTTGACGGTGGATATGCAATGGAAGGCATTTAAAGGCTGCATGGATGAATTACAACAATTGTTCATCCCAGTTTGGCAAAAGAATAAATCAGGGAAGGTAGTGCATCCGTGGATAACAAGGGAAATCAGGGATGGTATCAAAACAAAAGATGAGGCATACAAATTAGCCAGAAAAAGCAGCCTACCAGAGGACGGGAGAAATTCAAAGTCCAGCAGAGGAGGACAAATGGTTTAATTAGGAAAGGGAAAATAGATTATGAAAGAAAACTGGCAGGGAACATACAAACTGACTGCAAAGGTTTTTATAGATATGTCAAGAGAAAAAGATTAGTTAAAACAAATGTAGGTCCCTTGCAGTTAGAAACAGGTGAACTGATCATGGGGAACAAGGACATGGCAGACCAATTGAATAACTACTTTGGTTCTGTCTTCACTAAGGAAGACTTAATTAATCTGCCGGAATTAGCAGGGGACTGGGAGTCAAATGAGATGGAGGAACTGAGGGAAATCCAGGTTAGCCGGGAAGTGGTGTTAGGTAAATTGAATGGATTAAAGGCCGATAAAACCCCAGGGCCAGATAGGCTGCATCGCAGAGTACTTAAGGAAGTAGCCCCAGAAATAGTGGATGCATTAGTGATAATTTTTCAAAACTCTTTAGATTCTGGAGTAATTCCTGATGATTGGAGGGTAGCTAATGTAACCCCACTTTTTAAAAAGGGAGGGAGAGAGAAAACGGGGAATTACACACCAGTTAGTCTAACATCGGTAGTGGGGAATCTGCTAGAGTCAGTTATTAAAGATGGGATAGCAGCACATTTGGAAAATGGTGAAATCATTGGACAAAGTCAGCATGGATTTATGAAAGGTAAATCATGTCTGACGAATCTTATAGAATTTTTCGAGGATGTAACTAGTAGAGTGGATAAGGGAGAACCAGTGGATGTGTTATATCTGGACTTTCAGAAGGCTTTCGACAAGGTCCCACATAAGAGATTAATATACAAGCTTAAAGCACATGGTATTGGGGGTTCAGTGTTTATGTGGATAGAGAACTGGCTGGCAGACAGGAAGCAAAGAGTAGGAGTAAACGGGTCCTTTTCAGAATGGCAGGCAGTGACTAGTGGGGTACCGCAAGGCTCAGTGCTGGGACCTCAGCTATTTACAATATATATTAATGATCTGGACGAGGGAATTGAATGCAACATCTCCAAGTTTGTGGATGACACAAAGCTGGGGGGCAGTGTTAGCTGTGAGGAGGGTGCTAGGAGGCTGCAAGATGACTTGGATAGGCTGCGTGTGGGCAAATGCATGGCAGATGCAGTATAATGTGGATAAATGTGAGGTTATCCACTTTGGTGGCAAAAACAGGAAAGTAGACTATTACCTGAATGGTGGCCGATTAGGAAAAGGGGAGATGCAACGAGACCTGGGTGTCATGGTACACCAGTCATTGAAAGTGGGCATGCAGGTGCAGCAGGCAGTGAAGAAGGCGAATGGTATGTTAGCATTCATAGCAAAAGGATTTGAGTATAGGAGCAGGGAGGTTCTACTGCAGTTGTACAGGGTCTTGGTGAGACCACTCCTGGAGTATTGCGTACAGTTTTGGTCTCCTAATCTGAGGAAGGACATTCTTGCCATAGAGGGAGTACAGAGAAGGTTCACCAGACTGATTCCTGGGATGTCAGGACTTTCATATGAGGAAAGACTGGATAGACTCGGCTTGTACTCGCTGGAATTTAGAAGACTGAGGGGGGATCTTATAGAAACTTACAAAATTCTTAAGGGGTTGGACAGGCTAGGTGCAGGAAGATTGTTCCCGATGTTGGGGGATTCCAGAACAAGGGGTCACAGTTTAAGGATAAAGGGGAAATCTTTTAGGACTGAGATGAGGAAAACATTTTTTACACAGAGAGTGGTGAATCTCTGGAATTCTCTGCCACAGAATGTAGTTGAGGCCAGTTCATTGGCTATATTTAAGAGGGAGTTAGTTGTGGCCCTTGTGGCTAAAGGGATCAGTGGGTATGGAGAGAAAGCAGGTACAGGATACTGAGTTGGATGATCAGCCATGATCATATTGAATGGCGGTGCAGGCTCGAAGGGCCGATTGGCCTACTCCTGCACCTCTTTTCTATGTGTCTATGAACTTTCCATAATTTGCTTAAGGAACTTTTTGGACTCCATCACGGCCCAGTTTAAATCCTTTGCCACCCATAGCCGGAGGTTTGGAACCAATGATGTGGAAGGATGACGCATTATTTTGGTTAATGGGCTAACCATTTCAGATGGAGAGTAGGAAGAGAAATCTGTTAAACGTAAAAGGTTGCGTAAAAGGACTGTGACATCGGGAGCTCGCGGGTCCGGGTGGGAGACCGCTTTTAGGAGCTCCCGCAACGCAACTTCTCCAACCTGTGTCGCGGGGTTGGAACGACCCGGAGCGGGGCCGTACATCGCCCGGCACGGCTTTAATGGCCGTGGGACATTCCAGCGCCCACCGGGGGCTCCAACTTTGTGACGTTTAGACCTGGAGCGGGGCGATACATCGCCCGGCGCAGCCTTAATGGCCGTGGGACTTACCATCGCCCGCCTGAGGCTTCAACATCGGGAGAAAATGGTGCAGGGGAGAGAAAAGACTTTGCCTTCCATCACAGTGAGGAGGAGATTCACTGTGATGGATGTTTGTGTGAAATGAATTGTTTGTGTGTCTTGTAGGAATTGTTTTGCTTGTATGGCTATAGAAACGGAGTTTCGTTTGAGCCTCACTGAGGTTCAAATGACATGGAATAAATATTGAATTGAATTGAATTGATTGTCTTGGGGATTATCTATCTTGATTAGTAAGGGTGTTAAGGGATATCGGGAGAAGGCAGGGGAAAGGGGTTGACAGGGAAAGATAGATCAGCCATGATTGAATGGTGGAGTAGACTCAATGGGCCAAAAGGCCTGCTTCTGCACCTGTGACTTTATGAAATTATGAATATATTCAATGATGTATTTGAATACATTCTACGTGGAGAAAGATAAGATATTTAAACTGCTTGGGAGTCAAGAAGTATGAGAAACCTTAAATCAGTTGTGATCTTATTGAATAGTAGAACAGGCTTGAGAGGCTGAATGGACCACTTCTACTTTTTTTTTTTGGCAATGGGGATGGATTATTTTGACTGCAATATTCAGGAAAGTCTGTGAATGATTAGGCAACCCGTTCAGATGGCAAAGACTAAAAATGTTCTATGTACGTTTTTTAAACCCCAGCTGAAATGTTTCACTGTAAGTGAAAAGGATGTGTGTTGGGTGACACAATGTATCTGCAACTGATATATATATAGGAGACCCACATCCAACCATGTACTGTAGATGCCTAGATAAATACTCAAAGAGCTGAAATTTCTGAGGAAGTCAGGTAGCGTTTGTGAAGAGAGAGCAAAGCTAATGTTCATATCACCAACCTTTCATATCATCGTATTAATCTGAAATATAAACTTTCTTAATGGACGTTCTTTGAACTGCTGATTATTTTTAACACTTTTCCTTTTTTCCTAACAATCAAGTCAAGAGAGTCAAGTGTGTTTTATTGTCATATGTCCCAGATAGAACAATAAAATCCTTACTTCAAGACCCCTGAAACCACCACAACGTTTATTACTCTCAGTATTCTCTGCACTCACGGTCCCCAATGAAGTTGGCTCATGTAAATCAATTCCCAGATTTTTAATCAGTATAAATGAGAGAGAAGGAACTACAGATGCTGGTTATACAACAAAAGGACACAAAGCACTGGAGTAACTCAGCAGGTCAGGCAGCATCTCTGGAGAACATGGATAGGTGATGTTTCAGGTTGGGGTCAGTCTGGAAAAGGGTCTCGACCTAAAACGTCACCCATTCCTTCTCTACAGAGATGCTGCCTGTCCCGCTGAGTTACTCCACCCATTTTTGTGTGTATCTTTGGTTTAATAGTAAGATTAAACAAGACTTACCAGTTTGAAGTTTGATCTTTATTTTATGAGGAGTTACGATGAGGGACTACGTGAAGAAGACCCCGTCCAGCCGCACACGCGTCAATCTTCTAAGCAGCGGTGAAATCACAGATAATAATTACTGAAGTATGTTAGTAAGATACGTGAAGACTAGAACTACCAGTTGACCTTTATGAGGGATGGGAGTGGAGGGCACGTAGTTCCTCATCGTAACTCCTCATAAAATAAAGATCAAACTTCATACTGGTAAGTTCTCGTTTAATCTTACTATTTTACTTCGGAGTCACGTGAGTGACTATGTGAAGATTTTAAAGCTCTGTGATTTCATGTCATAGATTCAAATCCAGGCGTCTCACTGCATTGATTGACTCTAAATGAGTAAAGCAATCAACAATGCATAACCATAACATAGATGCAATCAGTTAATGGTTTATTTATCACAACAATAGTAACCCCTTTATCACAAGGGGGAACTTATTACTGAATCCAAAACAGCACCACCAAATACCCCAGGTTCTGTAATCTCCTTATGGTAATACTTGTGAAACATCCGTTCACTTGCCCATCCTGCGGCCGCGAGGATAAGGTCTATTGGGACGTCCAAATCCTTGGCCGCTGATGTTGATGCCGCCCTGGTGGAATGAGATTTAAATTTGTCAGTATCAATACCTGCATCAACCAACACCTGCTTCAGCCACCTTGAAATAGTCTGAACCGACACTTTCTTATGTGTTTTTTTATGGCTGATAAAGAATGCTGATTCTGCACCTCTTAAGGTTCTGGTGGTTTCAATGTAACATCGTAAATGTGATATTACACATAGACATGAATCCGTAGGACATGCTGAAAAAACTAACTTACATCCTGTGACTCCAGGTCTACTCTGTTTGAGCAAATCATAGACATAGAACGTAATGGCATCTGCTGCTATTTTCATCCTGTCTATTCGTAGTTTCTGCAATGTTTGCACTCTCTGTGCTGAAACCAGTGCCATGAGCATGACTACCTTCATGGTAATTTTTGCCAAGGACAGAGCTGCAATAAGAGTCCATTGACAATGGAGCATTAGCACATCTGTTACATTCCAGATTTCTGTATACCTGGGTCCAGGAGGCTTGGAATTGAAAATTACCTTCATAAACCTACAGACCAAAGGGTGTGACCCTACAGGATTTTGTTCTGATTCCCTCCATAGATATGCAGAGAGGGCACTCCTTGCAGTATTGTTCGCACTAAAGCTTAACTGCAAATCAAAATAAAGAGTTGACAGAAACTCTAACACATCTGAGATGTCTGCAGTGTGATATGTAATATTCTGCCTTAAGCAAAACACCTCCCATTTCCTTATGTAAGAAATGTACTGCTTCTGGGTACTATCCCTCCAGGCTGCCGCAATAACATCCACAGTATGATCTGATAGTCCTCTTCCGAGATATGGCCTCCTTAGAATCTGCAAATCAACAAACCAATACGATCATGTAAAGGATGTGAATCACCAGTTACAGGGTGTACAAGCAGGTTTTCCTGTTTAGGAATAATCATAAGGGGCTTTGTCATCATTTTTAACACCAGAGGGTACCATGGTTGTGTAGGGCAGTCTGGTACCACCAATACTCCTGAAGCAGAGTCCTGTTTGATCTTCTGTATACACCGACTAATGAGGCAAAATGGAGGAAATGCACAAAGAAACATTCTACCCCAATGCAGCGAGAAAGCATCCACCGCTACTGCCCCAGGATCAGGTACCCATGACACATATTTAGGTAATTGGTGGTTAAGTCTGGATGCAACCAAGTCAATCTCTGGCATCCCGAACCGTGCAACAATTTTATTAAATTTGTCACGATCCAACATCCATTCTGTATTGTCATTGAATTTACGTGACCTTGTGTCTGCAACTATATTGAATCTACCTGATAGGTAGATTGCCGAAAGCCAAATGTTTCTGGTAATACACCAGGTCCAGATCACGTTTGCCAATCTATCACAAGATTCTGACTTGATACCACCCATATGATTAACACCTGAACATGCAAATTTTGCATATTAGAGCAATAAGCTTTAAGCCCATAAAATGTTCCCAAAAGCTCTAGGTAATTGATCCCTTGTTCTTGGAGCAAAGGTACTTCCTCCACATTCCATCTACCTCCACAGCTGGAAATAGTATTAGTAGCGCCTCAACCTAGAGCACTTAGAGTCTGTAGAATAATGGAGGGTGTTTCAACCAGAATTTCTCTGGAAGCATTTGAGACACTCCTGATCCACCATTGTATTTCAGTAATAGCTGCAACTGGCAATTGCATGGTCCTGTCAAAATGCCCTGAATGTATCCTCAATGCCTGTACCTTTACTCGCTGTAATTGCTGATAATGCAGTGGTCCAAACTGTACAGCCGGAAATGAAGCAATTAGTTTGCCAAGCAAGCTTGCTACCTGCCTAATTGAGGGTTGGTGCGGTGTAATGAGCTTAATACAACCTTCAATTAACTGCATCCTTTTATCTTTGGGCAGAGTCACTACCATGTGTTCCGAATTAATAGTGAAACCCAAGTAATCAATTACTGTGCTTGGTAATAGTTTTGACTAATCTGGATGGATAATAAATCCCAGCCTCTCGAAGGTGAGCTTGATTCTTGACACTGATGCTTCTGTTGTAGCCCAAGTGTCTCCCACAATCAGAATATCATTCAAATAGGCCATTACCAAATGGCCCTGAGCTCTTAGTAGTACTAAGATTGGTTTTAACAATTTGGTAAATAGTCTCAGAGCTGGGGTTAAACCATTAGGCAATGCTTTAAATTGCCATAATTGACTCATCCAGCTAAATTGTAAGTATCTCCGATCATTACCATGCACAGCCACAGAGTAATATGCATCTTGAAGATCTATGCTAGCCATATAGCATTTTCTTGAAATTAGCTGTATGGCATTGGCAACTGTCTCCATTTTAAAATGTTTATACTGCACAAAAGGGTTAAGACTTGTCAGATCTAGAATAATTCTACACCCACCATCCTTTTTTGCTCTAGGAAAAATACTTGACACAAATTGGTGGTGTTGGTGAACTGACTTCTCAATGACCGCTTTTTTATACAATATTTCAAGTTCTGCCTGAATCTCCATATTCTCTTTTGAAAAAATATGTGTCCGGCTTGAAATATGCTGAGTAGGAGGATCCAAATATGGGTAGAATTCAATTCTAAACCCCACAATATTGCACAGTATAAATGCATCAGATGTTATTTTTTTGCCATTTTTAGGAAGAATTGCAATCTTCCTCCAACTTGTAAGTGTGAAACATTTAATATGACTCTTACAGGACCAGACCCACCTACCTCGGGGTTTGTCGATGGTAATTGTTGTCCCCTGCTCAAAGTGGGAATACTGTAACCTCCACGTGCCCCAGGAGCAGTGCGCCAATAACGCATATATGGGAAAGACCGACTTGTTCCTTCACCGGCCCCAGTCACCACACATCTGTTGGGAAACTGCCTTCGAATTGATCTGCCAAGCACCGGTGGTTTCATCATCCCCACGGTTTTTGCTTCTTCATTCAGGTCTTTTACCCTTTTGGCTAGATTCTCTCCAAAAAGCAGATTAGGCAATTGAATATTAGATGGTTTACAGAGCCCCGCAAACTTAGGGTGTATGTTAGGTCTTATAGCACTTTTATGAATACAGTTTATTTCAAAGTGCGCACTACACATGAGTGCTAAGGCATCCTGTTGTGATGCAGACACGTGCTCCTCATCCAAGCCTCTGGTGAAAGCCGTAATGCCTGACCCCAGCAATTTCAACACCCGCTGTAATTTCTTTTCTTGTGTGCGTACTGCAATGCCCAAATAGCCCCATATTACATTATTCACCGCTGGGACTGCAAACAGTGCGCAATTCTGTGGGGTTTCATTTTTTTTTTGACAGTCTCATCCATGGTCAGTTCCTGGAGCTGATGGGAGAGCAAGTAATTTTGTTGTCATTGCTAATTCATCTCCCAATGGTTCCCCTGTTAGTCTGGGAACAGTAAATATTTGTGCCAGACGTGGTATTTTAGGCTCTGTTATTGGGCTCTGGTCCTCATATGATTCGTCAACTGAATCTTGCTGCCCCGTAAAATAGTCCTCCCCATGGTGGGGGTGATCTGGCATCCCTGCTTCAGGTGTTTCTAGCGCTGGCTCTCCCATAGGCCCACGCATAGTAAACCCTTTTTCAGGTGCTCCCCACGCAGGCTCTCCTGTAGGCCCACGCATAGGCAGTCCTCTTTCAGGTGCTGCTGGCGCTGGCTCTCCTGTAGGCCAACGCCTATACTGTCTTTCTTCAGACATTGTTGGCGCTGGCTCTCCTGTAGGCCAACGCATTAAATGCCCTTGTTCAGGCATTGCTGGCGCTGGCTCTCCTGTAGGCCAACGCTGAGCCGGACCTTTCCCAGACACTCCCTGCGCTGGCTCTCCCGTAGGCCAACGCGGGCTGTATACCTCCTGGAGTGGGTCTTAATAAATCATTTTCCACATGAGGAATTCTAATTTGGCGACCCGAGTAGACATAATGTCTGCCAGAGGCGGGGGAATCTCCTGGTCTGATTCCTCAGAGTCTACTGGCCGCACGGACTTTTGCCTGGCCTTGCGCCCTAATGGCGCTGCAACGGTACTTTCTGTAACCGCTTCTGGACTCGATGGCCTTGCTGCCACCGACTCCTCAAGCGGGCGCCCACTACTCGCAGACCCGCGGTCTTCTTGAGTTATACCTGCGGTACGCCTCCTCCCCTTACCCCCTCTCTCCGTTCTAACTTGTGTTGTCTTACAACTACAAGTCTCTCCGAAGAAGGCGACCTGAAAGCGAAAGTGAAACCACTTACCTTCGGGCTTTTTAAACTTACCGCTTGGAGGAGCTCTGCTATGCGTCTGACGATATGACGCTTGTGTGGCTGGACGGGGTCTTCTTCACGTAGTCACTCACGTGACTCCGAAGTAAAATCCAGCATCTGCAATTCCTGGCCCTCAACACCAGCAAAACCAAGGAACTGATTGTGGACTTTGGAAGGAGTAGGATAGGGACCCACAGTCGCGTTTATATCAATGGGTCGATGGTTGAAAGGGTCAAGAGCTTTAAATTCCTGGGCGTGCACATCTCTGAAGATCTTTCCTGGTCCGAGAACATTGATGCTACTATTAAGAAAGCACATCAGCGCCTCTACTTCCTGAGAAGATTACGGAGAGTCGGTTTGTCAAGGAGGACTCTCTCTAACTTCTACAGGTGCACAGTAGAGAGCATGCTGACCGGTTGCATCGTGGCTTGGTTCGGCAACTTGAGCGCCCTGGAGAGGAAAAGACTACAAAGAGTAGTAAACACTGCCCAGTCCATCATCGGCTCTGACCTCCCTTCCATCGAGGGGATCTATCGCAGTCGCTACCTCAAAAAGGCTCGCAGTATCATCAAGGACCCACACCATCCTGGCCACACACTCATCTCCCTGCTACCTTCAGGTAGAAGGTACAGGAGCCTGAAGACTGCAACGACCAGGTTCAGGAATAGCTACTTCCCCACAGCCATCAGGCTACTAAACGTGGCTCGGATAAAACTATGAACATTAATAGCCCATTATCTGTTATTTGCACTTTATCAGTTTATTTATTCATGTGTGTATATATTTATGGTATATGGACACACTGATCTGTTTTGTAGTCAATGCCTACTATGTTCTGTTGTGCTGAAGCAAAGCAAGAATTTCATTGTCCTATCAGGGACACATGACAATAAACTCACTTGAACTTGAACTTGAACACATAACATCAGCTTTTCCATGTGTTCTAGAGAAACTCCCAGACCCACTGAGTTAGTCCAGTACTTTGTGTCTTACTTTTTAACAATGCTATTCTTCTTACTGAATACTGAATGATAGATTTCAGGGAGATTTTTAGATATCATCCAAATGTAGTTGAGGATGGCAGAAAGCTGGGGGACTTTCTAATAAGATGCAGCTCTATAGGTTATGCTGCATTTGGAGTATTATGTGCAATTCGGGTTGCCCCAATACAGGAAAGATGGTAAGGCTTTGGAGAAGGTGTGGAGGAGGTTTACCAGTATGCTGCCTGGATTGGACGGTTTCAGCTACAGAGAGACGTTGGATAGACTTGGATTGTTTTCCTTAGAATGTCAGAGGTTCAGGAGAGGTTTGATAAAAAAATATATCAAACTAGACTAAGTTCACATGGGAGGGCTGGGCCCCCAATGCAATATTCCACCTCTGCACCAATTCCAATATTGGTGGCCAGTGGGGGGGGGGGGGGGGGGCTTCTGGAGCACTAGTATGGGTATTGTGGGTTGAATGGACTGGTTTCCAGAGGGCTAGTATGGACATTGTGGGCCAAATGGATTCTTGGAGTGGCAGCTCAGTCACTCAAGCCTGATGTGCTGGCAGCTCACTCGCGGCTGGTGCGCTAGCAGTTCACTCACGGCTATTCCTTGAAATTCCACTTCAACCAGGGCGCAAGGCCACCAAATGCTAGTGCTGTTTCATGCCATTTCAAGCAGGGTGCAAGGCCACCAAATTCAAGTGCAGTTTCATTCCATTTCATGCAGGGTGCAATGCCACCAAATTCAAATGTACTTTCATACCATTTCATGCAGGGTGCAAGGCCACCACATTCAAATGCAGTTTCATACCATTTCAAGCAAGGTGAAACCACTATAAAACCACACAAACCACCACACAAACACCACAAAAACAACTCTCCCTCCCCCATCTTGCAGAGACTGAGCCACACCCATACTTCCAGGTTTTATAATCCCTCCCCACTCCAACCGGAAGGGGCGTGGCCTCCATGGCATGATTGACAGGAGAGAGTTTCTCAACATTATTTTTAAACACTAATAACACTTTTATTTTTCATTGATGGGAAGAAGTATCAAGTATCAAGTATCATATCAAGTATCCTTTATTGTCATTCACACCTTTCTGTCTGAACGAAATTTCATGCCTTGCAGTCATAACATAGAATAAAATAACAAAAACACACAATAAACACAGATTTAACATCCACCACAGTGAGTCCACCAGGCACCTCCTCACTGTCTGAAGAAGGGTTTCGGCCCGAAACATTGCCTATTTCCTTCGCTCCATAGATGCTGCTGCACCCGCTGAGTTTCTCCAGCATTTTTGTGTACCTTCGATTTTCCAGCATCTGCAGTTCCTTCTTTAACACCTCCTCACTGTGATGGAAGACAAAAAGTCTTAAGTCCTTGTCTCTTCCCTCCTTGTTCTCCCTCTGCGCTGAGGCGATCCAGACTTCTGATGTTGTGACCCCGCCGGGTGATGGTAAGTAAGTCAGTCCCACGGCTGAATCCGAGCCCCGCGAACGGGCCGGTTCAAACACCGCGGCCCGGGGCGGTCGAAGCTGCCAAAGTTGCCGCCATCCAGTCCAGCTGACGAAGCTGTTGTTGCGGGAGCTCAGGAAAAACAGGTCACCAACTTGTGACCTGCGAGCTCCCGCCGATGTCCACTGGGCCCGTGGCCGAGCCTATGAGGCTCCGAAGCCGGGTCGCCGCCGCCGCAACGCCACCACAGCCCCGAAGTCGGGTCGCCGCTGGCAGAACGCCGCCACAGCCCCGAAGTCGTTGCCCTGCCACTGGAACCCCAAAATCCCGCCACAGCCCCAAAGTCGGGTCGCCACCGCCGGAACGCTGCCACAGCCCCAAAGCGGGTCACCGCCGCCGGAACGCCACTACAGCCCCGAAGTCGACCAGCCTCGCGTTGGTAAGTCCTGGCTGGCTCTGCCTCCGGAGCCCCGAGGTCGGTCGCAGTTGGAGGCCGCCAGCACCGTCATTAGGCCTCAGCGCAGACGGAGACGGAGACGGGGGACACAACAAGAAAAAGTCGCATCCCCCCGAAGGAAGAGACCAAAAACATGTTTCTCCCACCCCCCCCCCCCCCCCACACATACACAACCTAATAAACTGAAACTAAATAAACAGGACAAAAGAAAACAATTAAAAAAAGAAAAAACAAACAGACTGCAGGCGAGCCGCTGCTGCTAGGGCAGCGTAGCCACTTCCGGAAAATCCTCTGAACCTGATGGTCTGAGTAAGATGGCCAAAAATCACAGCCGTAAGTGGTAGCGTTTTTGCAGTGCAACATTTCAAGTCAGTTACCACCACCTGCAACAGCCATTTTTGCAGTGCAGCATTTCAAAGCAGCGACCACCACCAAAAACAGCCATTTTTGCAGTGCAGCATTTCAAAACAGCGACCGCCACCAACAACAGCCATTCTTGCAGTGCAGCATTTCAAAGCAGCGACCACCACCAACAACAGCCATTCTTGCAGTGCAGCATTTCAAAGCAGCGACCACCACCAACAACAGCCATTTTTGCAGTGCAGCGTTTCAAAGCAGTGACCACCACCAACAACAGACATTTTTTTTGTGGGTCTCTGCAGCGGTCCTGAGTCTCCCGATCAAGGAGGGCAGTCAGTCGCTGGTGTGCATTCGCACCAAGTTGGCGGCTCTCCGCCTCAGGACCTTGCAGAGATACCTGTACTCAGGGCATCCTTCCAGGTGGCATGTGCTGGCAACGCACTTTTTCCAATGGGGCCGCTGCCTTCAAGGAGGTACGCGGATCCTGATGGTGCGTGTCAGTCATGCGGTCCTGATAGGGATGCCTGGCTTCTACAGGAACTTGTTGAGAGTCTGGAACCTGGTTGCCCTCGACTGGGCCCCCCCTCCGTCGGCGGCGGGCGACGGCCCGGGCGTGAGAGCAGCCGGTCCTTGTCCTGCCCCACCGGGTGTTGGGGGAGCTCAAACGTATGGAGTACCTGTGGTTGAGCAAGCCCCTGCTCAGCCGGAAGTATTCATCGGACCCAGGCGCCATAATCCTTCCCAGGAGCCGGTCCCACACAATTTAAGCCACCTTTCCTCGACACCCTTCATCTCACTCCGAGATGCAGGGAGGCGTGTCCTGTACGGGCTCCTCCTCCACACCCTGCACTTCCTTGCCCTGGTCCACCGTCCGGACACCAAGTGGCGGTCGGTGTTACCTTCTGGTCGCGAGGGGGACCCTCGGTGGGGGTCCCTCTATGCAGGGATTCTCCCCCTCTACATTAGGGACCTGGGGTGGAGGGTATTGCACCGAGGTGTTCCCTGCAACCTGTTTCTCTCGCAGTTCACAGACTCGCCAGCCGCATGCCACTTTTGCGGGCTGGAAGAGTCTGTGTACCACGTATACATGGAGTGCGTGAGGCTGCAGCTACTGTTTGAATACCTAAAGGGGCTGCTCCTTGCCTTCTGGCTGCATTTTTCACCCACTATCCTCATCTTTGGACACGCTGTGCATAGGGGAGAGGGTAGGGCTGAAGATGTCCTGGTTGGGTTGCTCCTGGGCCTGGCCAAGCTGGCCATCCGTGAGTCAAGGCGGCAGGCGGTGGAGGGCTCTACCCGAGCCGGCTGCCTGCCCCTTTTCTGGGGTTACGTCCATGCCCGGGTGGGGTTAGAAAGGGAATACGCCCAGTCCACGAGCACCCTGGGAGAGTTCCGGTGCCGCTGGGCTCCGCAGGGTGTTGAATGTATCCTCAATAAGGATTGTAACATAGTTGTATAGTAGTTTATTATGGATATATGTTTGTATTGTATGATGGTGGTGGGTTATGGCTTGTTTTATTATAGTGTAAATATAATTTTTAAATAATTGAATACATTTTTTGATAAATAAAACAAAAAACAAACATCCATTTTTGCAATGCAGCGTTTCAAAACAGTGACCACCACCAATAACAGCCATTTTTGCAGTGCAGCGTTTCAAAGCAGTGACCACCACCAACAACAGCCATTTTTGCAGTGCAGCGTTTCAAAGCAACCACATTTTCATTTTCAATCCACATTAAGTGCACTCACAGTTGAGTAGACATGTGTTCAGTGTCATTCACAGCCCAGGGAAACGTGACCCTCTCGCTTCCTCCATCTTGCAGAGACTGAGTGAGGCACAACACTTCCGGGTTTTATAGTCCCTCCTCCCTCCCACCAGCAGGGGCAGCAGAGAGAATGTCAACATTTTTTAAACATTAATAACTCTTTTATTTTTCATCGATGTGGCAGCGATTTTTCAAAAATCCCCCCCCCCCCCCCCCCCCCCCCCCCCCCCCCCCCCCCCCCCCCACCCCCCCCCCCCCCCCCCGCCCCCCCCCCCCCCCCCCCCCCCCCCCCCCAGCGTGGAAATGTCCAACATTAGAGGGGAAAAGTTTAATGGAGATATGCGAGGTACATTTTTTTACACAGAAAGTGGTGGGGACCCATTGCCAGGAGTGATGGTGGAGGCAGATATGATAGTGGCATCTAAGAGCATTTTAGATAGGCACATGGAACTGCAGGGAATAGTGGAAATGTACAGGCAGATGAGATCAGGTTTAACTTGGCATCATGTTCGGCACAAACATTGTGGGCTGAAGGACCCGTTGCAGTGCTGTACTGTTCTATCTTCTATGTAGAATGTACATTGACACAGCTTTTAGAACATTGAACAGCACAGGATGGGAACTGACCCATTGGCCCACAATATCCCTTCATCCCTACATATTCATGTGCCTAAATAAAACCCTCTTACACGCCTCTACCATGGTGCTCCCAACACTCCTGGCAACACATTCCAGGGACCCACAGCTCTCTGTGGAAAAAAAACTTGTCCCCACATCTCGTTTAAACCTTTCCCCTCTGACCTTGAAGCTCAGCTCTCTAGTATTTGACATTTCCACCTGAAGGAAAATGTTTTGACTGTCTACTCCCCCTATGCTGAATGCTGAATGGAGCACAAACAGCTACAAACTGTTCTGTTCAACCTGAGATAATGGGCTGGATCCTGTTGTTTGTTATTCAAAGCAGAATGCTTGCAGACATTTAAATGAAAGTTAATTCCACATACTCTGTCAAACATTGACAATCCAGGACGTTGCTAGATTCAGAGGGCAGGATCTGTCAGCTCGCTCTGCTGTGGGTCTGGTGGTAGATCAAAAACCTTTTGCTTTGTTATTTCCCCAGTTGTGGGATCTTGCATCAGGTCAAACATGGTGCAGGATCCGAGACCTCACCGATTTCACTGGGGGATCTACAGAGCAAAGATTTAGCATGCAAACAGAGAGGTTGCCTTTTTAAAATTATTATAGTCATAGAGTCATAGTCATACACACTTAATCGGTCTCTTCAGCTCAAACCATCCATTCCGAACTGAATGGTCAAATTTTCTTACATTTGGCCCATATCTAAACCTTTCTTATCCATGTACCCGTCCAAGTGCCTTTTAGATGCTGTTACAGTACCTGCCTCAACGACCTCCTCTGGCAGTATGTTCCATATACCTACATCACTCTGAGTGAAAAAGATGCCTCTCGTGTTCCTATTAAATCTTGCTTCTCTCACTTTAAACCTATGTTCTCTGGTTTTTGATTCCCCTCCCCTGGGAAAAGACTGTGTGTATTTACGTTACTGCATTAAAAAAATTATTTATGCATTTATATGTAAGTTATTCATTAAAAAAAAATATTTGCTTCAATCTTAATAGTACTTAAATATCTCTGAATGTCAGAGAAGGTTAAGGGGTGGGCTTTGCTAGTTGTCAAACATGGTGTGGGGCATTAGGGGTAAAGGCACCTGCTCAGGATAGAGATAATTCTGAGATGCTGAGGGCACTGCAGACGTGGCACTCTGAACCCAGATCAGGCAAGTACAAGTCTGAATAGACTGCGAGCTATGATTCCAAGAGAGGACTTGGGTGAGATCCAGCCGTCTAGTCCAACAGCAAAAGTAGCTGGAGGAGGGAAAATGGGAAAGGGGGTGGGGGTGGAGAAAGGTAGGGAGAGGCTTAGTTTAGTTTAGTTTAGAGATACAGCTGGAAAAAGGCTCTTCAGCCCACCAAGTCCACGCCGACCATCGATCGCCCATACACACAAGTTCTAGGTTAACACACTTTCTCGCTGGAGATCTCGGTGGATGCGATCTCGCTGGCCCTCCACTCCGCTCTGGACCACTTGGACAACAAAAACTCATATGTCAGGCTGTTATTCATCGATTACAGCTCGGCATTTAATACAATCATCCCCTCCAAGCTGGTTACCAAACTCGCAGAACTGGGTCTCTGCGCATCCCTCTGCAATTGGATCCTCGACTTCCTCACTCTCAGACCACAGTCTGTTCGTATTGGTGGAAATGTGTCAGACTCGATAACAATTAGCACGGGAGCACCTCAAGGCTGCGTGCACAGCCCCCTGCTGTACTCACTCTATACTCATGACTGCGTAGCCGGACATAGTGCGAACTCCATCATCAAGTTCGCTGATGACACCACTGTTGTGGGACATATCACTGATGGTGATGAGTCAGAGTATAGAAGAGAGATCGAGCAACTGTCCATATGGTGCCAGCACAACAACCTGGCCCTCAACACCAGCAAAACCAAGGAACTGTTTGTGGACTTTGGAAGGAGTAGGATGGGGACCCACAGTCCCGTTTATATCAACGGGTCGATGGTTGAAAGGGTCAAGAGCTTCAAATTCCTGGGCGTGCACATCTCTGAAGATCTTTCCTGGTCCGAGAACAATGATGCCATTATTAAGAAAGCACATCAGCGCCTCTACTTCCTGAGAAGATTACGGAGAGTCGGTTTGTCAAGGAGGACTCTCTCTAACTTTTACAGGTGCACAGTAGAGAGCATGCTGACCGGTTGCATCGTGGCTTGGTTCGGCAACTTGAGTGCCCTGGAGAGGAAAAGACTACAAAAAGTAGTAAACACTGCCCAGTCCATCATCGGCTCTGACCTCCCTTCCATCGAGGGGATCTACCACAGTCGCTGCCTCAAAAAGGCTGGCAGCATCATCAAGGACCCACACCATCCTGGCCACACACTCATCTCCCTACTACCTTCAGGTAGAAGGTACAGGAGCCTGAAGACTGCAACGACCAGGTTCAGGAACAGCTACTTCCCCACAGCCATCAGGCTATTAAACCTGGCTCGGACATAACACTGAACTTTACTAGTCAGTATATTGACCATTGTGTATATATTTATAGAATGCCTTGTAGTAAATGCCTACTATGTTCTGTTGTGCTCAAGCAAAGCAAGAATTTCATTGTCCTACCAGGGACACATGACAATAAACTCACTTGACTTGACTTGACTTCTCGACCGCTCCCCACACAATAGAGGCAATTTACAGAGGCCAATTAATCTACGGACCCGCATGTTTTTGGGATGTGGGAGGAAATTGGAGCACTCGGTCACAGGGAAAATGTGCAAACACCACATAGGTCGAGACCAAGGTCAAGGTCAAACCCAGGGTTTCTGGCGCTGTGAGGCAGTAGCTCTACCAGGTCGGGTAGGGCAATGAAAAGTGTAAATGGAAGAAGTTACAAGTTGTCCAAAATTTGATGTTTGACCAATGGGTAACAACATTTATGAGTTAACAACGTGAGTTTAGAAGAATGAGGGGGGAACCTCATTAAAAATTTACCGATTAAAGGCCTGGATAGAGTGGATGTGGAGAGGATGTTTCCACTAGTGGCAGAGTCTAGGACCGGAGGGCATAGCCTCAGAATAAAAGCATGTACCTTTAGAAAGGAGATGAGGAGAAATTTTCTTAGTCAGAGGGTGATGAATTTGTGGAAATCATTGCCACAGACGGCTTTGGAAGCCATGTCACTGCGCACTTTTAAAGCGGAGATTGACAGGTTCTTGATTAGTTAAAGTGTGAAATGTTGCAGTGAAAATATACCAGAATGGGATTGAGTGGGAAAGATAGATTAGCCATGTTTGAATGGCGGAATAGACTTGATGGGCCAAATGGCCTAATTTTGCTCCAATGACATGAACATATGAACATAAAGAACCATAGAAAGGATGAGGGTCCTTGGGAGTGTTGTAGAGCAGAGGGATGTAGGAACTCTTAAAGATAGTGGAGTCAGGGGATATAGGGAGAAGGCATAAACGGGGTACTGATTGAGGATGCCATGATCACATTGAATGGCGGTGCTGGCTCGAAGGGCCGAATGGCCTACTCCTGCACCTATTGTCTATTGTCTATTGTCTATTGTAGAAATGGAGGAACACAGTTCCTTGAAAGTTGTGTCACAGGCAGATAAGGTGGAAGGGAAAGCTTTTGGTACATTGGCCTTTATTGGTCAGTGTAGATTAACCCTTATTAATTCATGCCATTTATAACCTTCACTACACAAATATGCATGCCACCCTTTACATGGTATTACGGTATTACACAAGACTCTCTCTCTCTCTCTCTCTCTCTCTTGGGTACCAGTTAATAAGCGAGATGCCAGCAGCAACTGGCTGTTGAAATGCTCCAGTGTATTTGATGAAATAAAGTTGGACTTTATCATGAATGTGTTTTTATTTATTGAGCCACCAATAAACATGGTGTCAGGAGTGGGATACGAACCCACGCCTCCACAGGACTGACTGAAACAGCAGAACCACAGCAGCAGCACCTACAAGAAGTCAGCCAAAGCATACATTCTTGTATTCCCGACTCTGTGGCTACAGACAGAGATCTCATGACAACGCTCAGTATCAACAACACCAAGATTGCCGCCAAGATGGATACAGGGGCCAGATGTAACGTAATCTCGCTGGCAGATCTCAAAAGAATTCACAACAATGAAACTGTTCTGAAAACAAACTCGAAGTTACACCCATTTGGTGGGGGCGAATTGCAACCAGTGGGTACGGTTACACTACAATGCCATCTAGCGTCTCAAGTTTACAACTTGGAATTTTTTATTGTTAAAGAAGAAGTGCCACTTCTTCCGGGCAATGAGGCATGCCATAATATGTACCTAGTTTTCTTTGGCAAAACTGTGTATCAGCCACCAATAAAAAGTCAGAGTATCAATATTGAGTATAGAAATTGGGATGTTATGTTATAGTTGTACAAGACATTGGTAAGGTCACATTTGGAGTACTGCATTCAGTTTTGGTCACTCTGCTATAGGAAGGGTGTCTTTATGCTGGAAAGAGTGCAGAGAAGATCTAAACAAATGTTGCCATGACCTGAGGGGCTGAGCTAGAGGGAGAGGTTGAGTAGACTAAGACTATATTCCTTGGATTGTCTTAGAAACATAGAATATAGGTGCAGTTGGCCATTCATCCCTTTGAGCCAGCTCTGCCATTCAATATGATCATGGCTGATTATCCAAAATCAGTACCCCGTTACCTGCTTTCTCCCCATATCCATTGATTCCGTTAGCCCTAAGAGCTATATCTAACTCTCTCTTGAATACATTCTGATGCTTTCTGATGCTTGAATCTTACTTGAATACTCTCCACTTGCCTGGATCAGTACATCTAAACCAAAATTCATGTTCAAGACTTTCAGCACAAAGCAGTCAGCTTCACTGGGATCCACCAACCCCCTTAGATGTTCCTCCTTTCCAGTATTAGTGTACAGTGACCGTGATGTGTGATATCTACAAATGCACTGCAGTACTGATCTTGACCAGTTCGTATCAATGATTTTGGAACAGACTCTCTCAAGTCTCTTCATAACAGTGCACTATTTTCAGAGTATTATCCTGGGAAATCTCCCCCTAATCTATTTCAGGTCCTTGATATCCTTCCCAAATTATGGTGTTTAGGATTGTATACAATACTTGAGCTGAGGTCTATTCTCTTGGCAAAGCGCAGTATCCCCTTAGCTTTCTTAACTGGTTTTGCAAAGTGATTGGCACTTTCAAAGGTTTGTCTTCACACAACACAAGGACCTTTTACTCTTTTCACATCCTTCAACATGGCATCAGATTATGTTACCGTCCTTCTAAATTACATCATTCACACCTGTGTAGGAAGGAACTGCAGATGCTGGTTTATACCGAAGATAGACACAAATTGTTGGAGTAACTCAGCTGGTCAGGCATCATCTCTGGAGAAAAGAAATAGGTTGGAACCCTTCTTCAGGCTGAAAGATAGAGAAGGCCAGAACAAAATAGGGCCAGCAACAGATGACCTCAGGAAGGGTGGAATCCATAATGGCCCATTGTTGGCTGGGGAAGATGTGCTAACAATATGGTTACAAGGATGAAAACAGTGGAATTAGCAGGATGATTGGGGTGGAGGGAATAAATGGAGGAGTTACGTGAAATTAGAGAAACCAACATTCATAGCCGCACTGGGTTGTACGCTTGGGCAGTTTACGGCCCAGTGGTATGAACGCTGATGTACTGGGCTGAGTCCATTGGTCTTTGGGTTCCTGTGCATTGGATTTGCTGTACCAGCCTATATTGCAAAATCCTTTCAACAATGCATCTGTCAAAGTTTGTTTGCCTTGAAATCTGAAATATTAGCTCAGTTCATCTTTCCACAGATGGCGCCTGTCCTGCTGAACATTTCAAACACTTTCTCTTTTAAATGGCTACTGCATTTTTTTTTCCATTAATAGGCTCGGTGCGTTCTTTTGGACATTGTCTACTCGAACGACCTTCACACTTCCTTTTGGACTAGCAAATGCTTCAAGATTTTTTGAAAGATCAACAGCTGAAGTGCATGAGCCACAGTCCTCTTGTCATTCCTTATAAACAGGCACCATGCCAGGTTTCACACATCCTTTCTAGGCAGCTAGCCGACTTAATATAATCACAATATGGTTGGTTGCCCTGGCCTTTTAAAGTGTTGTTGGGATTCCCAGTGTTGGCTCAAAAATATCATTGTAATTTTGGCTTCATACTCAGGTTCATCTGCAATTTTATGTGTGCATTTTATCTCGTTGCTGTATAAGACTACATTGCAAGATTTTTATAGTGTTCCCCTTTCTAAGCAGTCTTATCATAAAACTTAATTTGCATCCAGCAATATGTTCTGGGTAGGAATTTCTCTGGGACTTCCAACGGCTCTCCACACGAGAGTGCACCGATAAAGCCATTTGCAATTTACTCAGGTATAATATTTGCATTATGTTTGCTCCATAGTTTAATTACATAGAGAGTCCTTTCTGGTCATGTGGAAACTTGACCACATCCTATATTGTTTTTCCTATCACTATTGCTAATCAATACACTCAAAAAATACTCAAACAGAATGTCTGAATATTCTCAGTGACAGGAGAGTTATAACCTGCACAGCTTAATTGCCAGGTTTTATGCTGGTTTGTACTTGATACAGAAAGGCCTTCATAGGTGATCTTAATAACAAGGGTGCTGATGATGAGGAATTATCTGAAAGGAAAGAGAAAACGTGAAATCTAAAGCCCAAGGCCTTACCTGTCTCAGGTAAACACATTAACACATATGTAGGTATGTTATTAGGGTCAGAGTCATAGAATCACAGAGTTATACATCATAGAAGCAGGGCCTTCAGTCCAACTCATCCATGCCAACCAAGCTATCTACCTGAGCTAGTACCGAGTGCCTACGTTTCCCCATATCCCACTATACTTTTCCTACTTATGTATCCGTCTAAAAGTCTTTTAAATGTTTTAATTCTACCCACCTCTAACGCTTCCACTGGTAGCTCGATCCATATACCATGTGTGAAAAAGTTGCCTCTCAGGTCACTTTTAAATCTTTTCTCTCACCATAAACCTATGCCCTTTGGTATTAATCAGTCTGAAGAAAGGTTCCGAACTGAAATGCCTTTGTCCTTTCCCTTTTGCTGGTGTTGAGTACCTCCAGCACTTTGGTTTTTGCTCAAGATTTCAACATCTGCAGTCCCTTGTGTCTTCTCCAATATTTAACATTTACACCTTGGGAAAAGACTGACTATCTACCCTGTCTATGTCTGTCATGATTTTGTATCCCTTTGTGAGATTACCTCATAGCCTTCTACGCTCCAGGAAAAAAAACTGTTGGCCTATTCAGCCTCTTCTTTTCACTCAACCCTTCCAGCCCGATAGCATCCTTGTTAATCTTTTCTGCACCCTTTCCAGCGTATTCATATTATTCCAGTGACAGTGACCTTAAAAAGCTAGAGCTAAAGGAGTAGGAGTATAATGGGAATTGTTGTCATTAGTGCAAACAAAACAATTCTCAAAATTACAGTGACCCTAAGGAGAATCTATTCTTGAGACAAAAGTTCATTTTCTTCTGGCCGGTATGACACCCTTCATGACTGTCTTGGAGACATCAGCAGGGTCTAAAGTATCAAAGGCCACTGATTTGTGTTGCAACTTTTAGACTACTTGTTAATGTTTAATTTTGGAGCTGAAGACAAGTTATTCACCTGAATAATTAGCAGAGCAGCAAGAAACTAGGACAGATGAGCAACTTTATTAAAACAAAATGTTAAAATGTTTACACTGACATTGGTCAAGGAACACCAGCCTCAGTTTAGAAGGTCTGCTGGCTCAGAGTTGGCTGGTAGTTTTCTGATGAAAGGCAGGTATCAAACATGGTGGCAGGGTGAGATGAGAAGATATGTAGGAAGGAACTGCCATGCTGCTTTACACTGAAGGTAGACACAAAATGCTCAAGTAACTCAACGGGTTGGGCAGCATCTCTGGAGAAAAGGAATAGGTGATGTTTCAGGTCAAGACCCTTTTTCAGAGTAAGAGTCAGAGGAGAGGGCAACTAGAGGTATGAAAAGGTACAGAACAAACCAGAGCCAGCACCGATGAGGAGGAGGAGGAGGAGGAGGAGGAGGGAGGGGGAGGAGGGGGGGAGGGGGGGAGGAGGGGGAGGAGGAGGAGGAGGAGGAGGAGGAGGAGGAGGAGGAGGAGGAGGAGGAGGAGGAGGAGGAGGAGGAGGAGGAGGAGGAGGAGTTGCCTATCACATGAGTTTTGCGTGCTCTCCAAAGGGTGCAGAATATGGTTCTCAGCATTGCAACAAAACAGTTTTGTAGGCAAATTCTATGGGGTGGATATTGATTTGTGTATCAGGGCATAAGCGTTTAAAAAAATTTCAAAAAATTCTGGTCATCTGCAATCATGTTTGATCATGACTTGGCCCTCTCCTCATCCAAAATCTTGGAACATTAAATCTAACAGAAATGTATTTTCATTAGGGAGTCTGGGCTGGTTTAATATTATTTTCTGATGGTCAGTTAAGGATGGACATAACGCTAACCTGAACAGAAATGTAATCAAAGCTGAATTAGCAGAAAACGGTTTATTAAGAATAAAGGCCCTAAACTGCCCTTCAAGACGAGGCAGAAATAAATATGCACCTCCTGCAACCTGCACATCCTGCATTGCATTTAGTGCTCATGATGTGGCCTCCTCTCCATTGGCAGGACTGGGCATTGAATAGGAGCTTGAGTTCTGGTCACAACAGCCATCTTGAGCTTCCACGTATGTTATTTCAAATCTCCTTGCAATTCCCACATTGACCCATCTGTCCTTGGCCTTCTCGACTGTAATAGTGAAGCCAAACGCAGACTCGGAGACCGACACCTTGTATTCTGCTTGGGTAGCCTGTAATCCAAAGGCACGAACATTGCATTTTCCATTGTGTTCGGTTCCCACTCTTACCCAGTCCACCATTGTTCTATCTTCCCTTTTTCAGCTTTTCCATTCCAACCCTACTCCCCCCTCCCATCCCACTATCACTTCTATATACTAGCTACCTTCCCTCTACACTCTTAGTCCTGAAGCTACATCTTGACCCAAAATATCAAATATCTGTTTGCCTCCACAGAAGCTGCTTGCTCTTTCCATCAGTTTATTTTTTGTTTCAAACTAAATTGAGGGCACAGAGTACGTTTAAGGTTTATGTTTAGAGATACAGCGCGGAAACAGGCCCTTAGGCCTACCGAGTCCGCACAGACCAGCGATCCACGCACACTAACACTATCCTACACACACAAGGGACAATTGTGCATTTATACCAAGCCAATTAACCTATATACCTGTACGTCTTTTGTATGAGGGAGGAAACCGAAGATCTCGGAGAAAACCCACACAGATCACGGGGGGATCGTATAAACTCCAAACAGACAGCACCTGTAGTCAGGATCAAACCCAGGTCTCTGGTGCTGTAACACAGTAGTTCTACAGCTACACAACCTTGAGGTGAAAAGATAAACTTAAAATAAACCTTTGAACAAATACTTGGATATGAATGGTATAGAGGGATTTGGGCATCTTGGCTGGCATGAACATGTTTTGCTGAAGGGCTTGTTTCTGTGTTCTATTACTTCATGATGCTAGGACACCTGTTCCTATGTTTGTTATAGATTGGTGCAGCTAATACCTCTGTCTTGGACATCTGGTGTGTCTCTTAAGAGCATGCTAGATTCTTATTTTAGGTTCTAACTGACAAACACATTTATCAAAGATAATGGAACACAATTAATTTGCAGTTATGCAACTTGGTATTTACATTTGACATTAAATTTCAGCAAGACCATGCACATCTAAGAAAATAATAATTATAAACAAATTTCTAGAGGAACTCAATGGGTCAGGTAGCATCTTTTGAGGGAAACTGATAGATAACTGTTCAGATTGGGACTATTCTTCAGACTGAACTAAACTGAAAAAGGATCCCGGCCTGAAATGTCATCTGTTCATTGCCTTCCACAGATGCTGACTGACCCATTGAATTCCTTCAGCAGTCTGTTTTTACTTAAGATTCTAGCATCCACTGCCTCTTGAGTATCCATTGAGAAAATAACAAGACCTTAAACTGCTAAACTGCATCATTTGTACATGATAATCCCTTTTTTCCTTTTTTTTGTCAATTTGAGGGATTTTGCACCTGATTCTACTCTCATTTGAAGACTCAGATAGCTTACATTTTCAACCCATTTGAAACCTTTTGATGTGGATAAGGTTCCCGTTATAGAAAACACTTATTTTTTTTATTTTAATTGATTAAATCGAAATAAAGTAGTCCAGAGGGGATCTGATCAAAGCTCAGTCCAATTGTACATTACTTCCATTCCTTGGTATCTCAATCGCTTTGAAAAAAGAGTCAATATTATGTTAGGCTTTTCATTATTTTTCATACCTGCACACAAACTCTAATTGATCTGTGCATCTGGATTGACATATTGCTTTCCTCTCTACTTTGCTCTATTAAGAAAATATGATTACTTATCTGATGCGGATAATTATACATCTCACCACAAGGAATCATTTTTTTCAAACGTTTTAACTCACTCATTTAATCTTTCATAATCTCCTGTCACCTCCCCTCCATACCAATTTATGACATATTCTGTGTCTCCCAACAGATAAATCTTCAATGTACAACATCCTTTTCTGACCAAGTCACTGAAGCACAATGTCCTCAATAGTTCCACACAAAATTGTGCCAACCAGAGGCTTTTCCATTCATCCCTATTCTTTGTCTTCTGTCTCTCAAACAACATCCCCCAATGTTGGTCAGGATCACAGAATCGTAGAATGCTTATAACATGGAAGCATACAATTCTGTCTATTGAATCCATACTAATTCCATGTAAGAACTCTCTAGTTAGTCTCACTCTCCACCCATCCACTATAGTCCTGCAATTATTTTTAATATACTGTACTTATTCACTTCCATTTGAATGCACCAATTGAACTTTCCTCCAATGGTATCTTCAATAGACAAGAGACAATAGACAATGGGTGCAGGAGTAGGCCATTTGGCCCTTCCAGCCAGCACCGCCATTCAATGTCATCATGGCTGATCATCTCCAATCAGTACCCCTTTCCAGCCCTCTCCCCATATCCCCTGACTATGCTATCTTTAAGAACACTATCTATTGTACCCGCCTCAACTACTTACTCTGGCAGCTCGTTCCTTATACCCACCGTCCTCTGTAGGAAAAGTTTCCCCTCAAGTTCTTACTAAATCTTTCCTTTCTCATCCTAAATCTATGCCCTCTAGTTCTTGATTTCCCTGCCTGGGAAAATAATTAAGTGCCTTCACTCTATCCATGCCCCTTGCAATTTTATAAATCTTACTCTACAAGATCACCCCCCAATCTCCTACATTCCAAGGAATAAAACCCTGGTCTGCCAAACCTTTCCCTATTGCCCAACCTCTCCCTTCAAATTGCTGAATTTATTCTGAAATCCTGAGGGTTATAATGTGTCTAGAATCGTGCTTACTTTGGAGCTTCATGGGAATAGTGTAAGTGACTCAAGGTGGACAGGTCAGATGGGGAGATACTTTTGGGGAGCTAAAGAGTTCGGCTACAGATCCCTCTTTACATTTATGTTGTTAAGGGTCCTGCAATTAACTGTGCATTTTTATCTTACATTTGATCTCCCGAAGTGCAGAACCTCACATTTATCTGCATTAAACTACCTTCCCTGAACTTTTTACTCTCACTTACACCAGTAGCAAGTAGATTCGTTAGATCATGTGAGTGGGAAGGAAGATGGCAGATCAAGCATCTTTGCAATGAAGGAAAAAATTGATGTTATCTATTTTGGAAGGAAGGAAAAAGAAGCAAAACTCTTTCAATTGAGTTAGATTATAAAATGCTGTATAGATGTTTAAGAAGGAACTGCAGATGCTGGAACAATCGTAGGTAGACAAAAATGCTGGAGAAACTCAGCGGGTGAGGCAGCATCTATAGAGCGAAGGAATGGGTGATGTTTCGGGTCTGATGAGGGGATGGGGGGTCGGGAAGAAGAAAGGAAGAGGCGGAGACAGTGGGCTGTGGGAGAGCTGGGAAGGGGAGGGGAAAGAGGGAGAAAGCAAGGACTACCTGAAATTGGAGAAGTCAATGATCATACCGCTGGGGTGTAAACTACCCAAGCGAAATATGAGGTGGGACTCACTCTGGCCATGGAGGAGGCCCAAGACAGAAAAGTTGGATTCGGAATGGGAGGGGGAGTTGAAGTGCTGAGCCATCGGGAGATCAGGTTGGTTATTGCGAACTGAGTGGAGGTTTTGGGCAAAGTGATCACCAAGCCTACGCTTGGTCTCACCGTTGTAGAGCAGCTGGAGCAGTGGATGCAATAGATGAGGTTGGAGGAGGTGCAGGTAAACCTCTGCCACACCTGGAAAGACTGCTTAGTTCTTGAATGAAGTCAAGGGGGGAGGCAATGCGACAAGTGTAGCATTTCCTGCGTTTGCAAGGGAAAGTACCAGGGGAGGGGTGGTTTGGGTGGGAAGAATTGACCAGGGAGTTACGGAGGGAGCGGTCTCTGTGGAAAGCCGACAGGGAGGAGATGGAAATATGTGGACAGTGGTGGGATCCCGTTGGAGGTGGCGAAAATGTCGGAGGATTATCTGTGGTATGTGATGGCTGGTAGGGTGGAAGGTGAGGACAAGGGGGACTCTGCCCTTGTTACAAGTGGGGGGATGGGGAGTGAGAGCAGAGTTACGGGGTATAGAAGAGACCTTGGTGAGAGTGGGCGGTGTGACTCTCGTTTGCAGCGGCCTCTGCAGTCCGTCTGTCTTTATATTATTTTTGTCTCGTTTTTATGTCGTTTTTTTTTTTTTTTTTTGTCGGGGTATGTGTGTGGGGGGGTGGGGGTGGGGGTGGGGTGGGAAACTTTAAAATCTTTCCCCTGCACGGGAGACCCGACCTTTTCTTTGTCGGGTCTCCGTTGTCGTTGGGGCTGGGCAACGTGGAGCGGCCTCCAGCAGGAACGACCTGGGGCTCCAGTTGCGGAGCTGCGGACTAATCACCATCGTGGGGCTGGCCGAGTCCGGAGCGGGTGGAGCTGTGGTGGAGCGCTGCTGCGACCCCCGGAGATTCGGAGGCTACAACCGCGGGTCTGGCGGACGGCAACACCGGAAGCCCGCGGGTCCCCTGGTGGGAGACCGCTTTTCGGGGCTTCTGCAGCGGCGACTTCTCCCGCCCGAGTTGCGGGGTTGAAGAGCACCTGGAGCGGGGCTTTACATCGTCGCCCCGCGCGGCTTGGAATGGCCGCCGGACTTTGCGAGCGCACGCCGGGGCTCTAACACCAAGACCCGGTGCGCGACCTTGCATTAACCGGCGTGGCTTTAATGGCCGCGGGATAATCACCATCGCCCGCCGGGGGCTTTGACTTTGACTCTGACATCGGGGGGGGGGGGAGTGCAGTGGAGAGATACGTTTTTTTGCCTTCCATCACAGCGCTGTGATGGATGTATGTGTAAATTGTGTTGTGTCTCGGGTCTTCTTCGTTTTGTAATGTATGGCTGCAGAAACGACATTTCGTTTGGACCTCAACGGGGTCCAAATGACAAATTTGTCCAAAAGACAAATAAATAAATTGTATTGTATAGTCGAAGAGGGGCGCCCCCATTCCCTGAAGAATGAGGACATCTCCGATGCGCTGCTTTGGAACATCTCATCCTGGGTGCAGATGCGGCGTAGACAGAGGAATTGCGAGTAGGGGATAGAAATGTCTTTGGGAGTCCTGGTGAATGAAACACAAAATATTAGCATGCAGGTGCATAGATTTGTTAGGAAGGTTAATAGGAGGCTGGACTTCATTGCAAGAGGATTGGAGAATAAAAGAGAAAATGCTGGAAAAAAATTCAACAGATCAGGCAGCATCTGTGGAAAGAGAAACAACATTTCAGGTTTCAGGTCAAGTTTGCTTCTGGCCCATTCTTAGTCATGTGTGTGACCAAAAATATGAAACATTGTGGAATACATCTCTTCTAATTCCGAAAGCATTGCAGGCATATTGTTTTGTACTGTATGTATGATTCGTATTCTTTTAGGTTTATCGTGATTGCTTCTTTTTATTAGAAGCAATTGTACAAGGATAGGACGATCGGCATAACAATTATACGATTATTGTACAGCTTCATTGTTAACCTTATAACCTAAATTTTTAAAAAAAGAAAAAAGAAAAAGAAAGGAAAACAAGGAAAGAAGAAAAAAAAGAATGAAGATAAAATAGAAAAGAGCAGGAAAAAGATCCCTAAGCTACCAAAGCAGTGCAGAAGAAAGAAAAGGAAATAAGAAAAGAAAAGATGGAGATATACCTTTCCTCCCCCCTCCCCCCCCCCTCCCCCTCACGCATCATAGCATCGGATTTAATTTAAATTTGTGTTTAACCATTCTGTTGTTGTAAAAATTCAGTAAATGGTATCCATGTCTTAAGAATTTGATCTGGTTTATCCGCCAAGACAAGCCTAATGTTTTCCAAGTGTAGTGTCTCGGACAAATTTTTTATGTTATGCTGACAATGTTTGTTTCAGGTCAGAGGTCAAATAATGTGGTCACGTGTGTGACACATGGATGCATTGTTTTTCATAACTCAGTTTTATCTTGCAAACTCCGTGAAGTTTAAAAAGTTAGAATGTTCATATCTTTAGCAGATATGCATTATAGTTATGTAGGTAGGAAAATAGCAATGAATAAGATTAATCTCTTACAATAATTTTTTATGCATTGCTTTATGTGATGCCATCTGGTCACGTGTGTGATATTTTGGTTCACTTTCCAAAGAATGGCCCTTCTGAGAAAGTTCTGAAGGGCATCCAGCCACTTACAACATTGAAGAATTATTTTTACAAGCACTTGAATTATCAACACAGATCTCAGAATACCAACAAGTACTGACTTAATATGATGGGTACTCAATAGTCACCATGGACACGGTGGGCAAAAGGGCATTTTATTTGAAGAAGGGTTTCGTCCTGAAACGTTGCCTATTTCCTTGCTCCATAGATGCTGCCACACCCGCTGAGTTTCTCCAGCATTTTTGTCTACTTTTGATTTTCCAGCATCTGCAGTTCCTTCTTGGGCATTTTATTTGCATTGTATTATTCCATGACTCTGATATTGTGAGTATGACTGGTTCTTTTCCACAGTGATGCCTGATCTGCTGAATGTTTCTCGCATTTCTTGGCTTGTTTCAGAATTCTAGCATTTGCATTTTTTCTTAAATTTTAGTAAAAATGAGGCTACACACAGAGTGCTGTGTACTGCTCTGCTCTCCATATTTAAGGAGGGACATGCTTGGTTTACAAGCAATGCACAGAATATTCACCAGGTTCATTCTTGGAATGACACAGGTAATGAATGAATCAGTTGTGCAGATTGGACCTAAAATTAATGATATTGAGAAGAAAATTGAGGTGATTTCACTGAAACAAATAAGATTCAAAAAGGGATGAACAAAATGGATCCTAAGAGAATGTTTTCCCTTGTGGGATGTCTAGAAATGGGAGGCACATTTTCAGAATGAAGTCTCATGTGTCTAAGACAGGGATTACTGAAATTTTCCTCTCCAAGAGAATTGTGAATCTTTTGAATTCCCTTTCCTACAGAGCTCTGGAGGTAGAGTGATTGAATATATCCAAGGTGGAAACTGACCAAATAATGGACATAGGTTTAAAGCGAGGGTGAAAGGTTTAATAGGACGCAGAGGGGCAACTTTTTTACTCAAAGAATGGTTGGTGTATGGAACGAGCAACATGTATGGAGTGTAGGTAAGGAGGCGTATGGAGGTGGTTGTGGCAGGTACTATCACAATGTTTAAAAACATTTGGATAGGTACGTGGATAAGATAGGTTTACAAAGATATGGGCCAAATGCAGGCAGGCGGGACGAGTGTAGATAGGGCATGTTGGTAGGTGTGAGCAAGTTGGTCCGAAGGGGCTGTTTCCACGCTGCATAACTCTCTCCTCTATCCATCCTCTTTCCAATTTTTATTTCCCCCTATTTTTTAATGGGAAGGGATGTATGAATTTCGGTTTACTCTACCTGATGTGTAGAATAGAAATTTGAGAGAATGTGGTGAACTATACAACAGCACTTCATATTCCGCTTGGATAGCTTATAATGTATGAACATTGAATTCTCCAATTTGAAGTAATATAACCCCCTGCACCCTCTCCCTTTGTGTATCTCCCCCAATCCCAGTGCACATCTATTTCTCCCACCAGCCTGTTCCCCCCATCCCTTTCCACCTATATCCCTCGCTCTGGCTTTGCATTTTACTCATCTGATTTTGTCTCCTTTTCATCTCTCGTCTTTGTCACTTACTCCACCCATCTGCTAACCCCCCTCATTTGTATCCACCTATCACTTGCCAGGTCTTGTCCTGTCCACACCATTTCCAGCGTTCTCCCCTCCTACCACAATCAGTCCGAAGAACGGTCCTGAACTGAAACATCGCCTATCAATTCCCTCCGCAGTTGCTACCCAACCCGCTGAGTTACTCCAGCACTTTTTGTTTTGCTCAAGATTCCAGCATCTGATGTTCCTTGCTCATACATTCAGAATCAGAATCAGAATCAGAATCAGATTTTATTCGCCATGTTTTGCAACATACGAGGAATTTCACTGGCCAGGTCAGTCATACAATTAAAAGCAACAGACTCAAAAACACATTTTAACATGAACATCCACAGCAGTGAGTCCTACACATTCCTCACTGTGATGGAAGTCAAAATAAAGTTCAAGTCCTTCCTTTTGTTCTTCCTCCGTCGGGGGCCTCAACCCCTCCGTTGACGGGACGATCTTGACTCCTGTAGTCGGCGGCGTTCGGGCCCTCCGCGTCGAGGCGTTCAGCTCCTGCATTGGGGGGTTGTCCGCTCCCCCACGCCGGGCAATCGAACCTCGCGTCGGGGCTGGTCGAACCTTCTGCGGCATTGGAGCTCCCAACTAGCCTCTCCCGAGACTGCAAGCCCTTGATGGTAAGTCCACAGGTCGCGGTGGGAGCGATCCCAGGCAAGGGATCTGCTCCGATGTTAAGTCTGCACCCCGTGGTGGGGCTCACGACAGTCCAACGAGGCCTCCAGCTCCAGCGATGGTAGGCCGCAGAGCCCGGAGAATGTGATCCGAAAAATTGATCACATCTCCGGGAAGGTAGGAACTTGAAAAAAAGGTTCCCCCGATCCCCTCCCCCCTCCCCCCACATAAAACAAACCAAGGTACATTAAAACAAACTTTTAACAAACTCTAAAAATAACAAAAAGATGAAAAAACGAACAGACTGCTGGCAGGGCTGCCATCTCGCCAGAGCCCCTGGTGGTGGAGCTTCTTAATACCTTGTATAGGAGCAACATAACCAGAGAGTAGCAAGAAAGATGATACTATTGGCAATAACCCACTCACAACAAATTGATTTTGACACAGATTCTTGATGCCAATGATTTGAAAGGATTTTTACCTAAATGGGTGCATTTAAATCAGTAAATGGAGAAACATTTTACTGTGGTATAATTAAAAAGAAACCAATCAATTAAGGGAGAAATTTCCTGAGACCAGCTAGCCTTCCAATTCAAGTTGCCTGGCTGTCATTTACAGACAGAAGCAGATCTGAAATGACTTTACAAAATTAAACTGCCAAAGTAAATCATCTTTTTGATATTAATGCTTCATTAATCTTTCTCCCCAGGCTGCGTTGTTCACTAATTCCTCCACAAAATCACCCTGGATTACATTTTAAATTTAAATTATACCATGAGTTAAAAAATGGCAATCCGCACTGTCTAATGCAAATCAGCACTTAAAATTGAAAAGCAGCTACATAGGACAGCATTCTCTACAGCCTTGGCGCACATACTAGTGAAAGATTAAAATATTAAATTTCTTTGGCTTCTGAGGGACTGAAGTGGCCCACAGATAAGGAGGAACAGCTTGCAGATTAGAAACAAATGTTGTTTATACACCTGCAAAGAAGAAGCATTTGCTACAGGATTTTCCCCATAATAACATTTTAGTTGAAGTCCACAGTCTGTTCCAACATTACCTTTTTTTTTCTCCTGAAAAAAGGAATTTGTCTTTGGAATAAATTCACAAAACAGATGGTCATATCTACAAGCACCAGGTCTGAAGCATCTTTCAGTGCAAAATTAAAATCTGACCCACTGCCAAATTTTCATCAGCTCCCTTATTCATATGTCTGTGTTTTACTTTGAATTGTCAGTTCACATTTAAAATACAATTTGTAAGATCAAAGGCCTCAGGGAATTAGTAACATGCAATTGGGGATAACTGACAGGAAGAGAACAATTTGGAATATCTCAAAGGTTCTGAAAAATGATAGCAATAGGCTCTCAATTTAAATAAACGGCATAACAAAGGATTGTGACTTGAAGCAAAAATGACCTACCAATTTTCTCATATCTTAAATAGCATTTAATCATAAGCCCAAGTTAATTTTTTTTTGAAAGGCTAATATTTTATTTTAAAGATAATAAAATCACAATCATTGCTCTAATATTAAAATTAAAAGTGAGGATCATGTGCCTTACTCTGGTGTCATAAAAGCATACTGTTTATATTGTTCTGATACATACTAACATCTTTGAATATTCAGACTTAGTTATTATAGCCCAATATAAACATTTTGTTTCAGATAGCTCACCCTTTTAAAAACATAAATGGAATTGGAAGGACATGATATGTAGTAGTAGTAGTGAAGTTGGGGATGGCATCAAACAGGAAATTAGAAATGCGTGCAACAAAGGCAAAACAGTTATAATGGGTGACTTCAATCTACATATAGATTGGGTGAATCAAATTGGCAGGGGTGCTGAGGAAGAGGATTTCTTGGAATGTATGCGGGATAGTTATCTAAACCAACATGTAGAGGAACCAACGAGAGAGCAGGCTATTCTAGACTAGGTATTGAGTAATGAGGAAGGGTTAGTTAGCAGTCTTGTTGTGCGTGTCCCCTTGGGCAAGAGTGACCATAATATGGTTGAGTTCTTCATTAGGATGGAGAGTGACATTGTTAATTCAGAAACAACGCTTCTGAACTTAAAGAAAGGTAACTTTGAGGGTATGAGACGTGAATTGGCCAAGATTGACTGGCAATTAGTTCTAAAAGGGTTGACGGTGGATATGCAATGGAAGGCATTTAAAGACTGCATGGATGAACTACAAAAATTGTTCATCCCAGTTTGGCAAAAGAATAAAACAGGGAAGGTAGTGCATCCGTGGATAACAAGGGAAATCACGGATAGTATCAAAGCAAAAGATGATGCGTACAAATTAGCCAGAAAAAGCAGCATACCAGAGGACTGGGAGAAATTCAGAGACCAGCAGAGGAGGACAAAGGGCTTAATTAGGAAAGGGAAAATAGATTATGAAAGAAAACTGGCAGGCAACATAAAAACTGACTGCAAATGTTTTTATATGTATGTGAAGAGAAAGAGATTAGTTAAAACAAATGTAGGTCCCTTGCAGTCAGAAACAGGTGAATTGATCATGGGGAACAAGGATATGGCGGACCAATTGAATAACTACTTTGGTTCCGTCTTCACTAAGGAAGACATAAATAATCTGCCGGAAATAGCAGGGGGCCCGGGGTCAAAGGAGATGGAGGAACTGAGTGAAATACAGGTTAGTCGGGAAGTGGTGTTTGGTAAATTGAATGGATTAAAGGCCGATAAATCACCAGGGCCAGATAGGCTGCATCCCAGAGCACTTAAGGAAGTAGCTCCAGAAATAGTGGATGCATTAGTGATAATTTTTCAATACTCTTTAGATTCTGGAGTAGTTCCTGAGGATTGGAGGGTAGCAAACGTAACCCCACTTTTTAAGAAGGGAGGGAGAGAGAAAACGGGGAATTACAGACCAGTTAGTCTAACATCGGTAGTGGGGAATCTGCTAGAGTCAGTTATTAAAGATGGGATAGCAGCACATTTGGAAAGTGGTGAAATCATTGGACAAAGTCAGCATGGATTTACGAAAAGTAAATCGTGTCTGACGAATCTTATAGAATTTTTCGAGGATGTAACTAGTAGAGTGGATAGGGGAGAACCAGTGGATGTGTTGTATCTGGACTTTCAGAAGGCTTCGACAAGGTACCACATAAGAGATTAGGATACAAATTTTAATCACACGGTATTGGGGGTTCAGTATTGATGTGGATAGATAACTGGCTGGCAAACAGGAAGCAAAGAGTAGGAGTAAACGGGTCCTTTTCACAATGGCAGGCAGGGACTTGTGGGGTACCACAAGGCTCAGTGCTGGGACCCCAGCTATTTACAATTTATATTAATGACCTGGATGAGGGAATTGAAAGCAACATCTCCAAGTTTGCGGATGACACTAAGGTAGGGGGCAGTGTTAGCTGTGAGGAGGATGCTAGGAGACTGCAAGGTGACTTGGATAGGCTGGGTGAGTGGGCAAATGTTTGGCAGATGCAGTATAATGTGGATAAATGTGAGGTTATCCACTTTGGTGGCAAAAACGGGAAGGCAGACTATTATCTAAATGGTGGCCGATTAGGAAATGGGGAGATGCAGCGAGACCTGGGTGTCATGGTACACCAGTCATTGAAAGTAGGCATGCAGGTGCAGCAGGCAGTGAAGAAAGCGAATGGTATGTTGGCTTTCATAGCAAGAGGATTTGAGTAAAGGAGCAGGGAGGTTCTACTGCAGTTGTACAGGGTCTTGGTGAGACCACACCTGGAGTATTGCGTACAGTTTTGGTCTCCAAATCTGAGGAAGGACATTATAGCCATAGAGGGAGTGCAGAGAAGGTTCACCAGACTGATTCCTGGGATGTCAGGACTTTCATATGAAGAAGGACTGGATAGACTTGGCTTATACTTGCTAGAATTTAGGAGGGGATCTTATAGAAACGTACAAAATTCTTATGGGGTTGGACAGGCTAGATGCAGGAAGATTGTTTCCGATGTTGTGGAAGTCCAGGACAAGGGGTCACAGCTTAAGGATAAGGGGGAAATCCTTTAAGACTGAGATGAGGAAAAACTTTTTCACACAGTGGTGAATCTCTGGAACTCTCTGCCACAGAGGGTAGTTGAGGCCAGTTCATTGGCTATATTTAAGAGGGAGTTAGATGTGGCCCTTGTGGCTAAAGGGATCAGGGGGTATGGAGAGAAGGCAGGTAAGGGATACTGAGTTGAATGATCAGCCATGATCATATTGAATGGCGGTGCAGGCTCGAAGGGCCGAATGGCCTACGCCTGCACCTATTTTCTATGTATCTATGTATCTATACACATCTAAGCCTCTTTCTCCCTCTAGCTTCATATTGCTTCATAATTCACTTAAGTGACCGCAAAACATAAGAATATAAGAAATAGTGACTGGAGTAGACTATGCCGTCCATCAAACCTGCACCCAGTAAAATCTGACAGCCTCAACTTCAATTTAGTGTCTGTTTCCCACAACCCTTAAAATATCAAAGAGACTTGATGGTGTTAACACCATGGGAGAGTCAGGAACCAGGGCCTGCAACAGGATCAGAAGTGGAGATGAGAAGAAACTTTATGCCCCAGGAGGTTGTGAATCTTGTAGACAGGAGTTGGCTCCCACTAGGGAATCGATTTGCTAAACCTTGCCCACCTCTGCCCTGAAACTGTTTATTCAACATTCACCATTCCCTGTCATAGATAATTCTGAAGATTCACAACCTTAAAGAAAGGAGATCTACTAATTCCCTAGTCTTGCATCTGTGTTTCTGACCCATACCACATCCCTGGTTCTAGATTCTCCCACACCAGTAAAGCAGTCCACCCTTTCATAATATTTGACATTTTAAGATCACTTCTAATTCTTTGAAACTCTAATGTAAGAATCCATCCTGGTCTATTATTTTTCCACAGACAATCTCTGCATCTTGGACCATCTCAAACATTGAAGTGAGAATGCTCAATTCGTGCTATTGGAATGGGTTCCATGATTTTGACCCACCTACCATAAGTTAGAATGATGGGGTAGCAAGCTTTTCTTTTGCCTGCTGTAGGTTGGTGACTTTCACCTCTCCTCTGATACAACACCTCCTGAACGAACCTGAATCTGTTCTTTCCTACAAAACCAGCATCTGCAGTTCCTTCCTACACATTTTGTCTGCTCCACTGCAAAATCTCCTCAAGGTATGTCTACTTTGAAGAAGTTCTCCGATGAGAGTTCTGCAACATCCTCTCTCACTGCCCCCCCTCTGTGCCTCTATCATTGTTACTTTTGGAATATCTTTTATTCATTGTTCTTTATCTCTCCACATCATCATCTATATCTCTCGTTTCCCTTATCCCTAACTAGTCTGAAGAAGGGGCACGACCCGAAACGTCACCCATTCTTTCTCTCCAGAGATGCTGCATCTGTTGCTGAGTAACACCTGCTTTTTGTGTCTATCTTCTGAATCTGTCTGGATGGGGTTAAACTAGACAAAGCTCACAATGCAGAAGGATGTACTATTCTTTTGATAGGTTAGTGTACTATATATACCATAGAAACACTATTTTTTTTTTTTTTTTTAAATTTGCAACAAATGGCACTTATGTATTATGTAATGTGTCTGTCTGTATGTACATCTATGTTATAAGTTTAATGTTGATGAAATGTTGGAACCTGTACCGAGCTGTACTGATAACAAATTCCACCAGCCTGGCTGTGTGGTCATTAAAATATACAATACAATACAATACAATATTCCCTTTAACTTTAAAAACTATAAAAATTGAGAAAAGAAGACAATTAGATTGAAAGAATGACATGTCCCAGTTGCTGGACATTTTAATTCTCCTTCCCATTCCTACAAAGACCTTTCTGTCCCCAGTCTCCTCCATCTTCAGAGTGAGGCTAAACACAAATTGGAGGAACAGCATCTCATATTTCGCATGGGCAGCTTACAGCCCAGTGGTATGATTATTGATTTCTCTCACTTGAGGCAGCCCCGGCATTCCCTCTCTCTCTATCCCTCCCCCACCCGTCGCACTAGCTTCTCATTTTCGCCCTACAAACAGCTTACATTGGCTGGTGTTCTTTATCATCGTCACTTTTTTGCATATCTTTCTTTCATTGTTCTTTATCTCTCCACATCAACGTCTATATCAAGTCAAGTCAAGTCAATTTTATTTCTATAGAACATTTAAAAACTGTTGACCAAAGTGCATTACATCAGTGCAGGTACTAATGTGCTACATACAATGGTACATAGATCTAACAATATATACATAAATACATACATACAGCGCTCCCTCAAGAAACGTATATCTCTCGTTTCCCTTATCCCTAACCAGTCTGAAGAAGGGTCTCGACCCGAAACGTCACCTATTCCTTCTCTCCAGAGATGCTGCCTGTCCCGCTGAGTTACTCCAGCTTTTTGTGCCTATCTTCGGTTTAAACCAGCATCCGCGGTTCCTTCTTACACATGTCACCATGTTAGTCCAATTATTTATTTATTTTGGTCAGAGTTATTGTCTGACTAACTGGTTTGGCATTTTGTTCAGATGTTTATAAAAGTTGATGTAAAAGTCCTACTGGTGCTTCACGGTGTGTTGGGATGTGAAAATTAATAATTTTTATGTATGACGGTCACAAAACAGCTTTTATTATACAACCTGCAAATCTGCCTTTATTGACCATTTTACAACCTGTTCAACAGAGCCAAATGCATTGAAGTGTATCTGCATTAATATTTTCTTGAGCCATCAGAGGTATTAACATTAGTAGAAGAATATTTACTCAAATATTGATGCAGTGTTCATTAAGAAACACTTAACTCATAAGAAAACCATTTTGTTTTCTTTTAGTTGCACATGCTTGCTGCATATCTGGCTGCACAAGGGCCCTTGTCCTTCTGGATGGCTCTAGTTGTGAGTTTGGTTGGGGGAGATCCAATACTGACAGGAGATCTTTCCACGAGTGTACCATTGAAGTAATGTCCTGTATTTCCAACTATTTATAAGTCACAGTCACACTTTTCTGAACCCAACTAAATCTGTTAAAATCAGACATGCACACCTGTGTGAAAATTGGACTAAGTGAGCTTTTTATTATAGCAATTGTCCAGTTGACTTGCTAAGATGTTGAGTTTGACCCACGGTGTGAGAAAAAACATGAATGTAAACTCAGCCGGAAGGCCATTTATCAATGTGTTTATTTGGCCAAAATGTTGGCACCTATTCCGAAACAGTAGGTTATCAAATTAAATATAACACTCGCAATTAGACACATGTTAAAGCACTTCACACATCAAATTACTTTTTGAAGTGCACAGGCAGCTTTAAAGGCATGCAATCTTATGAGTTAAGTGTTTCTTAATGAACACTGCATCAATATTTGTGTAGACATTCTTCTACTAATATTAATACCTCTGATGTTTCACGAATGTATTAATGCAGATACTTCAATGCATTTGGGTCTGTTGAACAGGTTGTAACATAAAGCTTGACAAGCAGCTTTTTTTGTAATTTGTCATCTTAGATTGTATTCCCCACCACAGCTTTACTTTATGAAAAATATCATATTCAAAGTACATTGTAGCAATGATAATTATCGCCAAAGTCCCTTGGGTATGTAAGGGTCTCATTGTATGGTTGTTCCATGAAAATGAGAAAAATTAATTCAGGCAATTACTGGCTGGCTTGTAACTAACATAACTCATTGTGACCAACTTCAAAGGAAGTCCCTTGGACAAAGGTAGTTATGGAAATTCTCAGTGCCAGTCTAATTAAAAATGAACCAAATTGCAGCAAAGAAATCAGACCTATTATGATCCGTTTCCTTTCCCAATTAATACCTTGGAGCCTTCCCCAAGGTCTCCGCATAGTGTGCTCTATATTTGGGTCTACGGTTCATTTTCTTATCTTCTTTCATGGTCTTCTTCTTCAATACATAGAACATGAACATAGAACAGTATAGCACAGAAGCAGGCCCTTCGTTCCCATGCTGTCTCTACCAAACATGTTTGCACCAATGTAAACTAATCAAATGAGCCTGCATGTGGTTTATATCACTCCAATTCAAGTCCCAGTCTAAATGCATCTTAAATGTTGCTGTCATCTCTGCTTCTACTACCTCCCCAGGCAAGATGTTTCAGGCACCTACCACAAGCCCATCTCACAAATCCCCTTAGAGGGGAGCTCCTTAAAAAGGTGCATTCGAGGGCAAGTTTCAGAAATGTGAACTGCAGACAGTAGAAACAAGGAACCGCAAATGCTGATTTACACAAAAGGACACAAAGCGCTAGAGTAACTCAGTTAAGTAATAATCTTGTGATCTTTTAGAGGTGTGTCAGATCATGAGGGGATTAGATAGGGTGAACACACAGAATCCTTTCCACAGAGAAGGGAATAATGAACCAGAGGACATAGGTTTAAGGTGAGAAGGAAAAGATTTAATATAACCCCCCTCCCTCCACCTTAAATCTATGCCCTCTGGAAGTTGGAATGTTCATTCTGGGGGTAAACAATTTGACTATTTACCCTGGGCTATGCCTCTTACAGAGTAGAAAAACTGAGCTGTGCCACCTCTTGTCAGAACTAAAAGAATTTTGAAATTAAGAAGCTTTGAGATGTGGAAAAATGGGAAAGGGGAGAAGAGTATACAAGTATTGGAGAGGGCAAGAATGATTGAATGACCAGAAGGATGATGCCAGAAGGCCTGTGAAGTTTTAATGGGATCACAGAGTCATATAACACAGGAACAGGGTCTTCAGTACAACTTGCCCATGTTGATCAAGATGCCCCATCTACACTAGTGCCACCTGCCCATATTTGGCCCATATCTCTCAAAACCTTTCCTATCCATGTCTCTGCCCAAATGTCTTTTAAATGTTGATATAGTACCTGCCCCAACTACCTCCTCTGACAGCTTATGCATATACCCACCACACTCTGCATGAAACAGTTGCCGCTTAGGTTCCTATTAAATCTTTTCCCACTCATCTTAAACCTATGTCCTCTTGTTCATGATTCCCTTCTCTGGGGAAAAGACTATGTGCGTTCACCCTATCTATTCCCATCATGATATTACAGTATACACCTCTACAAGATCACTCCTTAGCTGAGTTCTCTAGCACTTAGTGTCCTTTTGTGTAAACTAGAAGCTGCAGATCCTTCTTTCTTCTATTGTCTGCAGTTCACTTGCATTTCCTAAATTTGCCCCAGAATAGTCCTTTTTTTAAAGTATAAAAATCATACACACACACACGCACGCACGCACGCACGCACGCAAGCACACACACACACACACACACACCCCCCCCCTGTGTAAGTCTGATTATTTATTTATTTTGGTCAGTGTCTTTGTATGATTAACTGCTTTATCATTCTGTTCAGATGTTTATAAAAGTTGATGTTAGGGATGAAATGTCTAAAGCTTTTGTGCCTTTCCTAAAGTGTAGAATTAAGGGCCTGTCCCACTTGGGCGTCATTTGCGCGTTATATACGCAACATCATTTACGCGTCACGACACATGACGCGCACGTGATGCACGCTTAGTGCGTGGTGACATAGGCAGTGACGCGCGGTCGCACGCGGCGCCCCAGGATTTTACGATTCACAAAATCTCCGCGCGCCCCTGCGTGACGCGCAAATGACACCCAAGTGGGACAGGCCCTTTAGATACAATCTTCCAGTTGTAGTTCATTCTGAAGAAACAAAATTATTGTATTACCTGCCATGCACTATGCCGCCCTTCCTCTCTTGCAGGTAGACAAAAGTGCTGGAGAAACTCAGCGGGTGCGGCAGCATCTATGGAGCGAAGGAAATAGGCAATGTTTCGGGCTGAAACCCTTCTTCAGACTGATGTTCAGACTGCCCCACCTCTTGCACCTTTCTTTCTTCTCCCCTTCCCCCTCAAAAGGTTGGGATCCCCCCCGGACAAATCCTCCTCCACGATAGTCTTCAAGGATGCGTTCTCAGTCCCTTTCTTTACTCCTTGTACACCCACGACTGTGCAGCCATGTACAAATCTAATACAATTTTCAAATTCCCCGACGACACCACCATTGTGGGCTGGATATCAAATAGTGATGCGACGGAGTATAGGAAGGAGATTGAAAACCTCATGTCCTGGTGTTGAGGCAACAAACTTCCTCTCACCGTCAGCAAGACAAAGGAGATGGTGAACGATTTCAGGAAGCAAAGCAGTACACATACCCCAGTTTGCATTGATGGTGCCGAAGTAGAGATGGTGGAAAACTGCAAATTCCTCGGAGTCAATATCACCACAACTTCTCCTGGACCACCCATATTGAAGTAACAACCAAGAAGGCATACCAATGCATCTAGTTCCTTAGAAGACTTAAGGGCCTGTCCCACTTGGGCATCATTTGCGCGTAATTTATGCGTCATCATTTCCGCGTCACGATGCACGCGTCGTGCGGTGCACGTGATGCGTGCATGGTGCACATTACGCGCGAATGTGCATGGTGACGTAGGCAGTGACGTGCTGTCGCGTGCAGCGCCCCAGGATTTTGTGATGTACAAAATCTTCGTGCTCCATCTGCGTGACGCGCAAATGCCACCCAAGTGGGACAGGCCCTTTAGGAAGTTTGGAATGTCCCCTTCAACTCTCCCTGACTTCTACAGGTGCATTATAGAAAGCATTTTGTTGGGATGCATCACAGCTTTGTTTGGAAACAGCTCCATCCAAGACCGCAAGAAATTGCAGTGGATTGTGGATGCAGCCCAGGCCATCACACAAACCAACTTCCCTTCTTTGATTCCATTTGTACCTCAGGCTGCCTCGGCAAGGCCGCCAGAATATTCATGGACGAGTTGCACCTTGGCCACTCCCTCTTCTCCCCTCTCCCATCAGCAAAAGGTATAGAAGTGTGAAAACGCAGACCACCAGATTCAGGGACAGTTTCGTCCCAGCTGTTATCAAGCAATTGAATCATCCTACCACAACTAGAGAGCAGTGCTGAACTACTATCTACCTCTTTGATGACCCTCGGACTATCCTTGATTGGACTTTGCTGTCTTTACCTTGCACTAAACGTTATTCCCTTATCATGTATCTGTACACTGTAAAGATATTGATTGTAATCATGTATTGTCTTTCTACTGACTGGGTAGCATGCAACCAAAGTTTTTCACTGTACCTCGGTACACCTGACAATAAAGTAAACTGAAACTGAAAGTACAAACAGTCTGAAATAGGGTCCCAGTTGGAAACATCACCATCCATATTCTCCAGGGATGCTGCTGGTTCCGCTGAGTTTCTCCTGTACTGTGTATCCTCTTTTATCATAGTTTAGCATGTATTTTGTAAGGTTTGTGATTTTCCTGCTCTCTATAGGTCTCTATTTATAAAGCACAGGACTTTGCATTGTTTTAAACTACTCTCAACTTGTTCTGACACTTCTAATAAATTAATTATGTATGCTGCCAGGTCTCTCTGTTCTTATACCCCTTTCAAAATATTTTTTCAGCATTCAACTTTATCTGTCAGACATTCATCCATTCTACTATCTATGCTGTCTGTATCTCCTCAAACAATTGTTTACCTCCCCACATTTCACTGTGCCTCTGAGTTTTCGGATTCTGCAACTTTTGAAATTGTGCCTTATGTACTTGAGTTGAAGTTGCAAATATGCATTAAGAAAAATGCTGACCTTAATACGGACACCTGGGAAACTCCACTGTGCACTTCACTCCTGCCTGATCAATCACCTTTCACAGCTGTTCTCCACTTCCTTTTATTTATCTAATTTTCTATCTGTGAGACCTCTTTTATTCCATGGCCTTCAATTTAGATATCAATCACATTACGGAGTTCCGCACTTTATCAACCATCTTATGGACACTTATGGTTAGACAGATATGGAACCCATATCTGTCAAACCATAAGTGTCTATCTTATATAAACCTATATCTATCTCATCAGCCACATTTTCCTCATTGATCCTTTAACAAATTCTATTCAGTTGGTTAAAAATTATTTGCATTTTACAAATCTTTTCTTTAATCAATTCATACCACTAATTCTGGGCCTGATTACTGTCCTCAGTACTTTATCCATAAACTAGTTTAAAATAACTGGTCTGTGATTGCTAGGTTTATTTTTGAACAAAAAAGTAATGTTGATAATTTTCCATTTCTTATGCAACATACACTATTCTGCACAATGCTTAATAAGTATACACATGTGCAAGAAAATATTCAGCATATAAACCTAATTGGGATCAGGAGCACTATTGAGAAGAGTGTTGTTTTTGTCAGAGGGACTATTTTTCAGATTAGATGTTATACTGTGGCATCAGATTTCTAACCTGATGGCTCAGGCAGCGGGTCGAGACCCGAAACGTCACCTGTTCCTTCGCTCCGTAGATGCTGCCTCACCCGCAGAGTTTCTCTAGCATTTTTTGTCTTCCTGGGGATCATTAATGGTCATCTGAGCCATCAGGTTAGCAATCTGATCCCACAGTATTACAACTAATCCGAAAAGTAATCCCTCTGACAACAACTACACTCTTCTCAATGCTCCTCTCACCTTCCAGAGGACTAAAAAATGCGATCTAGTCCTTGACATTTCCCCCCTTGGGTAAAAGGTTCTGTGTCTACCCTGTCTATGTTTAGTTTAGTTTAGTTTAGAGAAACAGTGTGGAAACAGGCCCTTCAGCCCACTGTCTGCACTGAACTGCGATCCTTGTACGTTAACACTATCCTACACACACTAGGGAAAATTTACACTTATACCAAGCCAATTTACCTACATACCTGTACATCTTTGGAGTGTGAGAGGAAACCGAAGATCTCAGAGAAAATCCACACAGAGAACATACAAACTCCATACAGACAGCATCCGTAGTCAGGATCGAACCCGGGTCTCCAACGCTGCAAACGCTGTAAGGCAATAACTCTACCACTGCGCCACCTTACGCACAGCATACATGACAATAAAGAAACATTGAACCATTAAACCATTAAGAGAGAGGACATAGAACAAAAGAACAGAGAAAAAAATATAGGAGGTGCAAAATACAGAGTACGCCGACATAGACATTCCATGCTTCATGACTCTATAACATGGAACAATATAACACAGGATGCTGCTCATCATGTTACATACTCCTATATGGTCGCCCTTCAACCTCTGATGTTGCAGAGAAACCAATCCAACAATCCTTAAAGGTAATACCTTCTAATCCATACATTGTTCATTTATTTATAAATCACAAATAGATTGCTTCCATTGTCAATGAAAATATGAAATTATTAAAAATGTTGCTGGTGCAGTATCTTGGCAAAACTTTGTTGCTAGACCAAAGGAATTCTCTGTGAAAGGAATCCATCAACTGCATTATCTTATAATGAGATAATGTACATAGTTACATCAGGTGCTGAATAGACTTCATTCACTTTTTACATGTCACATGAGACTTCATTTTGCTAACTTATAATGATGCTATGCACTTATAATAGTGTAATGAGGGCCATTAGTGAAGCAGAATTGTATCACAAAACATCACATGCAATTAACTGTCAGCTAATGAGCAGCTGTTTTTATATTAATGATAGCTTTAACATCTGTTAGCCTTCATACGAGGCAGTAAGATGTCACAAAAGAACTACTTGAAATTTAGGAGTTTATAGTTTCAAATTCAATGGGTTTCCACATTAGAATATCCTAAATATTTTAATGAACTGGAATGTGTCACACAAACTGTATTAATAAATATATATAATTGCTCACTAAATGTTAGTTTCCCTCAGCCGAACCTATCTTATGTCCTTCACAGGAAAGTCACTCCTCTCAAGTTTTGCTACCAAGTAAAAAATAATCGAATTTTTAAAAAAGTACACAAAATGCTGGTGTAATTCAATGGGTCAGACGGCATCTCTGGAGGACATGGATAGCGACGTTTCAGGTTGGGACCCCGTCTTCAGACTGATTGTAGTTGGAGAGAGAAAGCTGGAAGGGAGGTGGGTGTGAAACAAAGCTGGCAAGTGATAGGTGGATACAGGTGAAAGGGATTTTTGACAGGCAGATGTTGGACAAAGGCAAGAAGTGAAAAGCCAAAAAATGTGAGGTAAGGAGATAAGAGTAGGTTCCATGAAATACAAAGCCAGAGGAAGGAATATAGGTGAAAGGGGAAGAGGAGAAAGGGGAATGGGAGAAATGAATATATATCCAGGTGGGCACAGGGAAGAGATAGGGAAAAAGGGTAAGTGGAGAAGGGGTGGGTGGGGGGGCAGAAAATGGCGTATTTACAAGAGGTGGAAAGAAGTGCAGCGCAGTTAACTGTGGAGTCAATGGGTTTAGATGTCAGTCGATAGTCTGTCTCCTGCGTTGGAGACAGAGAGATCAAAAAACGGGAGAGAAGTGTCAGAGATAGTTCAAGTGAAATTGAGGGCAGGATGGAAGTTAGTGAAAAAATTAATGAAATCAACAAACAGCATTTGTCAAAATTCAGGAATTTGTCATAATTCAAGAATTGAAATATGTTGGGTGGTGTGCAGAGAGATCAGTCAAGGGGAAGACAAACAATGATAAAAGCATCTCCAAAATAGAATGACCACAGGAAATACGACAGCAGGAAATTGGCAAAAATACTGCAGGGAGAAGGCCAAAGTGTAAAGATGAAGGCTAACTTCAAATATATTCCCTTAATTGTTCCACTTTCCATTGTGAAACTGATGAACACCCTGATAATATTACACAAACTGAACTCATGCTCCTTGAAGCTCACCGTCAATTTCTTTACTGTAGATCAATATGAAACCTGCAAGAACTGCTCGGCTCTTGATTTTGTCGGATTACGGAGAGTCGGTATGTCAAAGAGGACTCTCTCGAACTTCTACAGGTGCACAGTAGAGAACATACTGACTGGTTGCATCGTGGCTTGGTTTGGCAACTTGAACGTCCAGGAGTGGAAAAGACTGCAGAAAGTTGTGACCACTACCCAGTCCATCACTGGTTCTGACCTCTCCACCATCAAAGGGACCTATCGCAGTCGCTGCCTCAAAAAGGCTGCCAACATCATCAAAGACCCACACCATCTTGGTCACACACTAATTTCACCATTGCTATCAGGTAGAAGGTACAGGAGAAATCTGTAACATCCAGGTTCAGAAACAGCTTCTTCCCTACAGCCATCAGGCTATTAAACACGTCAAACGTCAAATAAGCTCTGAACAATATCAGTCTATTATTATTATTGCACTATATCTGTTTATTTATTGTGTATATATGGTTTATGGTCTAAAGACACACTGAACTTTTTATCTTCCGTTTTGTATTATGTTTACATATTCATGTTGTGCTGCAGCAAGTAAGCATTTCATGTTTCCTATCTGGGACACATGACAATAAAACTCTCTTGACTCTTGACTTGACTCTTGAGAGGACAATATCTATCTTGATTTTGATAAATCCTTGTTGCGATCAGTGAATGCAGAAGGAGAGGAAACATAACTGGCATTGAAAGTCAAGGCAGATATTAATTGAGTAAGGTATAACAGAGATGTGGCAAAATTGTTGTCAATACAATTATGAAAGACATAGATAGGGTAGATAGTCATAACCTTTGTCCAGGGTGGAAATGACAAGGACTGGAGGACATAGATTTCAGGTAAGAGGAGCAAAGTTTAAAGGACATTTACAGGGCAAGAACTTTTTTTACTGAGAGTGGTGGGTGCCTGGAATACATTGCCGGGGTTAGTGGTGGAAGCAGATTCGATAACGGCATTAAAGTGGCTTATAGACAGGCACATGGATATGCAGGGAATGGAGGGATATGGATTATGTACAGGCAGTGGAGATTAGTTTAACTTGGCATTATGTTCGGTTTGGATATTCTGTGCCAAAGGGCCTGTTCCTGTGCTGTATTGTTCTATGTTCTATGTAATACGCATTAGTCATAGAGTTTCATCAAAGACTTGATGAAACCAGAACCAATACTCAGGCCATCTACTATTAATTCTCTGTTGCAATAAATTCAGTTTACAGAAATAACCCTGTTTCACAGACCGTGTCTCTTCTGAGACCTCAACTGTCAAGACAGGTAAGAGCAATAATGCTGGAGAAGCTTCATCACCTCCATGCTCCTACACAGGTCAGGTACCAGCCTGACATGGACACATACTGTATTATTTCAGATGAGCAGCTGCAATATTCTGGATCTTCACACTTTTCGTCATTCAGTGAACACAATCACCAGCAACTAAAGGAAAAGGCTTTAAGTGACTCTTAACTAAACTTCAAATTCCATTTTCAATTATTCATCAAAAAACATATTTTCATTCATTGCAATATTCCTCTGGTCATTCCTACTTACATTACAAATATTCCTATCCATGATTTTTAACACCATTTTGTAAAACTTCCAATGCTCTAAATGCACATCCCATTTTCATATTTCATATTTCCTGACAACCCAGAAAGAGGCTATTTGGCCCATCTCAAAGGACACTCATTTGTCCCCTTGCCACTAATTTTGTTTCAAACTATTCTCTCTCACATACCCATCTGCTCCCACAATCCTCCTTTTATTTTATTACACAACAGGTAATTACCTTTCTAGTAAATCTTTGAGAAAAAAATGGAGTACCTGGGGATAATCTATGTCGTTTCAGGGTGAATGTGCAAACTCCATGCAGTCACAAACTTCACGCAAACTGCACCACAACTCAAGATCAAACTTGAATGACTGGAGCTGTGAGGCAGCAGCACTACTTGCCTTGATTTTTCTGACCAACAATGGCTCTTTGCCTACTAACATTTCCAATATCTTTCTCATTTTATAATTTTCTTTTATAAACTATAAGTTCTTACTTCTTCTCAATCCAATTACCTTTCAGTAATTGTTACCTGTCTTCTCTTCTTTTGCCCCACCATTGATCCATGTCAAATTTATTTAATTTGCTTTCCACACTGCTTTTATTGTCCATCCTACAACGACATGGCGACCCCACTATCACTGCACCTACGACTCAACAAGTTGAAAAATTTGCTGCAACCATACTGAGGCCGAGGCTAGTTCCCAGCATGCGGGAACTCCTCTCGACCATGAAGGAGACTCAACAGAGACCAGAAGCGACCATGTGGTGATCATGAGGTGAGCGCAGAGTCTCCTACACTCACCTAAAAAGTCGCCTAAGTGGGACAGGCCCTTTAAGATGCAAGAAAGTGAGGAAGGGTTGGGAGAACATAAGTGAAAGTTAGCAAGAGAGTGATTAAATCAAAATGGAGTGGGTTACTGAACTTTGGAAATAGAGACATAGGGAACAAAAGTTTTCCTAAACCCATATCAAACACTCATTCAGCCCCTGCAGAAGTATCGTGTCCACTCAGAACATATGTATTTAGAAATGATGTACAGGCTTTGGAGAGTGTGCTGTGGAGATTTTCCAGATTGGTTATAATGATAAAACTTTGTAGTTGCATCATTACTTAACAGGCAAGCTGAAGTGTTTCTCTTAAGAGAATAGCAGTGATTTAATAGACATGTAAAATGTATATGCCGAGATAGAATAAATAAAGATAAACTATTTCCTGTGTCAGTTATGGCTGAAACTATATTTAGGGGGATTGGCAAAAAAAAAAACCCCAAAGGCAATTCAGAAGAATCTTTTTTAATGTATTGATTTTTAGGAATTGGAATGTGCTCCTGGTGAGGTGACAAATACAGATTCACTAGACTAAGTGCTGACCCGTTGGGTCTGCTCCCCCAAAGCAATATTCCACCACTCACCGTTACCCCAAAGCAATATTCCACCACTCACGTATAGCCCCAGGGTGACCAAGGCTGGGAGCTGAACATCCAGGGATATTCAATATTCAGGAGGGATAGAGAGAAAGGAAAAGGAGGTGGGGTAGCGTTGCTGGTTAGAGAGGAGATTAACGCAGTGGAAAGGAAGGACATTAGCTTGGAGGATGTGGAGTCGGTATGGGTAGAGCTGCGAAACACTAAGGGGCAGAAAACGCTGGTGGGTGTTGTGTACAGGCCACCTAGCAGTAGTAGTGAAGTTGGGGATGGCATCAAACAGGAAATTAGAAATGCGTGCAACAAAGGCAAAACAGTTATAATGGGTGACTTCAATCTACATATAGATTGGGTGAATCAAATTGGCAGGGGTGCTGAGGAAGAGGATTTCTTGGAATGTATGAGGGATAGTTATCTAAACCAACATGTAGAGGAACCAACGAGAGAGCAGGCTATTCTAGACTGGGTATTGAGTAATGAGGAAGGGTTAGTTAGCAGTCTTGTTGTGCGTGCCCCCTTGGGCAAGAGTGACCATAATATGGTTGAGTTCTTCATTAGGATGGAGAGTGACATTGTTAATTCAGAAACAACGGTTCTGAACTTAAAGAAAGGTAACTTTGAGGGTATGAGACGTGAATTGGCCAAGATTGACTGGCAATTCGTTCTAAAAGGGTTGACGGTGGATATGCAATGGAAGGCATTTAAAGACTGCATGGATGAACTACAAAAATTGTTCATCCCAGTTTGGCAAAAGAATAAATCAGGGAAGGTAGTGCATCCGTGGATAACAAGGGAAATCAGGGATAGTATCAAAGCAAAAGATGATGCGTACAAATTAGCCAGAAAAAGCAGCATACCAGAGGACTGGGAGAAATTCAGAGACCAGAAGAGGAGGACAAAGGGCTTAATTAGGAAAGGGAAAATAGATTATGAAAGGAAACTGGCAGGGAACATAAAAACTGACTGCAAAAGTTTTTATAGATATGTGAAGAGAAAGAGATTAGTTAAAACAAATGTAGGTCCCTTGCAGTCAGAAACAGGTGAATTGATCATGGGGAACAAGGATATGGCGGACCAATTGAATAACTACTTTGGTTCCGTCTTCACTGAGGAAGACATAAATAATCTGCCGGAAATAGCAGGGGGCCGCGGGTCAAAGGAGATGGAGGAACTGAGTGAAATCCAGGTTAGTCAGGAAGTGGTGTTGGGTAAATTGAATGGATTAAAGGCCGATAAATCACCAGGGCCAGATAGGCTGCATCCCAGAGTATTTAAGGAAGTAGCTCCAGAAATAGTGGATGCATTAGTGATAATTTTTCAAAACTCTTTAGATTCTGGAGTAGTTCCTGAGGATTGGAGGGTAGCAAACGTAACTCCACTTTTTAAGAAGGGAGGGAGAGAGAAAACGGGGAATTACAGACCAGTTAGTCTAACATCGGTAGTGGGGAAACTGCTAGTCAGTTATTAAAGATGGGATAGCAGCACATTTGGAAAGTGGTGAAATCATTGGACAAATCAGCATGGATTTACGAAAGGTAAATCGTGTCTGACGAATCTTATAGAATTTTTCGAGGATGTAACTAGTAGAGTGGATAGGGGAGAACCAGTGGATGTGTTGTATCTGGACTTTCAGAAGGCTTTCGACAAGGTACCACATAAGAGATTAGTATACAAACTTAAATCACACGGTATTGGGGGCAAACAGGAAGCAAAGAGTAGGAGTAAACGGGTCCTTTTCACAATGGCAGGCAGTGACTAGTGGGGTACCGCAAGGCTCAGTGCTGGGACCCCAGCTATTTACAATTTATATTAATGAACTGGACGAGGGAATTGAAAGCAACATCTCCAAGTTTGCGGATGACACTAAGCTGGGGGGCAGTGTTAGCTGTGAGGAGGATGCTAGGAGACTGCAAGGTGACTTGGATAGGCTGGGTGAGTGGGCAAATGTTTGGCAGATGCAGTATAATGTGGATAAATGTGAGGTTATCCACTTTGGTGGCAAAAACGGGAAGGCAGACTATTATCTAAATGGTGGCCGATTAGGAAATGGGGAGATGCAGCGAGACCTGGGTGTCGTGGTACACCAGTCATTGAAAGTAGGCATGCAGGTGCAGCAGGCAGTGAAGAAAGCGAATGGTATGTTGGCCTTCATAGCAAGAGGATTTGAGTATAGGAGCAGGGAGGTTCTACTGCAGTTGTACAGGGTCTTGGTGAGACCACACCTGGAGTATTGCGTACAGTTTTGGTCTCCAAATCTGAGGAAGGACATTATAGCCATAGAGGGAGTGCAAAGAAGGTTCACCAGACTGATTCCTGGGATGTCAGGACTTTCATATGAAGAAAGACTGGATAGACTTGGCTTATACTCGCTAGAATTTAGGAGATTGAGAGGGGATCTTATAGAAACATACACAATTGTTATGGGGTTGGACAGGCTAGATGCAGGAAGATTGTTCCCGATGTTGGGGAAGTCCAGGACAAGGGGTCACAGCTTAAGGATAAGGGGGAAATCCTTTAAGACCGAGATGAGGAAAAACTTTTTCACACAGAGAGTGGTGAATCTCTGGAACTCTCTGCCACAGAGGGTAGTTGAGGCCAGTTCATTGGCTATATTTAAGAGGGAGTTAGATGTGGCCCTTGTGGCTAAAGGGATCAGGGGGTATGGAGAGAAGGCAGGTACGGGATACTGAGTTGGATGATCAGCCATGATCATATTGAATGGCGGTGCAGGCTCGAAGGGCCGAATGGCCTACTCCTGCACCTATTTTCTATGTATCTATGTATCTAACTACACAGGCGCACCTTATTTCACCCTCTCCCTCTTCCTTTCTTCACCCTCCTTCTTCTTTCCCCTCTCCTCCTCCCCTCTCTTAATCCCTCCCTCACTTCTCCCTCCCTCTCCTTTCCCCTACCCTCAGTCACTCCCTCCCTCCGTCACTCCTCCCCCCTCCTTATCCTCTCCTATCTCTCTATCCCCCACCTCCCCACTCCTCAACTACACCTATCCCCCCCCACTCTCCCTCTTCACCTCCCCCACTTTCCCCCCCTCTCCCTCCCTACCCCCTCCTCTCCCTCAGTTCCCCCACACTGCCTCCTCACCTCCACAGGATCTTTCCCCTCTCCTCCCCTTCCCCAATCCCTCCCTCACCTCTCCCTCCCTCTCCTTTCCCCTACCCTCAGTCACTCCCTCCCTCCATCTCCTCTCCCCTCCCCACCCCCCTCATATTCCTCTATCCCCCACCTCCCCCCCTCACTATCCCTCCTCACCTCCACCACTGCCCTTCTCTCCCTCTATTCCCCACACCTTAACTCCCCCACTCCCCCCTCCTCTCCCTCTATTCCCCTTCCTCCCCCACCAGACATGAAACATGTCTGAGCAGTACAGCACAGGAACAGGCCTTCGACCCACAGTTTATTTGCTGAACAATGGTCAGGGATAGCCCATTCATAAGTTCATAAGGAATAGTAGAATTAGGCCATTCGGCCCATCAAGTCTACTCCGCCATTCAATCAAGGCTGATCTATCTCTCCCTCCTCACCCCATTCTCCTGCCTTCGCCCCATAACCTCTGACACCCGTACTAATCAAGAATATATCTATCTCTGCCTTAAAAATATCCACTGACTTGGCCTCCACAGCCTCATGTGGCAAAGAATTCCACAGATTCACCTAAAGTATTTCCACAAAAGGGTGTTTGAAGTCACCAAGACGATGACACACATCCGGAATGATTTCCTCAAAGAGGATGTGGTAACCACTTGGAACAACATGTTATCGCTGTCAACGTAGACAAGTTAGTTCCCAACATTCATGTAGATAGGGATCATTTAGGGATATTAGATAGTGCACATAAGGACATGCATTTATAGCAGCCTAGGGATTGAGGGTGGGGGGTGGGGGATCCTATCAGTGAAGATCCTTTGCAGCTCTATTTAACCAGAACCCCCAATGTTTGACCTCCCTTGGCCTGATTTTCTATCTAGGGGGTAAACAGGAGGTATGTTAGCGAGAAGACATAATCAAAGCATCAAGTTTAAGATATAGCAGATATTAATGCTAATGAAAACCGGCTTTCGTCAACTATTTCAAAATGTAAACTGCAAGCTTTCATTGGTTTGAAATAGTTCATGAAGATTGGTTCTCATTTGTATTAATGGTTATTGAATCTAAACAGTAGAACATTGAACATTGCGCAGCACTGCGCAGGACCATACCCTTCAGCTCCAATATCCATGCTGAACATGAATCCAGGTTAAGCTAATCTTCTTTGCCTCCCTGCGATCTATGTTCCTCCATTCCCTCCATCTCCATAGGGCGGTATGGTGGTACAGTGGTAGAGTTGCTGCCTTATAGCGCCAGAGACCCGGGTTCAATCCTGACCATGGATGTTGAGTGTACGGAGTTTGTACATTCTCCTTGTGACCGTGTGAGTTTTCTCTGGGTGCTCCGGTTTGTAAATTGTCCCTACTGTGCCTGACAGTGTACAAGGATTGCTGGTCTGCATGGACTCGGTGGGCTGAAGGACCTGTTTCTGCACTGTATCTCCAAACTAAACTAAACTAAACTAAAATAAATTTCATGTGCCAATCTAAAAGCCTCTTAGGTACCACTATCTATGTGGTGGGTGTCTGGAATGTCTGGTCCCGGATGTCTCCTTTAAAATTGGCCTTTCTCACCTTGAAGCAATGCCCTCTAGTCATTGCAATTCCCATGATGGGAAAAAGGTTGACTGTCTACCCTATCCATGCTACATAATTATATATACTTCTACCAGGTCTCATCTCAACCTTTTCCTAAATGGTCCAGAGAAAAACAATCCAAGGTTGTCCAACCTCTGCTTATAGCTAATATATGCTAATCCAGACAGCATTCTTGTAATTCACTTATAAACTTCTTCAAAGCTTTCACATCCTTTGTGCAATGAGGTGACCAGAACTGCACATAATCCTCCAATTGTGCCCAAACCAGTCCTATAAAGCTATACCATGACTGGCTAACTATAACTACCATTCTCTAACAAAATAAGGCAGTGTGGTGGAGGGCAGCTCTCCCAAAATGATTTTTTTTTCTGCAGCAAGACCTATTCCTTTCAATAGTCAGTCTTTTTTGTCACATCATGGCATTTTGTCCACTTTGTACTCTGGTAACATTGTTTTCTCAAATTTCATATTTTCTGCATGACTTTTGTTTTAAGCTATAAACAGTGCTCCTTCCAATGAAGAAACAGCATGGGTTCAATGATGCAGAACTTTATTTGAATCTGCCAAAGCACTGAGGAGAATTATGAAGTGACCCCTGAATGGTTTCTACTCCAAATAGGTGTACTCTAGATTTCTCTGGCTTTTTGTGACTCAATACTCCCTCTATTGACATTTTAATGCATTACATAGGAGTTCATTATATAATTGATCCTATGTCTATATTTGGCTCAAAGATCAATAAATCTAGAAAATCAAGATTGATCCTGGTTAACTGTGTTGATTCACATTTGCTCTGTGATGTTTGGTATGTAAGCAGGGTTACCACCATTCTTTCAGCAAAGGTGCAATGACAAGCAGAGTCAGCTTGAATGAAATGCCTGGTATTTGTATCATGGCCAAGAAATGGCCATCAGGGTCTCTACCTGCTCATTTCATACTCACATATCAACACACTTTCATAAGCATAATCATAATCATACTTTATTAGCCAAGTAAATTTTGCAACATACGAGGAATTTGATTTGCCATACAGTCATACCAATAAACAGCAACAAGACACACAAAATACATTTTAACATAAACATCCACCACAGTGACTCCTCCACATTCCTCACTGTGATGGAAGGCAAAAAAAAAGTTCAATCTCTTCCCTTCTTCGTTCTCCCGCAGTCGGGGGCCTCGAGCCTTCGGTTGACGGGACGATCTTGGCTCCTGTAGACAGCGGTCAGGCCTTCGGCGTTGGGGTGATCAAGCTCCCGCATCGGGGAGATCTCTGCTCCCTGCACCGGGCGATCAGACCCCAGGGTCGGTGCTAGTTGAACCTTCTGCGACTTTGGAGCTTCCTGACATCAGTCTCTACCCGGGACTGTGAGCTCCTCGATGGTGAAATCCGCAGGCCGTCAATCCCAGGCAAGGAATCACAGGCTCCGATGGTAAGTCCAGTGTGGCTCAAAGTCAGTCTCAAGCAATGCCTCTAGCTCCATGATGTTAGGCCGCAGAGCGACCGGAGGTACAATCTGGAAAACAATTGCTTCTCCGGCAAGGTAAGAGATTGAAAAAAAGTTTACCCCAACCCCTCCCCCACCCCCACATAAAACAAACCAGAGAACATTAATACAAACTTTTTTAAACGCACTAAAATGAACAAAAATGACAAAAAGACAGACAGACCATTGGTGAGGCTGCCGAGGAGGAATTCACAGATAAGAGAAGATTTTTCCATGAGACCTCCAGGACTCTTATTTCTTATTCAATATTATGTTTTCTGAACCTGTGATGATCCATCTTCTCCTGGTGTCTTATTCTAAGTTCTATCTCTATACAAGGAATCTAATACATTTGATATTTGATCCTGTCCACCTGTCTTTTGTGGTCGACATCCACCAATGTTTTATTTTCTGTACTGAATCTCTGAGTAACCTTTTGAATTTTAAATGTCCACTATTAGCACCCAAATCATATTTTCTATTATCTCATTGAACACTAATGCAAAGGTTCCTTGTTTTGATTTGAGTTGTTTTTAATTATTTCTCGAACAAAGAAGTTGATAATTTTCTTCAATCCTCCTGCTGTCTGTGGAGTCAACCACATAAAAATGAAGCCTTGGTGCAAAGAAACCAATAAATATACCATTAGGAAAGCAAGTTTCATGTTTAATTAAAGATCTACCAAAACCCAGCAATTCAGTTTCATGATCGTTTCAAACAACTACGACTTTAAATGTTTTTTCTCGGCACTTGTCATTTATGCATTGGGGCTTTGAGTTTTAAATCTGTAACTCTGCTTCTGGTCACAAATCGTATAGGAAAATCAATATTGTAATCTTCTGCAACCTCCCAGTGATAAAATGAGTAGTCAATACCTCAAATCATGAACCAAATTGTCCAGTCAATGTTATTTTAATTGGAAACCTTGTCTTGCAGCATATTATAAAAACAGGTTACATGTTCTTTAGATTTGACAGTTAAAGTGCATTACCTGGAAATCTAGAAGCAATGTTGTTTCTTTTCTCTATGACAGTGCTCAAACATTTTATATAGAACATAAAATAGGCCCTTCAGCTCACAATGTCTGTGCTGAACATGATACCAAGACCAGATCTATGCCTGCTAGTATGTGATATTTCCATCCTGGTAAAAAGGCTCTGACTGTCTACCCTATCTATGCCACTCATAATTTTAATTACTTCTATCAACTTTCCCCTCATACTCCATTGTTACAGAGAAACCAATGTATGTCTGTTCAACCTCTCCGATAGCTAATATCCCACTAATCAAGGCATTATCTGGTAAACCTCCTCTCCACTTCAAAAACATTCACAACTTTCCTGCAATGGGGTGACCAGAACTGCACGCAATACACAAAATGTAGCGTAACCAAAGTCCTATTCTATATTTTCCCCTTATATTTGACCTCCTAAAGTGCAACATCTTACACTTGCTTGGATTAAACTCCATCTGCTATTTCTCCGTCCATTTCTGTAGCTGATCAATATCCTGCTGCATACTTCCTCACAGTCCACATCCCTAGTAATCTTAGTGTAATCTGCAAATTTACAAACTAATTCATCTACATTTACATCCAAGTGGTCCCAGCACAGACCCCTGCAAAATTTTGCTGGTCACAGACCTCCAGCCTGAATGTTGTCCTTCCACCACAACCCTCTGTCTTCTATAGGTTAGCCAGTTCTGAATCCCTATGACCAAGTCACTGTTAATCCTGTGCTTCTCAATCTTCTCAATACATATTAAACTTTTACCGAAAAATATTAGATAACATTTATTAGATTTAGATTTATGGTGGCACAGGTGCTCAGTGGTAGAGTTGCTGCCTTGCAGTGCCAGAAACCCGGGTTCATCCCTTCTGTAAATGGGCAGGCTATGAAATGTAGGAATCAGGCTAATACACACAAAACTGGCCCAAATACATCCCACTTATTTTCATCCAAGTGCTAAAAACAAACTACTGGATGAACTCATAGGGTCAAGCCGCATCAGAGGAGGAACATCGGCAGACAGTGGTTTGAGTTAAGATTCTTCTTCAGACTGATGGTGTAGAGAAGAGACGGCTGGTAGAAAGAAGTAATGGGAAGGGTTGGTGCAAGAGCTAGCACGTAGATGCAGGAAGGAGGGGATGATTGTCATGTGGGGGGAAGAGAAGGGTAGAGATAGTAACCAAGGCTATAGTTGTTAAGTGGAGAAGACATCATGCCCACAATGGAAATAATGGTCCAAAGGGAACATTGTATGGAGATTGATATCATCCCATCCAATACAGAATTAACATCAATGGCACAAGATGTCTTTGAGGCAGAAGTGAGTGATGGATGTTTTCAGTGACATGAAATGACCTGGAAGTGCTCCCAGTTAAATGTTGTTCAATTGGATTATACTAAAATAAAACAGTATCATGCAATTGACGTTCTAGGCAAGCATGCTTTACCTCGATGATTTAATTGTGAGTGCTGTTCAAAATTCTCAGGATTGCTTTCCACCTCAAGCTGGATGATTTACTGCATGACACGTCTTCATGGGTCTCTCAATATGGCCTTCATGATGCTTTGGAAATTACCATAAATTAGGTATTATTTTATAGTCATGGAGTCTTACCGCGTAGAAACAGGCCCTTTGGCCCAGCATGCCCCATCTACATTAGTCCCACCTGCCTGAGTTTGGCCCATACTCCTCTAAACTTGTCCTCTCCATGGGATTATATTTCTTGAAGTTTCGAGAGCCCTTAGTATAAAAATATGTTTGGCATAATGAGTCCAGTGGGTGAATGGAGATAGGAAGATACAGGTGAACGCTATTATGTGAGATTTAGGTTACTGGTGAGATGTGATTCAACAAGACTGAGAGCTTTTGCTGATCCAAAGTTTCAATTGCATTCTTGTTCTTATGAGAAGGTTTCAGGGAAGCTCAACATGAAGTAATCTCATCATCGGGAAGGATGTGACATTTGGCATATCAGTTAAAGTTTATTTTTCTGAAATAAAAAGGTCAATCTTAGAAATGTACAATGGAACTGTACAGCACAAGAACAGGCTCCTCAACCCACAATATCCTGCTGAAACTAATATCAAGATAATCCATTCTCATCAGCCTGCACATGATGTTTATCCTTCCATTCCCTGCATTTCCATGTGCCTGCCTACAAGCCTCTTAAACCACTATTGTATTTGCTGCCACCACCATGTGCTTATTTCCAAGCACATAACCACTACGTGTAAAAAATACAGTGACCAGAACTGTATGCAATAGTTTAAATACAGTCGAACCAAAGTCTTACAGAACTGCATCATGACTTTCTGATTCTTATACTCAATGCCCCAACCATTAAAAGCAAGCATACCATACACCTTATTTACCACTTTAGCACGTTAAATTCATTGCATGATGCTAGTCATTGATGTTGTCAAAGGAAATATTCCCACTATATACACATCGTCTGTCAATCCCCACTTAGTTTAAGAGATGAAATATGGAAGTTAATCCAAAAAAGTTAGGATATAAATAACTGCAAGAAGGATATGAGCAAAAATCTATTAAATGCTCCAACTAGCACAACTGAGGTGCAGTCTGATCTATTATTTAAATCACTTTTCATTGAAACTGAACTGAATAATTCAGTTAGGTGAAAACGTAAATAAATAGTGAATCCTCTTAATATTAATCTTCTGTTTGTAGACCTAGAATTGTTTATGCATGAATCTTGATGGTATAAAATTAGAATACAAAAGGTCATTTCTGCCAGTTATTTTTTAAAAGTTTTAAACTCCTTCTGAATCTATAGATGGGTGATATGCAAAAAATAGTATGAATTACATTTGAATAGCTTCCCAACAAATATTTAGAAAAAGCGTGCTGATGCATGAAAAATAAGGGCTGAGAAATAAACACATTATTCTGCTCCATTCATAAGTCCTCAGGCACTGAAGCAGTTATTTTAACAACAAGCCAATTTCTGGCTTGCTCTGTTAGCAGCAAGACATATTTGCATCACGCCGGTACTAGTTAAACAGCTACAAGTCAAAGGGAGTTCTCTCCAACCTCCGGGAATAGTGCAGATCCAACAACACTCAAAGGTTCAAAACCACCGAGGATGAAGTAGCCCACTTTATTAATTATCGCTCCCTCTGCCACTGATGCATCCTGGCTGTCGTAAGTGCTAAGTACGAGATATACTGGTGTAATGCAGCAATTCTTCTTCAATAACACGTATCAAATCCATAACCTTTAACTTCTAGATGACAGGGCAGGAAGCGCATGGGAACATGCTATGCTCAATGTTTCTCCAAATCGTACAACACGTTAACTCAGAGATTTATGTTTGCTCCCGTCTCTTTGCCCCAGGCTTTTGCAGGGCCTCCAGTAGCCCTCTCCACCATCGGGGTCCTGTACAGTCTCCCACTGCCGGTCCGCTTACCAGCCCTCTGACTGACTCCCTCCTCTTCAGTCCACGGGGCGATCAGAGGCCAGGCTTGGCAGCAACCTCTCCGGGATGGTTCTCGTTACCAATGAGCCAGGCCTGCTCTAAGCATATTATATCGATGGTTTTATACATATTATATCGGTGGGTATATCGAGCCAGGCCATAATCTCAACATACTATATCAATGATTTTATTCTTCATCTATTCTCATTGTCAATTCGCAGAAATCTCTGGGATTTGTGTTAATCTTCCACCGTAGTTACAGTGAAGAAGTAGAAGAATCCTCATCCAAAATGCATCCTCATGCTTTTCAAATGTGTAGCCCATAGATTTCAACATTGTTTCAAGGACTTTCACATGGGCCGTCTTTAAACATACAGGTATTTACTTGTACACTGCAGATATTTGTTTGTACTCTGTTATAAGTAATGAGGGTTTGTTGGCCTTTTTCAATTCCCTGCAACTCTCTTGCAAATTTACCATGTGCTCAGAATAACTGAACATTTCTGATTATCATCTTTGCTTCTTGTAGGACTTGATTTGTTATTCGTAGCAACCAATTTCCTGGCCAACTATAAGAGCATTATATGTGTAAATTGCAATGTACACTGACATTTTAAACTGGTTGCATTACCAGAAGTTTCATTTTGATATTCTGTGTGGTTAAGATAATGTCACGCCGGGCGGTGAGAACATACAAATGCCACACAAAGATACATCAAAACAAAGGCACAAACACTGGAGAAAGCAGAGTAGCTTTGTTGGTTTCTTCTCAATAGGTCAACAGTTTTTATCTCACTATTACTGTGAATATTGTGAACTTTACAGTGATATTTTGTTTATGATTACTTAGTGGCCCGCAAACTTCTTTACATTCTTGGAAGGAGCACAAGGAAAGCTCAGTGATGGCATTTGAGTGTGTCCGCATGACATTGATTGGACTCCATTGCCTCTTACTTATGAAAAACATCGCTTGCCACATACAAATCATAAAGCAAAAGCTCCAACTTCAACCATCAGCTGTAGCCGAATGCCACAATATCAGTGAAGCTCTGGCTGAATGCAATGAAATAAGAGATTTTGTTGCTGAAATTTTAATATTGTAAGTCTGGGAGTGCTGCAGGATCTGGCTATCATTTTGTGTAGGAAGGAACTGCAGATGCTGGTTTATACTGAAGATAGGCACAAAATGCAGCGTCAGGCAGCATCTCCAGAGAAAAGGAACAGGACCAGTTTACGCCCCCTCCCCCCATCTATATCTTTCAGTCTGAGGAAGGTTTCCACCTGTTACTTTTCTCCAAAGATGCTGCCTGACCTATTGAGTTACTCCAGCATGTTGTTTCTATCTTCAGGCTACCTTTTGTCAGTTGCAGATAATCTGAAAGATACATATAAAGAAAGCTTCCAACCCACCTTAAATCTTCTGCTTGGAATAAGCTACATTGTTACGTGACTATTTCCCGCTGGGTGGATTAGCTCAATATAAGCTCCTGTAAGTGTAACCATGGTGTGTTATAATGAGAGGTGCTGCTCTACCGCATATGAGTTTCAGCCTAGATTTTGACCTAATCTTTGCTCTGGCTTTACCTTGATGCATTCGATACCATTTTGATACATTTATAGAAAGAGAAAATCTCAAGGCCCTGTCCCACGGGCAGGCGGTTCCAGGCGGTAAGCGCGGCGTAGCAGGAAGTGGGGACCGCGCGGGGACCAGGCGGGGCCCGCGGGGTCGGTCCCACGCAGATCGCCGGAGCCGTATGTGGTTGGTCCCGACACCGCGCGGTGCTCAGAAAAACTGACACTGTCCAGAAATCCCGTGCGGCAACGGCCTGCCGCCCCACTGCCGCCTGGATGCCGCGAGCACCGCCTGGACGCCGCGAGCACCGCCTGGACGCCGTGAGCACCGCCTGGACGCCGCGAGCACCGCCTGGACGCCGCGAGCACCGCCTGGACGCCGCGAGCACCGCCTGGACGCCACGAGCACCGCCTGGACGCCACGAGCCGTCTCGCCAGAGTAGGCTAGCATGTTGCATTGCGCGCTGACGTCATCACCCGACGCCGCGCTCGCCGCATGCATTCGCATGCTCGTGGGACAGGCCGTACGGTAATCACTCGGCCTCCGCGCGGCAACCGCTTCCGGTTAGGTTGCGCTTGCCGCATGCTCGTGGGACAGGTCGTACGGTGGCACCCGCGCAGTAGCCGCGTGGTCCCCACTTCCTGCTACGCCACGCTTACCGCCTGGAATCGCCTGCCCGTGGGACAGGCCCTTAACCTTCTGCCTCCAATGATGTATATTAATGGTTCTGGCATTATAATAACATAGCTGTGCATATCCTGTAAAGATGGCATTAATGATAGGTGTGTTAGGAGGCAGAAACAGGAAGCTACTCACAATCTAAACCGTGTCTCATTTGTTTCACTCAGGTTATGAATTACAAGTACAATTAGAATGTAACTTTCATAGTTTGATTAATCACGTTATTAACCAAACTATTAGTTTATTTAATGGAATGATTAACCAAGGGGAAGAAGGCACGTAATCACTCAACTGGAAATTAAAACAAATCTTTTTTTTGTAATGCTATTAGTATAGGGACTTCAAAAATAAACACAACTTAATACAGTAACTCCAGAAGACCATAAGATATAGGAGCAGAATTGGGCTATTTGGCCCATCGTATCTGCTCTATTACTCGATCATGGTTAATCTATTTTCACCTCTCAACCCCATTCTCTTGCCTTCTCCCCATAATCTTTGATGCTCTTACTAATCAAAATCCTGTCAATTTCCGCATTAGAAATCCCCAATGACATGGCCACATATTCCTCCTCATCCCCATTCTAAAGGTACATAATTTTATCCTGAGGCTGTGCCCTATGGTCCTAGACCCTCTCACCACTGGAAATATCCTCCCCACATCCACTCTCTCTAGGCCTTTCATTATTCGCTTGGGCAGCTTATACCCCTGCGGCATGAATGTTGACTTCTTTAACTTCAAGTAAGCCTTCTTTCTCCCGCTCTCCATCCCTTCCCCTTTCCAGTTCTCCAACCAGTCTAACTGTCCCCTTGATTACATTTTATCTCTGTTAGCTTTGTTGTCACCTTCTCCTATATAACAATGATCTATCCTATATTTCCCATGATTTCATCTGTTTTGATGTCTTGTTTTCACACCTTACTCTTCCTTACCTCTGTGTCTCCATCTCCCCTGACTCTCAGTCTGAAGAAGGGTATCGACCTGAAACGTCACTCATTCCTTCTATCCAGAAATGCTGCGTGTCCTGCTGAGTTACTCCAGCATTTTGTGTCCATCTTCAGTGTAAGCCAGCATTTGCAGTTTCTTTCTGCACCTTTCATTATTTGGTACGTTTCAATGAGATCTCTTGTTTATAAACTCTTTTTTATCCAGTATTAGTGTACATTAAATTCTCATACAACCAGTAAAACATTTTCAGAATATTAAGAAATGTTATTAAAAATTTTCAAAAACATAAATTTGAATTTGGGATGTTGGATTCTGATGTGATTTGTTCATATGCAATCTCCCATCAGCCTAAAGCATAGCAGCCCACGCTCAGCATCTCACTTATGTATGCATGTGACCTTTGATTCCAATTGTGATTCATAAACTGCAGTATGTTCCCCTCCCCTGCTTTTAACTATGTCAGATCAGAATACTTCTAGCAAAGGAATGAAGCAGAATGTGTTGTTGTAATATCATATACTTATTAAAAGTTTGATCTAGTTTGTGTGTATATGCGTGTGTATATGTGGTTGTCTTTACATCTTCGCAAAAACACTACGTGGTAACGATTACATTTTTACATATTCTGATTGACATTTCTTCCCTCGAGGCCGAGAACACCTTCACTGAACATTTTATGCTTTATATCTCGACTAATTACTGATTAAATGTAAGTAAGAAGTTTAAAAACATCGAAAGACTTTAAATTTAAAATGGCCAGTTTTCACTGATGACGTCACAGTGGCTCGGCTAACAGGGATCAGCTTCACTGAAGATTTCGTCCTATATTTCACGTTATTTGCGATTACATTTTAAAAAATGCAAACTTTCACAAGATTTGTACATATTCTGATTCACATTTACCCCCTCTAGGCAGAGAACATCTGCATTGAACATGTTATGTTTTATTTTTCGACTTATTACTGATTAAAGTTTAAAAAATCAAAAGACTTTAAATTTAAAACAACCAGCTTCACTGATGACGTCACAATGGCTCGGCTAGCAGTGATCAGCTTCACTTATGTTCGGGAACGGCTTGAGTTGGAGGACCACGCTTCCCGTGGGGGCTACGGGTAGGGAACAGGATTACAGGAGCAGACCCACTTGGTCTAGTAATACTTAAATAGAAAATACTAAAAAATGTAAAATGCAGTGAAAACCATAAAGTAAGAATCAAACTTTAGTGCCTCAACAGTTTATGACATTAAGTCAAAAAGTGCAGAGCTTAAAGATTTCTTCCTGAAAGTAGTAAAGGAGTTAAAAACACAATATCCTACATACAGAAGCAAATAGTTCAGTAATTTGTGGCAGCACAGTGGTGCAGTGGTAGAGTTGCTGCCTCACAGAGCCAGAGGCCAGGTTTGATCCTGAGTACGGGTGCTGTCTCTATGGAGTTTGTATGTTCTCCCGGTGCATGGGCTTTCTCTGGGTGCTCTGACTTCCTCCCACACTCCAAAGACATACAGGTTTGTAGATTAATTGGCTTCAGTAAATTGTAAATTGTCCATAGTGTGTGGGATAGTGCCAGTGTGTAGGGTAATCGCTGGTTGGCACTGTCTCGGTGGGTCAAAGGGCCTGTTTCCACACCGTATCACTAAAGTCTAAAGTAAAGTCTAAAGGCTAATTTATTTAAAGGTTTATGCATTGATAATTGTGTGCGATGTGATAGCTTTAGGTGAACAATTGTTATATTCATGTCACCAGTACCTCATTTCTCAAGGAGCATTTCTCAATAGCATAGATGCTATTTTCCAAAGTTTGGTACTTAGGTGCAGAAGTGATCAACAATATCTAAACCTCACATATACTTTATAATAGATTATAGCAAATTATAACAGCCTGACAGGAGGCATTAATTTAATCACAGAAGTTAAGTCAAGTCAAGAGAGTTTATTGTCATGTGTCCCAGATAGGACAATGACATTCTTGCCTGCTGCAGCACCACAGAATATAATAAGCATAAAAACAGAACAGTTCAGTGTGTTTATATAGCAAAGACCATATGTATACACATAAATAAACAGATAAAGTGCAATAGGCTGTTATAATTCAGAGTTTGTTTGATGTCGTGTTTAATAGCCTGATGGCTGTGGGGAAGAAGCTGTTCATGAACCTGGATAAACCAGATATCAGGCTCCTGTACCTTCTACCTGATGGCAGCGGAGTGATGAGTGTGTGGCCAGGATGGTGTGGATCCTTGATGATGTTGGCAGCCTTTTTGAGGCAGCGACTGCGATAGTTCCCTTCGATGGTGGGGAGGTCAGAGCCGATGGTGGACTGGGCAGTGGTCACAACTTTCTGCAATCGTTTCCGCTCCTGGATGCTCGATTCGCCGAACCAAGCCACGATGCAACCAGTCAGCATGCTCTCTACTGTGCACCTGTAGATGTTCGAGAGAGTCCTCTTTGACATACCGACTCTCTGTAATCTTCTCATGAAGTAGAGGAGCTGATGTGCTTTCTTTATAATTGCTTCAGTGTGCTGGGACCAGGAAAGTTGTTGTTAATTTCAAAATTAATGAACCACTTTAAAAGTGTGTGTTGTTTAATATCAAAGATTTAACAGTAATTTTGATAAATAACCATTATGTGGGAGAGCACTATCATTTTCCCTTTTGTAAAGGAGAAATCCAAGCAATAATAACTGCAATTTGAGTTAATTCGATTCAGCACAACTATAAGGAGTATATCAATAAACAAGTCTTAACAGCATTCATTTGCGTAATTTCGTGCAAAAGTGCAAGCTTGGTGAAAAGTTCAGATCAGAAATATTAATAATGCATACCATTTACTTGATGACTTAGCTCTCTAAAGACAGTGAAGTCTGACAAATCACTTGGAATACTGAAATCCCTTAAATAGTGTGACTAAGTTTCAGATATTTCAATGTGAAGCAAGAGCATTTAAAATGGAAGGAAGAACATTTTGCTTTCTAAAGGGGCTGTCCCACTGCGGCAACCTAATTCGCGAGTTTAGAAGAGTTTAGGAGAGTTTGAAAAAATGTCATATTGAAGACCTTCGGCGACTATGTAGAAGACCTCCTTCGACCTCCTTCGACTATGTTGAAGATTAGCTTAGGGAAAATTGGACACCGAATAGTGGAGAGTGAAGACGACCTCCTTCGATCTCCGACCTCCCTTCGACTATGTTGAAGACTATCTACGACTGCCTTTGACTACCTTCGACTACCCTCGATTACCCTATGAATAACATGCCGACCTACTACGACCTACTTAGACTAAACCTACGAGTAAAAAAAGTATAGATTTTTTCCATGGCGACCAGTTTCTACTCGCGGGCATTTTTTAACATGTTGAAAAATACGCCGTGACCTAGCTGAGGCCTCGAGTATGCGGGGACTACTCTCGAGCATGAAGGATAGTTACAAAGACCTCCTAGGATCTCGTGTCGACCATGCTGTGAGTATGAGTCAAGGGCAAACTCACCAGAACTCACGGATTAGGTCGCCGCAGTGGGACAGCCCCTTTAGACACACACATTTATAAAGCCTATCAGTTGTCAGAGAATAAAAGGCACTGATTTTCATCATCAGCCGGTCTGAATAAGCACCAGCAGTTTAATATTAGGTTGCTATTGAATACAGGAAACACTCAGAGAATTAGTGGTACTTGCACAATGGGAAAGTAGCCTTGTTAGTGAGTCGCAATTACTTTACTGATGAGGACAAGATGGCATAAACCAGTGCTGCCGTGAGTTAAAGGCAAGCCTCTGCTTTGATTTCCATGATCAGTGGAAATCTTCCTTTCACTTACAGTAAGTCTTGGGAAGCATTGACCTTGAATAAGGCTGCCATCATGTAGATGATGATTCAGCCAGTGATTTACATCTATTATTCAAATTATTAGTGGGCAAGCCAGTGGTAGCAGGGGGCTACTTATCTGAAAATAATATACAAGTAGCAATTTCACCTGAGATCTTCCAGTGTCACTATGCGTGTGATTTATTTAAGATGTGTAAATGAGTGTGACTACCAGATATAATAAATCTGTTGAACTGATTTAAAAATGATTTCCATGGCAAAAAATTGATTGAAACTCAGAAAATGCTTTCAAATTACATTCACTTTGGATTTATTCAGGATGAAAAACGCTTGCAGTGAGTACCCTTCAATGCTCCGATATATCCGTTTGCAAACTTTAGACAAGCTGGTAAATACAATGGTTCCTATTCCTTGAAATGTGTATTCCTTCGATGGACAGCAAAGCTAAGACATTAGAAATACAAAAAATACTTAATACTCACAAAATGTAATAAATGGAGGAATTTATTTAGCTGAGAATGAACACGAGGAAGTATTTCTTTAACTGAAGGATGGCAAATCTGTGGAATTCATTGCCACAGACGGTTGTAGAGGCCAAGAGATTGGATATTTATAAAGCGGAAATTGATAGATTTTTGATTAGTAAGGGCGTCAAACGTTATGAGGAGAAGGCAGGAGAAGGAGGTTGATGGGGAAAAGAGATCAGCCATGATCTAATGGCAGAGTAGACACGATGGGCCGAATGGCCTATTTCTGCTCCTATGTCTTATGGTCTTATAGACTAATTAACATAACAAGAATAAAACATTTCAGTGTTAAGCAATCATATTTTTTAGCTCATATTTTCAAGTCTTAGCACATTTTTTCTTCACAAATTTTCTTTCCCAATTCTGCATTAACACTGACTAATGGGATCAAAACCTTCAAGCAGTAGTTATTGTGATCAAAAATAGTTGAATAGCTTAACTTTAATGTTAAATATTTTCAATTCTGGGCCATTAATATATTCAAGATAGTTATCAATATTAAGCACAGGCAAGAAAGTAGCACTGACATAAACGATCAGCCATGAATGGTGATACAGACAAGCGGAGATAACAATCTATTCCTCTTTCTATTTGTTACGAATCTTACCTTTGTAGATTTTCAAGCACTTTGCAAAATAGCAGAGTAGCAGAAAGGATCATTAAGATCTATTTAACCAATTTGAGACAATCCAAAGATACATATCCCACCCAACCCATTTAAGAAAATAAGTACTTGTTCAACAACTCAATATCTTGAACTTGGATCATTATTCAATTGGCTCAGTTCTAATCTCTACCTTAAATATCCTTCCCACTTCCTGAAGTCCTCCACAAAATGTTCCATCTTTATGATGTAAAGATGGTCATTAGTTTTCCTGTGAAATGGGTGAAAATAAACTGAATTTCCATCTTACACTCGATTTACTTCCATGGCATATAACATGCTTGCCAGTTGAGTGTTGCTCTCCTCACTGGGTTATTAATGACTCTTATCACATCGAGCTTACAGGAAAGACTGGTTCTCAAAAACATATAATTGTGTAGAAATTGTATTAGCATTTTCATAATATACCATGCTTTATCTACATGTTAGGGATAGGTATCACAAAATTATTGTGCAATGCAATGAAAAGGAAAGCTTATTTATGTCTAAATTCCTCATTCTTCGTCCACCAGCATAAGAACAGACCAACAGGAGTCTTAAAGCTTGTGTATACAACACAATGAAAGATAATAAAAAAATAAAGGTTTCTTTGACTCTTAGACCAATTATTACTTTACATTGGTGTTGGCAGTAGCACAGATTCTGTTCTTTAGTTCTCAGAATAGAGAATATTATTGGGAGAACTAAAGCAGTGCAATAAAGTCAAAACTGATAATTCAAAATGCCATCTCTCCATCGACCTGAAACTGTATTGTATTCATTTTGACAATCACCAATTTGCATTTAATGTAAATATCTAAGCTAGGTTGCTGATAGTAGGTTTTGGCTCCTCTGAAGGCTTTTCTTGTCATAACCAGCACTCTGGGAACATACTGTGCAACACCAGTAACACTCCTGTGAATGAATGCTCATGGGTAATGTAACAGATCATAAAATTAATGGCTAATTGGCAGCAGATTGGAACTGTGTTCAATTATTATGTAGTCAGCTAAACCTTAATAGTACATTTCGCGAGCCCTTATTCTCCAAGTTAAATTAATTAAGATGCATAAATTATTGTCATTTCCAAGTGCTCACGTGTACTACACTCCATTAAGTTTATTTATGATGTAAAAAATCACTCTCTGGCACCTTGCCATATGTGACAGGAAACGCTCTTGCCTACAGGAATGTTTTATGCAATCAAGTCTGGGAACATACTTCCAATAAAAGTGGGTTCATGAAATGTCAGAGTCAAGCCATGAATTGTGCGTCCATTATTGGAGGAGGCCCTTTTGTTGCACCTTAACTCTCTTGGGTAATATGCAATTAAAGTTATTTTTCTGCAACTAATTCTCCTCTTGCACCTGGAGCCTGTTTGTTTCTTTTATTAATTTTACTCTAGTCACCACTCCGATCACTCGGAGGCTGAAAATAGGACACTAAAACTGGGACAGACACAAAATGCTGCAGTAACTCAGCGGGTCAGGCAGCATCTATGGAAAAAATGAATAGGTGACGTTTCAGGCTGTTTCACTGTTCACATCCTTATATTCCTGTCATTAGCACATCTTCCTCAACTAACAATGGGCTACTATGTACTCCATTCTTTCTGAGGTCACCTGTTGCCACACCTGATTTGTTCTAGCCTTTTCTCACCTCCAATTAGAACATAGAAACATAGAAACATAGAAAATAGGTGCAGGAGTAGGCCATTTGGCCCTTTGAGCCAGCACTGCTATTCAAAATGATCATGGCTGATCATCCAAAATCAGTACCCCATTGCTGCTATTCCCCCATATCCCTTAATTCCTCCCCCCATCTCTTTCAGTCTGAAGCAGGCTTCCGACCCGAAACATCACCTAACCATTTTCTCCAGAGATGCTGCCTCACTAGCTGAATTACTACAGTATTTTCTGTCAATCTTTGGTATAAAGCAGCATCTGCAATTCCTTATTATTACACCAATACTGGGACCATCATTCCCTTTCTATCTTCCTCTTTGCTTTGCCACCGGTGAATTTCTCAAAGCCAGGCTTGTCAACAGTTCAAATTCTCGTTCTTACTCAATTTTCCTTCCCACTTTTATTCTTTCTTATTCAACGTCCTAATCCTTCAGCCGTGATTGTCAGCTCAAACAATTAAAGGACGTTCACCCTGAGCACAGCTCTGATTATTTCTTCTGATTATTACTTCTGATTATTTATTTATCTTTTGTCTAAGGAAGGTTGCAAATTTTGTGACATGACAATATGCAAAATACTGCAAAATGAATCGGGGAAGAGTAGTCATATTCATAATGGTAACAACGTGACTACATTGCTAGAAATATAATTCATAAATTGGAGTTCAATCCCCGATGATTACTGTGGAATTTAAATTGGTTAGCTCTGCCATGGTCTAACAAGCCACTAAGTTGCAGGTGCCCCACCACCAGCATCTTAAGGGTACTGAAGGATGAGCAATAAATGTTGTCCTTCCCAACAATGCCCAGAACCTCAAATGCCATCACCTGGTTAGTAACCTGGGCAAATAGAACATAAGAAATAAGGAACTGTAAATGCTGGTTTATAAAAAATGTCCAAGTGTAGATTCAGCGTCCGTTTCGCCAAACACCTGCGGACGGTCCAACAAGACCTGCTTGATCTCCTGGTTGCTAACCATTTTAACTTCCCTTCCCATTTGCATACTGACTTTTCTGTCCTGGGCTTCCTCCATTGCCAGAGTGAGACCAGACGGAAACTGGAGGAACTGCACTTGGTGGGTAGCTTACAAACCAATAGTATGAACATTGAATTCTCCATTTTGAGGTAACTATCCTCAATCACCCCCTTTCCTGCCTTCTCCCTTCCCTTTCCCCCCTCCATACCCTATACCCTGGACATGCACTGATTTCTCCCCTCCCCATCCCCTTCTACCTATATTCATTCCTCTAGCTTCACATTCACACTTCTTCTATCCTGATCTCACAGCTTTTGTCATTTCATTTCTGGTCTTTGTCCAACCATCTGCCTTTCAAAAACATCCCTCACCTGTATTCACCTATAACTTTCCAGACTTTGTCCTGTTCCTCCTCCTTTCCATCTTTCCCCCCCACAACCTGTCAGCCTGATGAAGGGTCCTAACCTGAAACATCACTTATCCATGTTCCACAGAGATATTACCTGACCCACAGAATTGTTCCAGTGCTTTGTGTCTTTTTAAGTAGAATCTGATACAGTTTAAAACTCTTTCCATTTCTTTGCACAGAAATCTCTTCCTCTCCAGATATTCTGTAAAAATAAAACATTTACCTTTGAAACACCCTTTGGACTTTCATGTAAATCTTCACTCTTCTCCTGGCAATACAGGCGAGTCAGTGGAACATGCAAAGTACACTGAATGATCAGTAGAGTTACAATTTTACGAGCAATGTTAGTTTTTTTCTTGACATAGCAGCACCAAGGGTGGTACAGCGGTGCAGCAGTAGTGTTGCTGCCTTACAGCGCCAGAGACCCGGGTTCAATCCTGACCACGGTTGCTGTTTGTACGGAGTTTGTGTATTCGCTCCGTGACCTTCGAGGATTTTCCCCGAAATCTTCGGTTTCCTCCCACACTCCAAAGACATACAGGTTTGTAGGTTAATTGGCTTCAGTAAAAATGTAAAATTGTTCCTAGTGTGTATAGAGTAGTGTTAATGTGGGGGGTCACTAGTCAGCATGGACTCGGTGGGCCTGTTTCCACACTGTGTATCTAAACCAAACTAAACTAAATAATTCATTATTCTAATTAAGCATAGTATGCCTGAATAAGCCTACTGCCTTTGAACCATTTGTTACAAGATACATGATTAAAACATCATATGAAGCACAGATAAATATTTACTACAGGTTTAGGTGATGAAGTGTAGTAAGGTGCCAACCATTAATATTCATTATTCTGACTTGATAGTCATCAGGGTGCAGATTGACATGACCTTCAACTACTGAAGATAAATCTAATGATACATGGTTATTAATAGGAAGAGTCAGTGGGTCAATTTTATTGAGGGGCAGTACATGAGCAATATCGTCTACTCAAAAGATGGCAATATCAATTTTCTATTGCTGTTTAGGAGTCAATATTTTGTTGGAAGTGCTTTTGATTGCATTGTAGAATAAATTTCTCTCTCCACAAACAAAATATATTGGTCTGGAGAATAGTTAATCTGTACAAATCATTTTCATAATTTATTTCTTTTTTTTTTATAGAGTAGCAGGATATTTTGACCCATCATCCATGCTGGCTCACAGTCCATTCTATTCCCACTAATATCCCCTATAATCTATTCTCCCCACGTCAGTTCCCTCCAGCTTCCAGCACTCATCTACACACTAGGGACAATTTACAGTGGCCAATAAACCAACCAAATTGCATGTCTTTGGAGAAACCAAAGCCACTCCAGGAAACTCGTGTGGTAAAGGGAGAACGTGCATTCATCACATAGACAGGATGAGATGTCAGTGATAGACACAAAGCCTAGAGGGGGGAGGGGGAGAACAATGGAGGAGCTGGCATGCTTTGTAACCGTAGGTGGCCGCTATTTGTAGACCTTCGGTATGCAAGCAAAGAATTTCACTGTGCCTTGTTACATGTGACAATAAAGTATTCCGCTCCATTCCATTCCAAAGTTGTTGAGTAGCTCAATGGGTCAGGCAGCACCTCTGGAAAAAAAGGGTGGGTGATGTTTCAGGTTGGGACCTTTCTTCAGACATGAGGACAGCAGCTCTGCCAGCTGTGTTATTGTGTCTCTTTTTTTTTCTATCACATGCCATATTGCTCCAAAGAAATAAGAAGTTATTTGATTTGGCTGACTCCTACCAAAGCTCAGTGGAAGTATCATATTTTGAGAGCTATAGAGATGTTTTTAGACTGATGCATTGATAGACTGAAGGGGGTGCAGGTCCATGCAATCTGTAGAGTTGTGTTGTGATATTTTAAGGAATTAATTATACTGCAGCCCACTGAACAGGTACAGGACACACACACAGGGTACTAACAGCACTAGGAGCAAAATATTATTGTCTGAACTCCAGAATGTCTAGGGCAGACTCTCCTGTTTTTTGAAAACCTTCCTTGACAAAGAAGAAAAAAGGGATACGCCCAATGTTCAGTAGAAGTGGGAGGAGGTCCCAATAAATTCAATGCTAAGAATCGAGCCCCCAAAACTCGAACTCAATTAGAGTGAATTTTATTCCATATGCAGAGGTCGCCTGTATATGGTTCAGAGCATTGACTTAGTTTTGACTTCATTAATTCTGGTGAAATAGTCAGCATGGATGATTAGTAGGGTAAATTAGTTTAGTTTAATTTAGTTTCGTTTATTTTTATCACATGTTCCGAGGTACAATGAAAATCTTTTTGTTGCGTGCTATCCAGTCATATAAAGACAAAACACGATTACAATCAAGCCACCCACAGTACACAACTAAAGGATAAAGGGTACAACATTTAGTGCAAGATAAAGATAGTTCAAATGTCTCCATTGAGGTAGCTGGGAGGTCAGGACTGGTGAGAGGATGGTTCAGTTGCTTGATAACAGCTGGGAAGAAACTTTGTGGGATTGATGGAGAATCTTCTGTCATTTTTATCCACATCACCGACCCAGAGTCTCGTTTGTTCTCGTGGACTCTGACTGAGTTGTTAGCGGGAATTTCCAGCATGTGGAACAAGCGACAGTAAAGAAATATTGATAGGTTTGGTTTCAAGGTGAGGAAAGGAGTTTGCTGGTAAAGTGTTTTGAGGTATTTGCAGCCTTTATCCTTCCAGGTCATGAAAGTTCTCAAATTCCTGAGAAAGCCAGACAAGTTGCTGCAATACAGTTATTGATGGTGTGAATGCTAACATTTAGATATGGTGCTAGTGGAACACATCAGCATCTCAGAGGATGAACAACCTCAATCTCCACTCCAGAACATTCTGGGTGTGATCATGGCTCCCATTGTCTATGAAATCCTACTTTAGGCTTCAGGTGAATGCGATGAGCCAGGTGTTGAATGGACAGTACCAACAAGTGACTCCTTGGCATGATGTGCTGACTGCAAAATAGCACCCCAAGCAAACTGCTATATTAACTCAGCAGGTGAGGCAGCATCTGTGGAGAATATGGATAGGTGATGCTTCAAGTTGGGTTCCTTCAGACTGAAGAGTCCCTACCCGAAACGTCACAGATTCTGCATTACTCCAGCACTTTGTGTATTTTTTTGGAAACAGTCATCTGCAGTTCCTTGTGTCTTACATTGCTGATGAGTCGTTGCTGCTCTCTGGGTACTGGGAACACAGCATCACTGGATTCACATGTTACTCATGAGCGGGCAGGACATGGAGGGAATCTCATCTTTGGTATGGACTTGTCAGTGTTATGTAACAGCAATTAATACACTACCTACAGCACTCTGCTCAAGGAAGAGGTGTCCTTGGTTCTCCTAGATGTACCTGATACTCTGCAAAGCAAAACATGTTCTCTTTTTATTTGTAGACATTGGAAGATCAGCATTCATTATCATGCAAAAACAACCATCACCATGGAGCCCAGCATTCTACATTTACAGGTCTGATTACTTGCCTACCTTTTGCCTAAAAAAAGGTCGCAGATTTTCTGGCATGGCAATATTCCAGATATTGAAAAATGAATCAGGAAAAGTAGTCAAATTCATAATAGTACCAATGTGACCCACACAGCTGGATATAAAGTCCAGAAATTTCAGTTCACATCCCACCATGATTACTGTGGGATTTAAATTAGTTGGCTCTGCTATGGTCTAAAAATGTACTCAATTGCAGGCACCCCACCACAAATGTCTCACGTTTAGTTTAGTTTAGAAAACAGCCCCTTTGGCCCACCGGGTCCACACCAACCATCCATCACCGTACACTAGACAATAGGTGCAGGAGTAGGCCATTCAGCCCTTCGAGCCAGCACCGCCATTCAATGTGATCATGGCTGATCATCCCCAATCAATACCCTGTTCCTGCCTTCTCCCCATATCCCCTGACCGCTATTTTTAAGAGCCATATCTAGCTCTCTCTTGAAATCATCCAGTGAACCTGCCTCCACTGCCTTCTGAGGCAGAAAATTCCACAGACTCACCACTCTCTGTGAGAAAAAGTGTTTCCTCATCTCAGTTCTAAATGGCTTACTCTTTATTCTTAAACTGTGGCCCCTGGTTCTGGACTCCCCCAAAATCGGGAACATGTTTCCTGCCTCTCACGTGTCCAAAACCTTAACTATCTTATATGTTTCAATGAGGTACCCTCTCATCCTTCTAAACTCCAGAGTGTACAAGCCCAGCTGCTCCATTCTCTCAGCATATGACAGTCACGCCTTCCCGGGAATTAACCTTGTAAACCTACGCTGCACTCCCTCAGTAGCAAGAATGTCCTTCCTCAAATTGGGAGACCAAAACTGCACACAATACTCCAGGTGTGGTCTCACTAGGGCTCTGTACAACTGCAGAAGGACCTCTTTGCTCCTATATTTGATTCCTCTTGTTATAAAGGACAACATGCCATTCGCTTTCTTCACTGCCTGCTGTACCTGCATGCTTACTTTATTAGACTGATGTGCAAGGACCCCCAGATCCCGTTGTACTTCCCCTTTTCCCAACTTGACGCCATTTAGATAGTAATCTGCCTTCCTGTTTTTGCTGCCAAAGTAGATAACCTCACATTTCTCCACATTAAACTGCATCTGCCATGCATCTGCCCACACCCCCAACCTGTCCGTCACCCTGCCATCTCATAGCATCCTCCTCACAGTTCACACTGCCACCCAGCTTTGTGTCATCTGCAAATTTGCTAATGTTACTTTGAATCCCTTCATCCAAATCATTGATGTGTATTATAAACAGCTGCGGTCCCAGCACCGAGCCTTGTGGTACCCCACTAGTCACTGCCTTCCATTCTGAAAGGGAACTGTTAATCCCTATTCTTTATATCCTGTCTGCCAACCACTTCTCTATCCATGTCAGCACTCTACCCCCAATAACATGTGCCCTAATTTTGCCCACTAATCTCCTACGTGGGACCTTATCAAATGCCCATTTCAGCCCATTACATCCATGTCAGGCAATAAAAGATACATTCATTGTTAGAGGCATTACATAGTAATGTCCTTAAATCTGGCTCCTGCCTTCTATACTGCTGTCATCAATCTCTTGAATGATCTCTGGCATGCTAAGGTTGTATTCCAGACCCCCCCCCCCCCCCACCTCAATCTACCTCATTACATATTGCATCCCTTGCACTTTTTTATCTGCACTTTCTCAGTAGCTGTAAAACTACATTAGACACTCTGTTTACCTTCTCTTTGCACTACGGTTGTACTCTTGGCTGGTTTTGATTGTAATTGATGTTTTTTATTACTATGTGGGACCTTATCAAATGCTTTCTGAAAGTCCAGGTACACTACATCCACTGGCTCTCCCTTGTCCATTTTCTTAGTTACATCTTCAAAAAATTCCAGAAGATTAGTCAAGCATGATTTCCCCTTCGTTAATCCATGATTTCCCCTTCGTTAATCCATCCTGTTATGCTATCCAAATGTTCGGCTATCTCATTTTTATAATTGACTACAGCATCTTCCCCACCACCGATGTCAGGCTAACTGGTCTATAATTCCCTGTTTTCTCTCTCCCGCCTTCCTTAAAAAGTGAGATAACATTAGCTACCCTCCGGGGTGGAAGATTGCAACCTTCACGTGGTCCGCCCTGTTTCGACTAATGGAATCAACTCGACATGCACAAACAGAAGATCAAATAGAACAAGTTGTCCTAGAACTTTAGGCTGTGCACGCCACACGAAAGAAGAAGAAGAAGAAGAAGGTACCCTCCAATCCACAGGAACTGATCCTGAGTCTATACAACATTGGACAATTATCACCAATGCATCCACGATTTCTAGAGCCACTTCCTTAAGTACCCTGGGATGCAGACCATCAGGCCCTGGGGATTTATCAAAATTATCAAAACTAATTTATCAAAAATGTATCAAAACTAATTCTATGTTAGGCCACTTTCGTATTGTATAAACTAGGGGCAATTTACAAAGCCAATTCACCCACAAACATGCACATAGATACATAGAAACATAGAAAATAGGTGCAGGAGTAGGCCATTCGGCCCTTCGAGCCTGCACCACCATTCAATATGATCATTGCTGATCAACCAACTCAGTATCCTGTACCTGCCTTCTCTCCATACCCCCTGATCCCTTTAGCCACAAGGGCCACATCTAACTCCCTCTTAAATATAGCCAATGAACTGGCCTCAACTAGCTTCTGTGGCAGAGAATTCCAGAGATTCACCACTCTCTATGTGAAAAATGTTTATCTCATCTCGGTCCTAAACGATTTCCCCCTTATACTTAAACTGTGACCCATTGTTCTGGACTTCCCCAACATCGGGAACAATCTTCCTGCATTTAGCCTGTCCAACCCCTTAAGAATGTTGTACGTTTCTATAAGATCCCCCCTCAATCTTCTAAATTCTATCGAGTACAAGCCGAGTCTATCCAGTCTTTCTTCATATGAAAGTCCTGACATCCCAGGAATCAGTCTGGTGAACCTTCTCTGTACTCCCTCTATGGCAAGAATGTCTTTCCTCAGATTTGGAGACCAAAACTGTACGCAATGCTCCAGGTGTGGTCTCACCAAGACCCTGTACAACTGCAGTATAACCTTCCTGCTCCTATACTCAAATCCTTTTGCTATGAATGCTTAACATACCATTCACTTTCTTCACTGCCTGCTGCACCTGCATGCCTACTTTCAATGACTGGTGTACCATGACACCAAGGTCTCGTTGCATCTCCCCTTTTCCTAATCGGCCACCATTCAGATAATAGTCTACTTTCCTGTTTTTGCCACCTAAGTGGATAACCTCACATTTATCCACATTATACTGCATCTGCCATGCATTTCTGCAAAGGACCCGTTTACTCCTACCCTTTGCTTCCTGTCTGCCAGCCAGTTCTCTATCCACATCAATACTGAACCCCCAATACCGTGTGCTTTATGTTTGTCTACTAATGTCTTATGTGGGACCTTGTCGAAAGCCTTCTGAAATTCCAGATATAACACATCCACTGATTCTCCCTTATCCACTCTACTAGTTACATCCTCGAAAAATTCTATAAGATTCATCAGACATGATTTACCTTTCGTAAATCCATGCTGACTTTGTCCAATAATTTCACCACTTTCCAAATGTGCTGCTATCCCATCTTTAATAACTGACTCTAGCAGTTTCCCCACTATCGATGTTAGACTAACTGGTCTGTGATTCCCTGTTTTCTCTCTCCCTCCCTTTTTCAAAATTGGGGTTACATTAACTACCCTCCAATCCTCAGGAACTACTCCAGAATCTAAAGAGTTTTGAAAAATTATCACTAATGCATCCACTATTTCTGGGGCTACTTCCTTAAGTACTCTGGGATGCAGCCTATCTGGCATCTTTAGAATGTGGGAGGCAACCGGAGCACCCAGAGAAAACCCACGTGTTCACAAGATGAATGTACAAACCCCATACAGATAGCACCTGTAGCCAGGATTAGACACACATTTCTGGTTTTGTGAAGCAGTAGTTCTACCGCCACTGTGCCACCGCAAAAATGTTGAACAGTAAATGCTGTCCTGTCCAACAATGTCCAGATCCTTAAATGGCATCACCTGGATAATAAACTGGGTGAACAGAATCTAAAAAATAATCAACTGCAGATGCTGGTTTACAAACAGAGACCAAGTGTAGACTCAATCTCCGTTTTACCAAACACTTGCGATCGGTTCATCAAAGTCTACTGGTTCCCTTGGTTGCTAAACATTTTAACTCCCTTCCCATTCCCATACTGACCTTTCTGTCTGGTACGTGGTCAGATAAGTTGCATTGAATATAATAGCAGGACATTTATAGCTCAGTGGTACACAAGGTTTTCAGAATATGAGAAATTAAGGAGGGTGAAGGGAACTACTCAGTGGGATGAGGGTGGATGAGGTCCTCGATCTGATATCAAATTCATTAGTTCATCATCTCTGTTCTGATTGAAATACATTTTCTGATACATCAGCACTTTGATTTTAAAAGCACAGCTTTTGATTCCCAGTCTCTCCATGATCGTTCCCTTCCATTTCTATAATTCCTGAGGCTCTGTAATCCTGTGAATAATCACCCTTACTGAAATTGCGGCCTCTCGGATTCACCAGCTGATATCCCAAAGTCTTTCGACCATCTGCAATGCTTTCCAGGAGCATGCAGTTGTCGGAGATACATGGATGGTGGCAGATTCGACAAATGTCAGGAAGCTTGACATCATCCAGGACAAAGCAGCCCACTTGACTAGCATCCCATCCAACATTCCCTCCATTACTGATGCACACCGCATTGTCTTCATAGGGTGTAGGTTCACCTGTAGCACAGCCTAGCGGCTACACCTACTCACCTAGGTTCCCACAATGCCACATGCCAACTCTCGACTTTTACCAACAAGAAGGGTACCAGGCACATGGGAAGGTCCCTATCCAAGCAGCACACCTTCCTGACTTGGAAATATATTGCCATTAATTCATCATAGCTGGCTGTAAATCCAGAAACTCCCTACCCAAAAGGAATTGTGGCAGTATTGTACCAGAAGGACAACAGTAGCTCAATAATGCAGCTGACCGCCAACTTCTCAAGTGGCACAGTGGACGAACAATGTATGGTGGTCTTGTCAGCAATGCACTGAGCAAAACAAATGAATGAAATAAGAGAAATCTAAGGAGAGCATTAGTGAAGTAACTGAATATTTCCAAGTTTGCAGGTGACACAAAGCTGGGTGGCAGTGTGAGCTGCGATGAGGATGCTATGAGGCTCCAGGGTGACTTGGATAGGTCGGGTGAGTGGGCAGATGCATGGCAGATACAGCATAATGTGAATAAATGTGAGGTTATCCACTTTGGTGGCAAGAATAGGAAGGCAGATTATTGTCTGAATGATGTCAGATTAAGAAAAGGGGAGGTGCAACAAGACCTAGGTGTGCTTGTACATCAGTCACTGAAAGTAAGCATGCAGGTACAGAAGGCAGTGAAGAAAGCTAATGGCATGTTGGGCTTCTTTGCGAGGGAATTTTACAGTGGAACAGGGCACTGGTGAGACCGCACCTGGAGTATTGTGTGCAAGTTTGGTCTCCTAATTTGAGGAAGGACATTATTGCTATTGAGGGAGTGCAGCCTATGTTCACCAGGTTAATTCCCGAGATGGCAGGACTGACATATGATGAAAGAATGGGTCTACTGGTCTTGTATGCACTGGAATTTAGAAGGATGAGAGGAGATCTTATAGAAAAATATAACATTCTTAAAGTATTGGACAGGCTAGATGCAGGAAAAATGTTCTCGATGTTGGGGGAGACCAGAATCAGGGGTCACAGTTTAAGAATAAGGGGTAGGACATGTCGGACTGAGATGAGGAAAATCTTTTTCACTCAGAGAGTTGTGAATCTGTGGAATTCTCTGCCACAGGAGGTAGTGGAGGCCAATTCACTGGATGTTTTCAAGAGAGAGTTAGATTTAGCTCTTAGGGCTAAAGTAATCAAGGGATATGGGGAAAACAGGTACCGGGGTGCTGATTTTATATGATCAGCCATGATCATATTGAATGGCGGTGCTGGCTCGAAGGGCCGATTGGCCTATGCCTGCACCTATTTTTCCACCTATGTTTCTATGTTCTAATATTTATGGCAATCCAGTGTTTTCATGATCATCATTCCTGGTCCTCGCTTCTAATATCAAATGTATTTAATTAATTGCATTTAAATTCTCCAGCTTTCATGGTGGAATTTTATTTCATGGATCTGGTTCATTATTCCAGGCCGCAGATTAGGTTATGAACCCATAAACCACTTGCCCTAAATTTGTTGATCCGTTATTTTAACAGGTGACACAAACCTGTTTATACAGGATGCTAATTTTCACATAGTATGATTTCAAGTAATTGTAATTAAAAGCGTTTCAATTTGTTTAAAATGTAAATCACGAAGTTGAATAGAAGATGTGCTTTTAAACCATGTGCTAATAACAATAAAACAATAAATAAAATGTCATCTTAAACAAAAATACACAGGGGACATGCTTTTGTCTATTAGTTGGTGCCAAAATTTGATTTTATAAAGCATTCAATTTTCTAGGAAATTATTATTTAGATGTTATTTATTATACAGAAAATAAGCATATGATAAACTCACAGGGGTAATGAGAGATATTTTTTACCTGTTGCTGAACTCTCACCATAAATGTTAGGAGGCATCAGTGAAAATATTAAAGTGTGCAAGTTCATTTGGTGGGCCTTCTGTCACTTTTCATATATGATCTCAGATCTCAGGGTGGCCCAGTGGCACAGTGCGTCGGCACAGTGACGCATCAGTAGAGTTGCTGCCTTACAGGTGCAGGGCCCAGGTTCAAACCTGACTACAGGTGCTGTCTGTACGGCATTTGTACTTTCTGACCGCAGGGGTTTCTCTGGGTGTTCCGGTTTCCTTTCACCTTCCAAAGACGATCAGATTTGTCAGTTAATTGGCTTCTGTAAATTGCCCCTAGTGTGCAGGATGCAAAAATACGATAATAAAGAATTAGTGTATGGGTGATCGTTGGTCGACACGGTCTCGCTGGGCCGAAGGGCCTGTTTCCACGCCGTATCTCTAAACCAAAAACCTGCATCAAGCATAGTTACAGGTTTGCCCTTGTGCAAGGTAATGACTGGTGCATTTCCAGTTGGAAGTTGAAGATCATTTTATGAATTTAGACTGTGAAATACCTGAAAAATGGGAGTACATGAACAATATATTTTACCGAGGAACAAAGAATCGCTGTGAGCAACTTTTGAATTTCCACCTCAAGTGATCCATGTGCAAAACCTAGATGTGGTTTTACAATGGATGCTCAGTGTAGATGGTTTATGCATGCAACCAATCACATAGCTACCTCACCACTACTAACCCCGCCTTAGGTATCATTTATAATAACGCCTGCTTCTCCTTCTGCGCAGTACAGTAGCAGACTGGAGTCAGTGACTACTCATGTATCGTTTAACTCTGTATCCTTATTAAAGACTATTATAAAGTTACACGTGTGTAATGATTCCTTTACATGGTGTCAGCTAGAGACAACTCGCGTCTCCTGTTTACCGGTTTTCATTTCTTTTGCTAAGTTTTTATTTTCATTTTGACAATGGCTTCCTCTTGCCGAAAGCCTGCTCAGCTCGTCTTCGATTCGGACATCGCGGAGCGCTGGGCTACGTTCGAACTGGACTACCGCCACTACATGAATATCGCACATCGGAACTATCCTGATGAAGTCAAAGCCTCTCTTCTTCTCAACCTTGCCGGCCCCGACGCCATGAGAAGAGCGAGAACTTTCAGTTAAGCCCCAGCGGTCCTGGGTGCCGACGACCAGGTACCGATACCCATAGAAACAGCCGACGATCCGCATGTCCTGATACGCAAATTCAGGGAGATTTGCGACCTGCCCTCTAATCGTATTTTAGAAAGGGCGCGATTTTTTACTCGCAAGCAATTGCCCGGTGAGCCTGTTGAGCGCTTCATCGCTGATTTACGTTACCTAGCCCAGAGGTGCAGGTTTGAAGCGATGACAGACTAGCTAACTAGAGACATTTTGGTGACAGGGATGCTCGATCAGAAACTGAGATCAGAGCTCCTCCGCAAACCCGATCTGACCTTAAACAAAGCCATGCATGCCTGCAGAATGGCTGAGGTCATTGACCCGCCAGACAGTCAGCGTGATTCGGACACTAAATCTATCAACCTGACTGGGTTCAATAGACCACGACCTCGAACAGATAACACAAAATTTGTGCCTCGGGCCAGCCCCGCATCTGGCGGTGAACCCCCCAAATGCCCGAACTGTAATTATATGCATCACAGGCAGTCGCCATGCCCTGCCTACGGTAAAGCCTGCAACTATTGCAAGAAGTTAAACCATTTCTCTGCTGCCTGTCGTTCTCGTGGGAAAGTACCACGAGCTTCCAGACCTAACCTAAACATGCTGATGCAAGTTGATAACAATTATGGCTCTCCGTCCTTGCTCGACGCTGCCGATCCAATTAATTCGCAAGGGGAGGCAAGTGTGTACTCACTCTTTCATGCACCTGGCCGGCCACCCGATCCAACTGTTCTGATAACTGTCAACAATTCCAACTTTCACGCTAAGCTCGACACGGGGGCGAAGGTGAATGTAATGTCAATAAGCCTTTTCAAGAAGATAAGGAATAATGAGCTACTGATTGCAGACCGCTCAACTCTGCATGCTTACGGGGGCGAGGTGCTGAGACCACTGGGAAAAGCTACTTTCACTTGTGTGCTGAAAAAGACAATGCGTGCCATGACCTTTTATGTTTTGAACTCTGACTGTGTGACTCTGTTGGGCAACCAGGCATGCCAGGATCTGGGACTGGTGTCGTTCGACAGAACGGTCCACAAGTTGATGATATCGGTAGACCCGGTAAAGGAATACCCCGACCTGTTTAATGACGAACTGGGCAAGCTGCCTATTACCTACAAAATTGCTACTGATCCAAAGGTGTCACCTGTAATTCGTGCACCGCACAGAGTGTCTCACGCCATGAAGGACAAAGTCGAGTCCATGTTGAAAGACATGGTCACCACGGGGGTGCTAGAAGCGGTCAGTGAGCCCACCGAGTGGGTGTCCACCATGGTTGCCATGTTAAAAAAGGACAAGAATGAAATCCGTGTGTGTATCAACCCTAAAGACTTGAACCTTGCCATCAGGCGCCCCCACTACCCCATGAGGACCGTTGAGGATGTTGCAGCTCAGGTCGGACAGGCCACCGTCTTCTCTGTCCTCGACACAAAGAGCTCGTTTTGGCAGATACCACTGGACAAGGGGTCATCGGATCTGATCAGGTTTTCGACACCGTTCGGCTGATTCAAGTTCCTGCGAATGCCATTCGGCATCAACTCTGCCAGTGAGGTGTTCCAGAGGACCATGGAACAGCTGTTCGCTGGCATGCCGTGCGCCATCATTGTTGATGACATCCTGGTCTGCGGGAAAGATGTGGTGGAGCACGACCAGAACCTACATTGTGTCCTGGAGCGGGCACGACAGATAAACCTCAAGCTCAACCCCAAGAAGTGCAGATTCCGGGTCTCCGAGGTCACTTACGTTGGCCATGACTTCACTCCTGCTGGTCTCAAGCCTGATCCTTTGAAAGCTGCCACTATCACTGAGATGCCTGCCCCCACCGACGTGCTCAGTCTACAGCGTTTCCTGGGTATGGTGAACTATCTTGGGAAATTTATTCCCAACCTCAGCGAACTGAGCTCGTCCCTGCGACAACTGACTAGAAAAGACACCGCATGGTCCTGGTTCCCACAGCACCAGCAGGCTTTCGATACTTTAAAGTCTAAGCTGATCAGCACTCCTACTCTGACGTTTTTCAACCTGAAGCGCCCCATCACCGTCACCTGTGATGCCTCGTGATTCGGGCTCGGTGCAGCCTGCCTACAGTCCTCTTTAGATCGCTCCCTGCTCCCTGTCTCCTATGCCTCCCGTACCATGACCGACACCGAACAACGCTACGCACATATCGAAAAGGAGCTGCTTGCTGTCGTTTTCGCCTGCTCTAAGTTCAAAGACTTTCTTTTCGGGAATTCTTTCACGGTTGAGACTGACCACCAGCCATTGGTGACCATCCTAAACAAGCCGATCCATGTCGCACCTGCCAGGCTGCAACGTATGATGATGCAGTTCCAGCATTTCGACTTCACCATTGTCTACAAGAAGGGTACTGAAATGCACGTTGTGGACACTCTCTCTCGCGCCCCTCGCGCTACCTGTGATCGCCACCCATACGAACGGGAAGACCTTCTGGTGCTCAGCGTTGACTTTGTCCCCACTAAGCAGCTTTAGTGCCTAGCCGAGCACACTGCCGCCGACCCCGCTCTGCAGCGACTTTCTTCAGTGATAAAAGGGGGTTGGCTGAGCAAGCGCGCCAGCGTGCCCGCAGAGACACAGCCTTTTCTCCTGGTTCGCGATGAACTGGTCATCCAAGACGGCGTTATTGTTAAGGGCCACAAGGTCATGATCCCCTCCTCCCTCTATGACAAGTACTACAGCGTGGCCCACAGCGGGCACCTGGGCGTTGATGCCACGATCGCCCACGCACAGTGCCAATTCTACTGGCCTGGAATGGCAAAGTACATTCGGGACCGTGTCTCGTCTTGCTCTACCTGCAACAGCTTTGCGCCCCACCAGCAAAGGCAGCCCCTTTTGCAACAACCCGCGCCTGCCCTGGCCTGGATCTCGGTGGCCGCTGACATTTTCGAGTGGCGTGGTAAACACTACCTTGTCCTGGCTGACTCGTACTCTAACTGGTTTGAGGTTGACCTTCTGACCTCCCTCAGGTCCGAGATGGTCATCCGCTAGCTGAGGAAACATTTTTCCACTTTCGGCTCGCCTGTCCGTCTGCAGACCGACAACGGCAGGCAGTTTACCAGCCAGGAGTTCAAGCACTTTGCCAACAAATGGAACTTCTTCCACTTCACGAGCAGCCCCGAGTACCCGCAGAGTAACGGGCTTGCTGAGCCAAACTCTAATGGAGCAAGCGCGCCTGGCGAATTCCGATTTTTACCTCGACCTCCTGAACCTAAGGAACATTTCCAGGGACGCAACCCTGGGCTCACCTGCCCAGCGGCTGATTTCCAGAACGCCGAGACCACCGATTCCGATTGCTCAACACAAGCTGCTACCTCGGGTGCTGGAGCCTGCCTCCGTCCAGACGCGCATTCAGGAAAGGCACGACATCCAAAGACGGTCACATGATAGATCGTGCAAACCACTCAAGCCTCTACTGCCTGGACAGGCCGTTCGTCTGCATACTGATAGCGGATATTCCCGTCTGGCCACCGTGGTTGGCATTGCCGACGAGCCTCGTTCGTACCTTGTGGACTTTGAAGGTACTGTCTACCGCAGGAGTCGTCAACACCTGCTTGCAGTACAGGAGCCGCTCCCGCAGGCAGCGGGACCCTACGCTCCACCGCTGCAGTTCCAGCCGTCCGCTGCTGATCCCATTACCGGCCCCTGCATGTCTCAGTCCCCTCGAGTGTTTTGTTCACCTCCGCGTGGGACGCCCATTGCTAACCGTTTTTCCACCCCTCCTGCACATTTGTCCCCCCTGCCACTTTCTGTTTCCTCTACGGCTTCGTCGCCTCCAGGTTTGGGTCTTTCCGGTGAGGGGGGGGAAGGGTTGGTCCGTACGCGCTCGGGCCGTGTCACCAAGCCGCCTGTTCGGTATGGTGATTTTGTTTAATTCGTTGCCATGGTCATCCACCATGTATAATCTTCTAAGGGGAAGGATGTAGATGGTTTATGCATGCAACCAATCACATAGCTACCTCACCACTCCTAACCCCACCTTAGGTATCATTTATAATAACGCCTGCTTCTCCTTCTGCGCAGTACAGTAGCAGACTGGAGTCAGTGACTACTCATGTATCGTTTAACTCTGTATCCTTATTAAAGACTATTATAAAGTTACACGTGTGTAATGATTCCTTTACACTCAGTTTTATCATAACTGTGTAATTCTGGCCAGTTATGAAAGACATTGGAAACTATAAATTATGATCTTTGAACATTTTATGGTAAATTTGATTTATGGAAATATATGCTTATCATACACAATGGTGTAGAATTGAACTTTGTAAATGGCGAAAGGAAAATTTGCAGTTATGTTGTATCTTTCACAACCTCAACTCATTGCAAAGCATAATTAATGGCATATTGTTTGATGTGCATTTATTATGGTAGTGTGGGTAATTTATAAATTTATAACACAGGTAATAGTGAGCATTAGCATATTTTATATTTCTTTTGACTTTATTTACTTTTATGTCAAAACTGACCTCAAGCAAAAAGTAATAATACCAAGTATTTGAGATACTTAAAAACAAAGCATTGCGGAGGCTGGGATCTACAATAAAACAGAACATGTTGGATTAACTCAGTAGGTTAGGGAGCATCCATCGAGAGAGAAACAGTTAACATTTTTAGGTTGGTCACTTTACATTAGAACCTGTGAAATGTGCTCATGGAAGAACGCCAACTTGAAGTCTGAAGAAGGGTCTCGACCTGAAATGTCACCTATTCCTTTTCTCCAGAGTTGCTGCCTGACCCACTGAGTTACTCCAGCTTTTTGTGTCTATCTTCAACCTGAAACATTAGTTCTGCTTTTCTTTCCATGGGTGCTTCCATACATGCTGAGTATTTATGACATTTTCAGTTTGATAACAATTTTCAAAACGTAACCCCGTAGTGAATGTTTCCCTTATCATTGGGAATTCAGCTGAAATTTGCAGAACTAGTTGTGCTCAGGATCATGAGTAGCTGGCTCATTTCTCACCAGCCGAAAAACCTATTGCCCCATTTTCCATTTGTAGCTTGGGTGCTAAATCTAAAGAAGCAACCTAACCTATTAGTGCATAGAAGAATTTGGATGGGCCATTTCATTTGAAAGTAAACATGCTGGTACAGCAGGCAGTGAAGAAAGCTAATGGCATGTTGGCCTTCACAACGAGAGGATTTGAGTAGAGGAGTAAAGAGGTCCTTCTGCAGTTGTACAGGACCCTGGTGAGACCAAATTTGGAGTATTGTGTGCAGTTTTCATCTCCTAATTTGAGGAAGGACATCCTTGCTATTGAGGCAGTGCAGAGTAAATTCACGAGATTAATCCCTGGATGGTGGGACTGTCATATGAGGAAAGATTGGAAAACTGGGCTTGTATTCACTGGAATTTAGAAGGATGAGAGGATATCTTATAGAAACACATAGAAATATAAAAGGACTGGACAAGCTAGATGCAGGAAAAATGTTCCCAATGTTGGGGGAGTCCAGAATCCAGAACCAGGGGCCACAGTCTAAGAATACAGGAGAGGCCATTTAAAACTGAGATGAGAAAAAAACGTTTACATTCAGAGAGTTGTGAATTTGTGGAATTCTCTGCCACAGTAGAAGGCTGGATGAATTTAAAAGTGAGTTAGATAGAGCTCTTGGGGCTAGCGGAATCAAGGGATATGGGGAGAAGGCAGGCACGGATTAGTGATTGTGGATGATCAGCCATGATCACAATGAATGGCGGTGCTGGCCTGAAGGGCCAAATGCACCTATTTTCTATGTTTCTATATTTCTGTTTCTATCCATGCACATTGATTGTTATAATGATTGACTTGGATGGGTGCGGGAAGCAACAAAAAGATGGCCTGAGTTAAACTGATGATGGTAATAAGTTGCCTTATTTTAACAAGGCAGCGTTCCTGATATCCTCAGCATAAAACTATTTTTAAAATAATCCACCAATTTTATGATTTTATTCCAAAGACAGAAGGTGCAGTTACTCAATAACTGTCTGTTATTGGCACCAGGAGCCATTTTACTTTTGCTGATATTTAAGTCAATCTAGATTTTAAAAATGCATGCACGTAACTGAGCTTGGTCTTCCCTTTGAATAGCCACTGAAACAAGGTGGGTGCATACATCTACAGTTTGTTCTACGGCAAATGATAGTGTATTTTTCATGTTGTTGCTTGTGGCAGCTTGCTGTGCATTGCTTCGTTGCAACCGTGACTACACTTGATTGTCAGAAAAACTCCTTGGGTTACTTGAAAGGGAGGCCAAGTGTATTAAATAAATCCAAAGTGAAATCTCTTGTTCTCTTCAATAATTCCTTGAGATTTCATATTTAATACCCTTCATATTCCCAAATGTTAACTGAAGCCATTGGGGAATTGCACTCTGTTCCAACCACTTGTGGTCCTGAGCTCAACTAGCTCTGGGAGTTTCAACTGAATTCCCAATAAAAGGGAATCACCAAGGGAAAGACCTTAAATTCAACATCGGACCTTATGGTCTTCTCCCGTATTTGTGTCTCCAACCTAAACTATTAAAGAGCTAGGTCATTTACCAGTTTAGTTCCTCACTTCTTTTTTAAAGTCCAATGGTGCCAATCTATTGCATATAAAGTTGTTGTCAGAAGGCTACACATTAAAACCCGGAACCAAAGAATAATTTTACAATTAATTTCTTCAAATGTTCAATTTATTGCAGCTGGAAAGCAGCACATTCTGTCTTCTTGCACCGTTATTCTGTCACAGTATTTCAGGTAATTTTTGAACACTAACAGCACTTGACCTACTTGAAAATGAGTTTTCAATCGCGTAATTGCCCACAGATGCATTTGACATTTTCTCAGGTGATGCGCACTGATAGGCTCCAATTGAAAGAGCACAGAGAAGTCCACATGCCCATCGCATCCGGAAAAGGACATAATCAGTTCTAAATCAAAGGCAGACATTAACATGTACCTACCGACCACCCTCAGGCTGAACTTAATTAGTTTTGATACAGATAGAATACAAAATAGACTATGATAACATACCTAGTACACAATTGAATAATTCACTGTCCAAACAAATGCCAATTAACCCTTCAATAGAAAGTCACATTTTCACGTTCTTACTTGCATTGCAGCTTTTGATTCTTGAATTCCTCATCAAACCAGACACACTAGCAGTGATAGTAAGTTTTGTACAGATGATAACTTAAAGCATTATTAGATGGTTTTGACATAGTGTGTGGAAGTCAAGCTTATTTCAGGTATTGATCATCAGAGGTGCGTTGCATCAGGAAGGCTGGAATTATTGTCAAGCCACCCTGCCCATTCTCTTATTCATTTTATATCTCTGGAAGAAGATACAAGAGCTTGAGACCCTGAATATCCCGACCCCTGAACCAATCACTTCTTTCACACCCTCTACCTGGAGATGCTGCCATGTACGTACAATTTTTGCACCATTTTGTTGTCTTGCATTTGTCATTATATTTATTGGTGTACCAATCTTGTGTACTGTTTGCTCTGAATGCTTCATGCAAACAAAGAATTGGTGTCTCGACGATGTACTAATTTGAATCTGAATCTGAATTTGAGGTGGTACCATTAGGTTGAGATACTAAACCAAGGTCCTAACCTAGAACTGATTATGCCCTTTTCCGAATGTGATGTCAAAGTTGCCAGGCCATTATTTCAGGAAAGTACAATGGAATTATTACCGGGTTAGGTGTTGGATTCAGAATGGGTGGGGGAGTTGAAGTGCTGAGCAACCGGGAGTTTTTGGAAGTGCTGAGCCACCGGGAATTTTTTGAAGGGGTGAAGCACCGGAAGTTTTTTGAAGTGCTGAGCCACATTTCACTTGGGTAGTTTACAACCCAGCAGTATGAACATTGACCTCCAATTTTAGTTAGTCCCTGCTTTCTCCTTCATTCCCCTCCCCTTCCCAGCTCTCCCACAGCCCACTGTCTCCACCTCTTCCATTCTTCTTCCTGCACCCCCACCCCCACATCAGCCTGAAGAAGGGTCTCGACCCGAAATGTCACCTATTTCCTTCGCTCCATAGATGCTGCCTCACCCGCTGAGTTTCTCCAGCATTTTTGTCTACCATGGAATTATCACTAGTGTTTTCATCACATTTTCCGACCCCATAGCAGAAGCGTCCACGTCGCAGGGGTGGAAACTGGAAGTGTCCTGAGTTATTTCTGCCACCACCATCATCTACTGTATCTACTGTACCAACTCCTGCAAAGCTACAACTGAAAGAGCTAATAGTCAAATCTAATAATCAAATCTAAAATGGAGTCTTTTTTCTAGAAAAGCATGGACTAGTAGAACAAAAGAATGGCTCGGTGCCAAGTCTGAATGACATTGTAAATTATATGGAACACAATTTGTAGGACAGGTTGTCTTTTCAATAAAGACATTAGGATGGCAGCCTGCAGTAATAACATGTGCTTCTTTTCAAGGCCATAAAGAAGTCAAGATTGAAAAAAATAGCTGACGCTCCAAAGATAAGTAATAACTTGTTATTGGATTAGCTAGATTTAGACCCAGCTTTTCTCATATTCTGAAAGGTTGCAGAAACTTTCAGTCATGCCATATTCAGACTTGGTAGGAGTGTTTTACTGATAAGAAAAATGTATAATCATGCTAACTGTCCTTTGTTCTGTGAATTGGAGCCTGAGAAGCACTGAGCAACATTTCTGCTCATTGTAGATCGCCACTCCCGTCTCATGAATCAATTAAAGATTGCCATGGTCTACTTTTAACAGTTTTTGTTGCTATCTGCTTTTAAGAAACAAACTTTCACACAACCACCAGCCTCCTTAGTCTTAACGAGTGATGACTCCCATTGATTGTTGCCGGAAGCCTGCATCCTTTCCAGGATGTCCATCAATGCCGAGAGGCTTTCATCTGCAAAACAACAACAAATTGGAAAGCTCTGCAATGAGAATGACTATGATGTCTTATGTCTACAAGAGACTCACAAAGGCCCGCAACAGCATTGACCTAAGACCCCTGAAATGAAGCTAGTTATTGAAAGGTAACATGAGAAATATGGCAGCGCTATCTTCGGTAAAAGAGACCTAATCATTGAACCAGACTTCAATGACAGAAAGGGACAACATAGAAATCCTTGCTGTGAACCTGGGGAAACTAATTGTGACCTCTGTTTACAAACCGCCAGGCTCTACATTTGCCTTTGAAGAACCACAAACCTTCAGTTACCAACACAAAAATGTTATCATTGGGGATTTCAATAGCCACAGCACCTCATGGGGCTATAAAGAAACCACCGAGGATGGTAATCTTATCGAGGGTTGGGCAGACGCACATCAACTTGACCTAATTCATGATGCTAAACTTCCTCCTTCCTTCAATAGCTACCGATGGAAGAAAGGCTATAATCCAGACCTGGCCCGTACAAGTGATCGAATAACATGTCAAAGCAAAAAACTAGTCTTAGAGCCAATACCACACTCACAACACAGTCCAATCATCATTGGCATTACTGCTGTTGTGGTACCTCAGAGAGCTCCTCTAAGATGGCGTTTCAGCTTTCAAAAAGCTGATTGTGAGCAGTTTGCCAGCAATCTGGACGGAGCCCTATCTCATTTCGAGCCAGTCCCAGCAAACTATGATCAGTTCATCAAAACAATGCAAGACATTTCTAGAAAGTATATTCTACGCAGATGTAGGGAGTACTATAAACCTGGAATCTCAACTGACAGTGCCACATTGTACAAGAAGTACTCAAAACTGTATGAGGATGATCCCTTCTCTGAGGAAACTATGAACACAGGGGAGATTCTCATGGTAGCAATATCAGAGGAACCAAGGAAATCCTGGCAAGAACTTATTGAGATTGTTGATATGACACACAACAGTAAGAGAGCTTGGTCAACCATCAAGAAGCTAAACAACGACTCCCAGTAGGCAACGCTGCACTCTAACGTTACATAGAAACATAGAAACATAGAAAATAGGTGCAGGAGTAGGCCATTCGGCCCTTCGAGCCTGCACCGCCATTCAATATGATCATGGCTGATCATCCAACTCAGTATCCTGTACCTGCCTTCTCTCCATACCCCCTGATCCCTTTAGCCACAAGGGCCACATCGAACTCCATCTTAAATATTGCCAATGAACTGGCCTCAAGTACCTTCGGTGGCAGAGAATTCCAGAGATTCGCCACTCACTGTGTGAAAAATGTTTTTCTTATCTCGGTCCTAAAAGATTTCCCCTTTATCCTTAAACTGTGACCCCTTGTCATGGACTTCCCCAACATCGGGAACAATCTTCCTGCATCTAGCCTGTCCAACCCCTTAAGAATTTTGTAAGTTTCTATAAGATCCTCCCTCAATCTTGTAAATTCTAGCGAGTACAAGCCGAGTCTATCCAGTCTTTCTTCATATGAAAGTCCTGACATCCCAGGAATCAGTCTGGTGAACCTTCTCTGCACTCCCTCTATGGCAAGAATGTCTTTCCTCAGATTTGGAGACCAAAACTGTACACAATACTCCAGGTGTGGTCTCACCAAGCCCCTGTACAACTGCAGTAGAACCTCCCTGCTCCTATACTCAAATCCTTTTGCTATGAATGCTAACATACCATTCACTTTCTTCACTGCCTGCTGCACCTGCATGCCTACTTTCAATGACTGGTGTACCATGACACCCAGGTCTCGTTGCATCTCCCCTTTTCCTAATCGGCCACCTTTCAGATAATAGTCTACTTTCCTGTTTTTGCCACCAAAATGGATAGCCTCACATTTATCCACATTATACTGCATCTGCCATGCATTTTCCCACTCACCCAGCCTATCCAAGTCACCTTGCAGCCTCCTAGCAGCCTCCTCACAGCTAACACTGCCCCCCAGCTTCGTGTCATCCGCAAACTTGGAGATGTTGCATTCAATTCCCTCATCCAAATAATTAATATATAGTGTAAATAGCTGGGGTCCAGGCACTGAGCCTTGCGGTACCCCACTAGTCACTGCCTGCCATTCTGAAAAGGACCCGTTTACTCCTACTCTTTGCTTCCTGTTTGCCAGCCAGTTCTCTATCCACATCAATACTGAACCCCAAATACCGTGTGCTTTAAGTTTGTATACTAATCTCTTATGTGGGACCTTGTCGAAAGCCTTCTGAAAGTCCAGATATAACACATCCACTGGTTCTCCCTTATCCACTCTACTAGTTACATCCTCGAAAACTAGATTACAGCAGATCAGGTTGCTCACCAGCTGCTTCTGAATGGCAAACCACCACATAAGAAGCGCCACAAAATGAGTCTATGGTATCAGGGTTATTGAGAGTCAACCTGGTACTTTAACAGCAAGGAACTCCAGACAGCAATCAATTCCCTCAAGAACGGCAAGGCAGCTGGCCTTGATGACATTTGCACAGAACAGATCAAACATTTTGGGCAGATTACACGAGAGTGGCTCCTCTTGCTGTTCAACAATTGTGTAACCCTCTCGCAGCTACCTAAAATATGGTGGAAAGCTCGTGTGATCGCTATCCTTAAGCCAGAGAAAGACCCTAAAGAAGCAAAAAGCTGCAGACCGATCTCCCAACTGTGCCATCTCTTCAAGCTGTTTGAGCACCTCATCTTGAACAGGCTAGGCCCAATCACAGATCATCTTATACCAGAGCAAGCTGGCTTCCGGCCTGGGAGATCATGTACCAGCCAAGTGCTCAATCTAACTCAGCACATTGAGGATGGCTTTGAGAGGAATGAACCAACTGGCATCGTTTTTGTTGATCTGACAGCTGCCTCCTGTGAACCACCGGCTGCTCCTCAACAAGCTCCATGACATGACAGAGGACTTCCACTTGACAAAACTGATTCAACAGTTACTGGAAAACAGATGCTTCTATGTTGAGCTAAATGATAAATGAGGCAGATGGAGGAAACAAAAGAATGGCCTACCTCAGGGCAGCGCCCTTGCTCCGGTGCTGTTTAAAGTATCCAGTACTGATCGCCGGTGTTCCCAGGGATGAGAAGCTTCATTTACATGACAATCTTGGAATAGCAGCCCAGTGCTATTAGGTGAGGTCAAAGCTACCCTCTCAACATCCTTGGACAACTTGACAAACTACTACAAGGACAACCAACTGAAGGCAAACCCTGTTAAGACCCAAGTTAGCCTGTACCACCTTTGTAATCACGAAGCTGGGAGGAACCTGTCTTTAACATGGAATGGTGTCCCTTTGAGACACTGTGACTACCCTGTCTACCTTGGGGTCACTCTGGACCAAACCCTCTCCTTCGAGCAACACATCGAAAGGGTGAAGGGCAAAGTGAGGATGAGGAAGAGCCTCCTACGCAAGCTGGCAAACTCGTCGTGGGGTACCAATGCATCCACACTGCGGTCAACTGCTCTTGCGCTGTGCAACTCTGCTGCAGAGTATACTTGTCCTATTTAGGAGAGATCATTTCATGCGAGGAAAGGTGATGACGCCCTTAATGACAGCTGCAGATTCATCACTGGATGCCGAAAACCAACAGATGTGGAGAGCTTGCTTGTCTTGGCCGATATTGCTCCACCAGGAATCCGCAGATCAGTTGCCGGTGGAACTGAACGTTGTAGGCAAGTTGGGGACACCCGACATTCCTGTCACTCCCATCACCCAGCCCCAAAATGGATGAAGTCAAGGAAGAGCTTCCTTCACACAGTCCAGCCACTGTCACCGTCTCCTCAAGCAACCAGTCTACCCTTGTGGGAAAAGAAATGCAGTGAAAACCACCACCACATAAAGATGCCAATCCCAACCAAGGAACAGCTACCACCTGGTGTGACTGGAAGGTCTGGAAGTCCCTCAATAGGCTTCATAAAGGGATGGGCCAATGCAAGACCAATATGAGCAAATGGGGCTATGCAGATGTGGCAGACACAGAATGTGAATGTGGAACATCTGTACAATCCATGCCACACATACTAAGATGCCCACTACTTGGTGAACAATGCTGCCACCATGATCTAGCGGTGGCAAACGAGAAGGCTGTCCACTGTGCAACAGCCTGGCCGAACATTTGAAACATAGATGATGAACAAGAAAGAAGAAGATTTGCGTCAGTGGATTTGTTCAGCCACTTTTTAATCTCCACTAAATAAGTGCAATACGTGACATCTCCATTGGCTTCATCTTCTGCCATTTATCTTGATATGATTCTCTTCTTCACATCTTCCAGTCAAAGAGGTACAAACATGGGCAGACCTACACATGACTCATCCAACCATCAAATGTCAGAATTCCAAAGTTACATGTACACTGAAAGTCAAGAAAATCTTGCTGATTTGGAAGAGTGCATATTTATTACTTATTGCGTCAGTGGCTTCCTGAAAAACCCATGCCTAAATTCTTCATTTGTACCACCATCTGCAAACGTGAGGGCCTCAAGAGTTACTCAGTTACCAGGAGAGAGAACATCCATTTCCTTACCTCCAATCATTCCCCCTTTCTTTAATTCTCAAACAATTGGCCCTCTTGTATTTTTTTTTCTTAACCTTTTTCTTAAAACTCAGTTTTTTTAAATTAAACCTTTTGATCAACTTTCCAAACCCGTTCTTCGGCCAAACATCTACATTATTTCTACCTTGGGATTTTCAATATTACTGATGCTACATAAGTTCAATGATTTTTTTGTTTTCATATTCCCTTATGATATATAATTGGCATATTTATTCTTGGTCTTTTTCTATTCAGCTCTTTCCTTTGTGAGAGCTTAAGCTAGCCCTCTGAATGTGGCAAAATGCCTTCAAAACCTCAGAAAAAAAGGGAGTTAGGCTTGTGCAGGCCCTCCTTTGTAATGTAATTCATTTATCTTTACCATTAGCAGGGGGAATGAAGGTGAGTGTTGTCATTGAGTACATTACAAAGTGCATAACTGAATTAAGGCACAGTAAAATGACATGTAATACAAATGTTACCCTCTATGTTGACTTATTAATTGTTAACTAAACAACCCCATCGATTTTAATTTTAATTTCCCTTGCTCCACTAATGTGTTAATCGAACTGCTTCTCAGGAGATAGGCAAAGTAAACATGGCATCTCACAGAATTTCTAGTTAACCACCTGACCAGTGACTGGGTGGAAAAAGCAATGGTGGTCACATTCAGTGGTCCTCGAGAATGTGTTATAGTTATAAATATATTAATTTCCCAGATTCTGCGCCATCAGTCACGAGAGCAAGAGATGGATGGGGATTAATATTGTACCTAAAGTCTCCATGCAGGGGACAATGAGTGAAGAAGAACATTCGGAAGATATCAGTGGAAACACTAAATTAATAATAGTAACTAAACACATTTCTGAAGAAGGATCTTGACCCGAAACATAATCCATTCTATCCAGAGATGCTGCCTGTCCAGTTGAGTTACTCCAGCATTTTGTGTCTATCTTCAGTGTAAACCAGGATATGCAGTTTCTTTCTACACACTTAGGAATTTTGGACATGGGATTGGGAACAGGTCGTACAAATTTTGTCCATTCTGCTATTCAGAACCAGAGTCACGCACTATGACAAAAGGCCTTCATCATAACGCGTCCATGGTGATCAAGATGTTCATCTATGGTAGTCCCATTTGCCCTAATTTGACTCATATCCCTCTCAACCAGCGGCGGGTAGGGGATGGGGTTCATTAGCCACCATCCAGTGGGTCCACCTCACTATGGCAAACAATGATGCCAGCCTTGGTTTATATACATGATTGGACTCCAAAGATTTATCTATCTTCATACAATTTAAAATGTCCAGCACCTCCTTGGCTGTAATATGGACTATCCCCACACATCCCTATTAACATTTTCGAGTTCTTCACGGTAATTACAGAAAATAAACATAGAACAGTACAGCACAGGAACGGGGCCCTAGGAACAAATTGCCTAGATGAACTGATCTCCATATGTCTGTACATGATCCATATCCTTCTAGTCACTGCACTTCCATGTGCCTATCTAAAAACCTCTTAAATGCCACCATTGTGTCTGTCTCCACCACCACTCCAGGCAATGCGTTCCTGCCCCCAACCACCCTTTGTGTAAAAAACATGCCCCACATATTTCCGTTAAATGTTCCGCCTCTCACCGAATAGCTATGCCCTCTAGTATTGAACATTTCCACCCTGGGGGAAAGGTTCTGACTCTCTACCCTATCTATGCCTCTCATCATTTTATATGCTTCTATCACGTCTCCCCTTAACCTCCGACTTTCCAGAGAAAACAATCCATGTCCATCCAACCTCTTCCTGTAGTCGAAACCCTCTAATCCAGGCAGCATTCTGGTAAACCTTCTCTGCACTGTCTTCAAAGCTTCCATGTCTTTTCTGTAATGGGATGATCAGAACTGCATGCAATATTCCAAATTCATTGCGGAACTTGCACATCTCCTGCGGCTCTAAACATAAATGTCCGCTATAGTATTTGAGAGGAACTATTTTGCACCCCCTCCCCCCCCCTCCCCCCACCATCAACCGCGCGTAGAGGGGACGGGACCCAACGGGTCCCACTAGGTCTAGTATACTTATAAAATCATTTTTGGATTCTCCTTCAACTTCTCAGCCAATCTACTCTATAAGATCCCAGTTGATCTGTTGTCTTGACTTTTCCCACGCCATCATCAATTTACTTGATTCCCATAGAACCCAAAAATGCAATCACACCCTTCCCTGTAATGTGGGCAACCAGAATTTTACACAATACTCCAAGTGCACTCTTACCACTATGTTGTAAATTTGCAACACAACCTCCTGACTTGTGAAGGAAAGCATGCCTGTACCTTCTCCATACCGTATCCACCAATGATGCCATGAATATGCTATCTGCCATTCTGCAGGGGACTGTTAACATTTCAGATCTAGAACCCTTCAACAGAACTGGTGAGTTGCTGTTCTATTCCAACAAAGTGTCTCAGAATGGAAATGTTAATTGTTAATCTTTACACAGACTGCTGGACCTGCTGAGAGTTTGGACAGGATCCAAATCAAGGATCCAAATCATCGGAGATAACCTAATTCTTTAGGAAACGGTGGTTCCCCTCTTCTATTATAGATGAGGCTCTCACCAGGGTCTCTTCTATACCCCGTAACTCTGCTCTCACTCCCCATCCCCCCACTTGTAACAAGGGCAGAGTCCCCCTTGTCCTCACCTTCCACCCTACCGGCCATCACGTACAACAAATAATCCTCCGACATTTTCGCCACCTCCAACGGGATCCCACCATTGGCCACATCTTCCCATCTCCTCCACTTTCGGCTTTCCGCAGAGACCACTCCCTCCGTAACTCCCTGGCCCCTCCTGGCACTTACCCTTGCAACCGTAGGAAATGCTGCACTTGTCGCTTTACCATCCCCCTTGAATCCATCCAAGGATCCAAGCAGTCTTTCCAGGTGCGGCAGAGGTTCACCTGCATCTCCTCCAACATCATCTATTGCATCCGCTGCTCTAGATGTCAGCTGCTCTACATCGGTGAGACCAAGCGTAGGCTTGGCGATCGCTTCGCCCAACACCACCGCTCAGTTTGCAATAACCAACCTGATCTCCCGGTGGCTCAGCACTTCAACTCCCCCTCCCATTCCGAATCTGACCTTTCTGTCCTGGGCCTCCTCCATGGCCAGAGTGAGGCCCACCATAAATTGGAGGAGCAGCACCTCATATTTCGCTTGGGTAGTTTACACCCCAGCGGTATGAACATTGACTTCTCCAATTTCAGGTAGTCCCTGCTTTCTCCTTCTCCACCCCCCCCCCCACCCTTCCCAGCTCTCTCACAGCACATTGTCTCTGCATTTTCCTTTTTTATTCCCGCTCCCCCCCACCCCCGCATCAGTCTGTAGAAGGGTCTCGAGCCGAAACCTCGCTCCATAGATGCTGCCTCACCCGCTGAGTTTCTCCAGCATTTTTGTCTACAAGGGAATTCATGAACATTCTTTATTACACTTTGAATATATTTTCTTCATAGTGTACTGCCAAGTTATAATTGTGTTCTCTTTATTAACCTCTGGCTCATTCTTTGTTGATCCTTGCAGAAAATGGAGGAATATGTATAATATGCTGGTAGAGGTGATCAATTTGTGGCATCATGTGTGGCATGGACATTATGCCACAAGAGCTATTGGTTCAATGTTCTATATTCTTTCCAACCACAAAGCTTCCTAGTTCTTCGCAAAATGCAAAGCTTTTTTTAATCTAACATTATTTAAACTAACATTATTTTTGGGCAGTCTACATCCTGGGGGTTTGAACATTGAATTCTCCCAATTCTGCTAGCCCTTGCTGTCCCCTCCCCTTCATCAGCCATCTGGTTGTCTCCTCCCCTCCCCCAGCCCTCGGGCTCCTCCTCCGCCTTTTTCCTTTTTTCCTTTCTTCTCCCCACCCCCTATCAGTCTGAAGAAGGGTTTCGGCCCGAAACGTTACCTATTTCCTTCGCTCCATAGATGCTGCTGCACCCGCTGAGTTTCTCCAGCATTTTTGTGTACCTATTATTTTTAACTTCCCTTGCTACCCTAGATTGGCCCACTATTTTTTCTGAAGTTTTTATATTGCTTAAAGGAACTTATATTCACTGTGCGTTTTCCTTAAGAGAATACAATTTGTTGATGAGGGCTGAGTCCTTCCTTCAAGTCTACAGCTCTTGTTGAATGGAAAAGCTGCCCAAATAACCAATATAAAAATCAAACAGCAATACATGCAGGAAACATAAAATAAAACTGTAAATGCCCAAAAATGTTCAGGCAGGATATGTGGAAAGAGAATCAAGGATGATATCATGTTTCAGGTTGATGGGTTGATGAACTGTTTTCAGAATCAGACAGTGAGCACAATTTTGGCAATGCAACTTCATAGGCTGTTTCCAAATTAATTTGCACTGATTTCATCCAGCTTAGGGACGCAGAGATTATATAAAAGAGACTTTGATTCAGTATCATAGCTCTGAGCAAATTGAGTTGCAATCTTCCACTAGTTCTGACCAGAAGGCCCAGAAGCAAATTGATGTCCAGAATTAATTAAAATCGTAATTCTTGATATTTATGCATCCAATTATTCCAATCTGCCCAATGTCAGGAACTGCATGTAGTAGAGACGCTGGTGCTTTCAAAGACTGGAAATTGACCAGATTATATTTCATTGTTAATTAAAATGGCTATGAACTTTGCAATCAGGCAATCATTTTTCATCAATATCTGTGTTACTTTTGCGAAGAAGCTTCTTGCTCTCCTGACTGTCTTGCTCACTAGTGCTTTCAATTTTTGGTTTGTCATTCAACAAGGATGGTCAGAGCTATTATCCAGGATGACCAGAGCAAAGCAAATGTGGGTAAAATTCAGGGATTCAGGGGAGCTAACACTGACAGTGCTGGCATAACTCAGCAGGTTAGGTAGCATCCCTGGAGAACATAGTTTGGTTGATGTTTAGGATCAGGACCCTTCCACAGACTGATTGTAAAGGGGGCGTGAGAAAGATAGAAGAGAGGTGGGGTGGGACAAATCATGGCAGGTAATAGGTATGTTACAAAACTTACCTTCAGCGGCGCTGCAGTGCTGTCACTGCCCGTGTGCGCGACTTTGGCGCCTTTGAGAGGGGGGCGGGTTTAAAATGCGATTTTTCGGCAGCCTATTCAAATCGATCTGTCAGGCTGTTTAGTTGCTAAAGAAAAATCGCTTCGACTGACGTTTTATTTAGTTTATTAAAATTAGCGCTGGATAATTAAATTGTTGGAGTAAAATTTAAATCATCTTCAAAAGCCGTCAACGCCGACAACGGGACGGATTTCACGTAGGGGACAAGGCAAGGTACACCGTTAATTTTTTCATATAAACTTGCTTCTTAGGATGCCCTTAATCAAAATTTCACATTGCGAAAATGTGATTATGTAAATATACGAACCGGCAGTATTTTTCCTGCCTATATGGGGTTTAAATTCACTGCAACCGCAACGTTACAAACCAGCGCGTTCCACAAAAACCCACTCGCAAGATGATTTAAATGGCTATTAATTTACAGGAATTAAACACTAAATTCCTTCCATTTGGCCTATAAATTCATGACAATGAGATTTTAAAATAATATTAAATTGTGAATTATTGTGTGAATGTTATTTGGACACTTAGGCTTTTTAAAAATGTTAACCTTTTCTTAAGAAATGGATAGATGTTTAGATGTAGTAATTGAATTTTGTAATTAGCTACAATTGGGTAACTAACTAATTATATGCTTTAATTTCAGGTCATCCAAGTAAGATTGTTTCATATTTGGTTCAGAATGCTTCGATCTATAATATCTGAACATTTCATTCAGTTCTCTTAATTTTTAAGAAAGTTATAGGCTTTTGACTGTCCTTGATCACAGCTTTTGTGTTAAGTCAATGGAAAAGCAATAGGGAACAAGATGCTAATTTCCGAGTATGAAAATGGCCATAACTTTTTTAATACTGAAGATATGAAAGTGAATTATGTGTCAAATTAAACTTCTTTTTATGCTTTATCTGATAGGATAAATTGCAGACTTGATTTTTAAAATCTCAAAGTTTTGTAACATTGCTACAGGTAATGCGTGAACACAGACGAGGGGGTTGATTAAAAGGTGGATGGTTGGACAAAAGCCACGGATGAAAAAAACTGAAGGTGTGAGACAAAAGGATTGAAGAGTTGTGAATTCTGAAGTCAGAAGGAGAAATTGTAGGTGATGGGGTAGAGGAGAAATAGGTGTAAATCCAGATGCAGCACATGGGGGGAGTGGGGGGGAGAGAGAGTTGAGAGAGATTACCTGAAATTTGAGAATTACATGTTCATAGTGCTGGGTTGTGAGCTACCCAAGAGATATGAGGGTAGCTGCTACTGTAGGTTGTAAGCTATGAGGTGCAGTTCCTCCAGTTTGCTTGTGGCCTCACTCTGGCAATGGTGGATACCCAGGACAGAAAGGTCAGTACGGGAATGGGAAGGGGAGCAACTGGGAGATCCAGTAGGCCTTGGCAGACCGAGTGCAAGTATTTGGCGAATAGATATATTCTTTAAGTGATATGGCCTCCACTTTCAGGTACCCTTGCACTTTGATTGCCAAGATAAGGAAGCATTGACTTAATCTGAGGGTATTATCTAAAAGAAGAGTTTGGACAAACTTGGATTATTTTCTCTGGAGTGTCAGGGGATGAGGGTAGATCTAATATAACTATATACAATTATGAGAGTAGATAGTCAGAACCAGTTTCCCGGCATGGACATGTCAAAGACTAGAGGGCATTGCTTTACGATGAGACGAGGAAAGTTTAAAGGAGATGTGTGGAACAAGTTTTCATTTATACAGAGAGTGGTGGATGCCTGGAACATGCAGCCAGGGGTGGTGGTTGAGGCAGACAAGGTAGTGACATTTAAAAGACTTTTAGATAGGGACATAGATATGCAGCGAATGGAGGTATATGGATCATGTGCATGCAGAAGAGATTAGTTTAACTTGGCGTCATGTTCAATACAGACATTATTGGCCGAAGTGCCTCTTCCTGTGCTGTACTGTTCGGCTTTCTATGTTCAATCTTCTAACATTTAAAGCTGCCCCTATATTAAGTGACAATGATAGTGACTGAACACAATTTTCACCCTCTTATTTTAAAGGCGTTGGTTGAATGTTGAATAAAACACCAATGGGAACGTCTGTGCTATTCTTTGGATTATGCCATACAATTTATTGTAATCTAAATTAAGATATTCAGGGCTTGTAAATAATGTCTCTTCTAAAATTATTGTGAATTGGTACAGAGCACATGGTTTTCAAGTGAAACCCATCCCTGTTATTGTAATGGCAGCGTCAGATTAGCTGCACCAGTCTCTGGTACAGGACTCAAAGCCGTAATCCACTGCCACAGAAATGATGTTTTGAACAAGTGGTCCCTGGCTGTCTACAGTGGTACAATAGGCAACAGCGCAATATATAAAAATGCAAAAGATAGACATAAAATGCTGGAGTAACTTAATGGATCAGGCAGCATCTCCAGAGAAAATGGCTCGGGACCCTTCTTCGGACTGAGTCTGAAGAAAGGGTCCTGATCAGAAAAGTCATCTATCCATTTTCTCCAGAGATGCTGCTTGACCCGTTGAGTTACTCCAGCATTGTGTGTCTATCTTTGGTATAAATCACCAATTCCTTTTTATTATAAAATGCTAACTTTTATTCAAGCATAGGCGTTGAAGTCATGCTTTCTGAGATGTGTCCAAGGTTGAGAACTGACGATAAACTCATCTCCATGACTTGTAAGTAAAATAATGTATGTTGGATGGAGTTAAAGATAACTCATACCTTTTGTTAAGAAGGAACTGCAGATGTCTGAAGAAGGGTCTTTACCCAGAATGCCACCCATTCCTTCTCTCCAGAGATGCTGTCTGTCCCGCTGATATGTATTCAGATGATGAGGGAAATTAATAGTTTAAGCAGCAAAATGACTAATTTAAGGTAATTAAATAAATTGGGGTAATTAATTGAATGCAGCTCTGAAGGAAATGATCATTAACACCTAATGACAAGAAAATATTATCATGAAATGTAATGAATTAATGAATCATTTAAAGTGAAAGAGGTGGAAGATTGTTGTCCAACCTTTCCTTTCTTACATCTTCAACCTGCCCTTAAATTAGGGATTGAAACTATTTGCACGTGAGACAAATGCTTCCCTAAGGTCCTTATCACTCTACGGAAACTGGCTGCTTTAGTCATTCTTTCCGCCCGTCTTAATGAGTTGGTTCTTCTTCCTCCAAAAAAATATTTTAGGAACAGCAATATTTCAGTTTACTGACAGTAGTCGTTCATCATACAGACACTAAACTATCAGATATGCAGATGCCAATTTTTGTAAGAAAAATCAGCTAATAAGTTCTACATCCTGGAAACCTTAAGATGAACAAAGCAGGCCCAGCAAGTTCATCTGAGTGATTCACTGATCCATTGTATCAGCTGGCACTTCAAAGGCAATGCATTTTATGAAGTATGCTCAGACACTTCAGCAAGATAAGGCACTCTACACGTGTACATACCATTAATCAGACCAGGAAGATTGTCTGTTCAAAATCAGGTCGGTCTTGACCTCACAAAATAACTAAGCATGCAAAAATCATCAGAGTTGGAAAGCGGAAAGTTTGATAAAGGTTGTCTTTCTTGATCAGAATCCAGCTTGCCTGATGGGATCATCCATTTTTCCCTCTCAATTGCCAGCAATGTTTGAGGATGTTTCTGTCAAATGTACTCCACCCATAAAACTGTCCACTTAGTTTTTGCAACAACTCTGGCCTGCAATTAACATCTTTAATATGTACCCTTGTTTGTTTTCTCCTTCTCACTACCCTCATTGATTAACTAATTAAATGCCACATAAATATTGGAATCACCAAGAGTTCTCACCCTCTCTGACATATTTCCTGTCCTATCCACTCTTCCCCACCCTGGAATTTAAAACTCGCTTATTTTCCCACCTTCCCACTTCTGAAGAAGTACTTTTGATCTGAAATAATCACTCAGTTTCTCTTCCACAGATGCTGTCTGATATGCTAGTTATTTCTTTCTTAGTCCTTCTGTTTGTATTTCAGATTTCAAACAACTGCATGTTTTTAGAATGTAGGAACAAGGAGCTACAGATGCTGGTTTACAAAAAAGGACACAAAGTGCTGGAATAACTCTGCAAGTCAGGCAACATCTCTGGAGAACATGGATAAGTGACGTTTCGGGTCAGGATCCTTCCTCCCACTGATTTTTGATCTTCAAAACTGTGTCTGGATTCTTCGTCTGTCATGGGAGGCCAATGTTCAGATTGCTCTGATGGATATTGTTGGGGGTGATGAACTCTGAGGCAAATAGCACCAGCAACCAGGACAGTGGTACCATGTTTGATTATGTGGAACTGCACAGTAGGGTTAAGTCCAGATGAGGAATAACGACAGAGGACTCTACAATCAGGATGCAGGCAGATGTTTCTGCGGCCCCAAGCAAGACTCCTGGCTGGTGTGTTGCTTCCTTGGTGCTGGGGCCGGAACACATGATAATAAAATGTTACGTTGGACAGCAGAAACTGCAGGATCTCTCCATTAACTGTGGAATTCCTGCATTCTTCTGGAGCGCTGTGGGAGTGGCTGTGGCTGGAGACCGGGGGGGGGGGGGGGGGGGGGGTAGGAAAGTGTGCAGTGTTTTTGTCGTTTCTTACACCGGATCTCTGCCCCCATACCATTTTGCCCAGAGCAGGCTGCCTGAACTTAATGAGGAGAAGGTACTTTTCGTTTCCGGCAGTTTCCGGAGGCTCGGGAGGGCTGTGAAAAGCCTCCCAAGAGCTGCTCTCAGCTGTGGAGTTGAGCGTGGGGATTTTCCTTACTCGGCTGGAGAGAACTGCTTCTGTTGCTTTATCGGACTGGGACTGACTCTGAGATCGCTTGAGCTTGAGCTGAGACTGCTGTTGTCCCTGCTGCTGGTTTGTGCCACTGTCAAGATGGCGGGGGCTCGGTCTCGGACTCGGAGTTATGCAGCTGCGGTTTCGGCTGCGGCTTCTGGGTCAATCGAGGATGAGCCTTATGTTGATTTGGGTGGTAAAAAAAAATATGGGATCTCGGTCCAAACCGGGTTCCTGTGATGAAGTGCCTGCATAATCTTTTCCAGAAGGATGTAATTGCCTCTGCCGAGGTTGCAAGGGGGAAGTGTGGGATTATACAAAAGTCCCAGGAGGATGTGGCCTGAGCTCTGGAGAAGGGATTCACAGTGGGGGGGGGATCTTTGTACCGGTGGAACTGTGGGTGTCCACCGTGAGACCGGTTCTCCTGCGGGACGTTTATCCGGGATGCGCTCCTTCTTCCACACTTGGCAAAGATTGGGGAGGTGCGGTCTAGGTTGACTAGACTTATGCATCCCTGGAGTTACCCGTGTCTCAAAGGGATCTTGAGTTTCAAGAGGCGGGTTTTCATGAAGGTGGAAATGGGGTCGGGCGCTGAGGGGAGCTTTGTTGTGGAGGACCGCGTGCGTTAGAGTTGGGGAGAGGCACGGTGTCATGCATGCAGAGAGTTTGGACATTTCCGCAGGGATTGTCCCAATTACCGGGCCGATGCTAGAAATCCTAACGCAGTGGCCCAGGAATGCACTGCTGGCCCATCCGGGGAGGCCTGTTCTGCCTCGGTGACCTGGGGTGGCACTGCTGACACAGCTGAGGCTGCCAGGTCCGCCTCTGTGACCTGGGGTGGCACTGCTGACCCATCTGGGGCTGCCAGCTCCACCTCGGCAGCCCAGGGCTGTTGCTCCCCGCCCCCTACGTCCTAAGCCTGTGGTAGTGTTTGACGGCAGGGCGCAGGGGAAGGGCAGGGGGGGGGGTGAATGGGTGGTGCTGAGGAAGAAGAAGTCCAAGCAGAAGAATAAGCACCAACTGAGTCAATCGCAAGTGGATGGGCCCTTTCCCAGACCTGAGCCCACCCAAGGGTTGCCTGTTGGCCCCGGTGAGGTCCATGACGTACCTGGTGTGACTCAGCAAGGAGCTGAGGAGGTTCAGAAGGAGGCAGGGGAGGTTGAACATGGGGGCAGAAAAGAGGTAGCTGGTAGTGTGGAGGCGGAGGATCCTTCCTTTGCTCTATCTTGCCATGAGCCTGGATGGCATACCGTTACATTGCGTTAACGTGTACGTCCCCAGCACCGGTACGATGCAGGCGTGCCTACTTCAGGAGGTGACTGCTCTATTGAGCACTATTGATAGAGGAGAGTGTGTCTTCCTTGGGGGGGATTTCAATTGCACACTTGAGGTGCGAGACCGTTCTGGTACTCAGTGTGCCCCTGCTGTAGCGAAGAAGCTGAGAGGTTTGATTGATTCCTTTGAGTTGGTTGATGCATGGCGGAACCTCCACCCTGATTCCAGTGCTTTTTCGCGGAGGTCTGGGGGAGGTTCCCGTATCGATCGCATGTACATCTCCGGTGTGTGTGTCTCCCATGTCTCGGCAGCCTCCATGCGGCTGGTGCCGTGCTCGGACCACTGTCTGGTACGATTGGACTTTATTCCAGCACGCACATGGCTGGGTCCGCGTACTGGCACTTTTATAACCGGCTGCTGGAGGATCGGTGTTTCCGGGAGTCATTCAGTCGGTTTTGGGTGAAGTGGAGAGAGAGGCAGAGGAGCTTCCCTTCCCTTAGGCAGTGGTGGAATGTGGGAAAGCTTACATCCGTCTCTTTTGTTAGGAATACACGTGGGGGTCGACCGGAAGGCGGGACTCGGCGGTCGAGAGACTCGAGAGGGAGTCGAGAGCATTGTAAATAATGACTGTACCATTGAACTATAATGATTGCTTGATGTATTGTAACCTTTGAATGTGTTTTTGATATGCTGTATTATGCATTTTTCTGAATAAAGTCCTTGGAAAAAGAAAAAAAAGAGAGAGAGAGAGCAAGAGAGAGAGAGAGAAAACATATCACATGACAACAAACTTCATTGACCTCCCATGGACTTTGAAAGCAAGTAAAACAATTTCTCAAATTATTTTGAGGGAAAAACAAATTATTGGTGCCTGTCACTGACATTTGCATAACGATGCAGAATGATACAGAATGTGAGACATTTTTTTATTAAATAGCTTCAAGATTTATTAAAGAAATAACTCAAAATAATTAAACAAAAAAATTCTGACATGCTTCTTAATTAATGTGACAAGAACTAAGACATAAAATATTGGAGAAAAGATGAATTTTAAATAGTTAACATATTATCACAGATTAATTTACTCGTCTTAAAGCAGTCATCATCTAAAAAAAAGAATTCAAATCTCCACTGCGAGCCAAATTTGCAAAGAGGACACATCGACCAACGTAATTTACTGATGTAATTTTCTGAGATCAACAATTGCAGGCTCTTAACAAAGAGCATTATTTCAGTGTGAAAGTAGAGTCTTACCTACAGGAGGGCCCTTCAGTTCCATTGTGGGCCCATGAGCCAGCTTCCATTTGCTTCCTCCACCATTTTGCTTTGCCTTGCGCTGCTATTGCCTCTCCTGCAATACCCCAACAATTTAACTTCTATGAGTCATCATTCTCTCTCATTAATAGTCACACAGAGTTTTATCTGAAGGGGGCAACAGAGATGGATACAGTGGTGAAGAAGGTATAAGTTATACATGCCTTCCTTAGCCAGAGGGTAAGATAAAAGAGTGAAGAGTAGCGGGGGTGGTTATGATACCATTTTATAAAATATTGGTTAGACCACAGCCGTATGCAGATATATGCTCGCCACACTGTCAGGAGGATACTGGAGAGGGTGCAGAGAAAATTAATCAGGAGTCAAGAGGGTTCTATTGTCATGTGTACCGAAATGGAACAAGTTATTGGGAGATAGATACTAAGTGCAGGAGTAAGTTATTGGGTGATAGGCACTGAGTGCTACCACCCTGCTGGCAGCATCTCTGGAGAAAAAGAATGGATGACGTTTTGGGATGGATGTCTGAAGAAGTCTGTCTCTCTGTATACAGTCTGAAGAAGGGTCCGGACCTGAAACGTCACCCATCCTTTTTCTCCAAAGATGCTGCCTGAGCCGCTGAGTTACTCCAGCAGTGTGTGCCTGTCATTGTATAAACCAGCTTCTGCGGTTCTTTGTTTCTACAAGTTTTTGGGAGAGCCTTGTTTACCTTGGAACAGTGGAGGCTTAAAGGGGAACCTGATTGAGGATTACAAAATTGTGAGGGGCACATAGACAGTGTTGAAACTTTCCCAGAGCAGAAATGTCTACAACTAAAGGCATAGATTCATGGTAAGGGTAAGAGATAAGGAGAAGAGGTAAGGAAGAATTTTTCACCTAGAGGATGGTGTTGGAATCTGGAAGACCAAACCTGAGCGGGCGATCGAGGCAGGTATTCTTGCAATATTTAAGTGTCTGGATAAGGACTTGAATTGCCAAATGTAGATCATAGACATATGAACCAAGCGCTGATAAATGTGATTCATGGAGATGGTTATGATGGCTGTCATGGATATGGTTCGCTGCAGGGCCCGATGCTCTGCTGGGTGAATCTATGGCTTTCGGCCAAGAAATAATAGGTCAAAGGGGCCCATCAACTGACCACAACTCAACACCATGTGTCTGGTCTGCCACTGTCCTCAACCTCTCATTAGTACAATTAGTATCCCCATGGCATCAATTTCCCAATCTTTCAAAAATGTATCAACCTCCTCTTTAATTACTTCCAACGATCTAGCCTCCACCTTCCCCTGTGGTACGGAATCCTAGAGATTCACCATGCTCTGCAAGAAGAAATTTCTACAGACCTTAGTTTTAAATGACCACTCTCTTATCTTGTAAATAGGTCCCCTCATTCGAGCCTTTCCCACTAGGCATTTCCAGGTTAGAACCAAAAGGAATCCATTTAAAGCCCTGCCTGAAATTTAGCCAGGTAGCAAATATGCCCCAAAAGCCCTTGCCATATATGAATTCAAAGATTTGTCATTATTGCCATTAAGTTTTTAGTTTTGTAGGCAAGGAACAATAGGTTAGCCGTTGAATTCTGTGTCTGTGTTTCCTTTCAACTTTCTTATGACTGAGGTACTTCAATGTCAGTACTTTTTGGAGAACACCTGTATTGTTGGGTTACGTATAAACTGGTTTCAGTAAAGACTAGAATAATGACAATATATATCTCAGCGAATGGCCTAAGCATTATCACCTACCATTCCCGTGTGACATTCTTGCACTTCCCACTGCAGCCATCACTGGTATTTTTGTTTGAACGAGCCTGTCAATTTAAGAAAGGTTATGGAGAATTAAAGACAATTCAGTGATGTTGAACTGAATCCACTGGGACTGCGATATAACTGATCGTGTTCTGTTTTCCTATGTGATGGTAAAATTCAATTACATTGATTTTCCAGGATGTAGTACTTTTGATATTTGGTTCAATACCTTTATTCCACCCAATCAAGTTTTATTTCAGTGAATTTGTTATATTAAAGTTAATGCGGTATTACTAATTCACTTTAATGGATGAAGAAATGTTGATTAAAAATTAAATATCCTTCAAAGAATTGAGACTGTAATGAGCATACGAATTAGAGAACATTGCACCTTAAGGGCTATTTTGGTAAATTGCAAAAGGTTTATTGCCTTTATAATGAGTACACAGAGAACTAGAAGGTGGATCAATGAGGCAACAAAGTGAAGGCAGGATGGTAAGGCCACAAGTCAAGTAAGCCTGTTTGTAATTGTAATCTTCTCTTTAACTGAATCCTTTTGCACAATTCACTGCTGTGCTGGACCATTGAATATCCCACAAACAATTGTCCATATTGCATGGCTCGGCTTTCTGCTCCCAGCTCTGATCTTGTGGTATTAGTCGTAGATAATGCAAAAAGGAGATCTTACTTGCATAACGCAGTGAAATTCATATTAAAAATTTTGAGCAGCGCAGTTTCACAGATTAGAAAGTGCATTGATCATCTGCACTCCCAGTTGCATGTCTAAATGCGGCAATTATTTGATTGTGGAAATAAAGCAAAGGGCTAAAGCTTCTAATGTACCAGACAGCTCAATATGAAATGTTAAAAAGACTGAGGAGGATGCAATGAAAGATATGAAGCATTTTCATCTTCATTTGTTTTTGTTAGAGATACAGCACAGAAACAGGCCCGTCAGCCAACCGAGTCCACGCTGACCAGCGATCCTCGCACACTATCACTATCCTAAACACATTAGGGACAATTTACATTTATACCAAGCCAATTAACCTACAAACCTGTATGCCTTTGGAGTGTGGTAGGAAATCAGAGATCCTGGAAAAAACCCATGCAGGTCACGCGGAGAACATACAAATTCCGTACAGACAGCACCCGTATTCAGGATCAAACTCGGGTCTCTGGCACTGTAAAACAGCAACTTGTTTTGCTTTTTGTCCTACTTTAAATGGTCACACAAGGGACCTCCATGGAGGGGGAAGGGAGGGGCAGTGGGAGAGGGGAAGGGGAGGGGGAGGAGGAAGGGGAGAGGGGGGAGGGGGGAGAGGGAGGTAGGGAGGCAGAGTGGGGGGAGAGAAAGGAGGGGGAGAGAGAGGGGGGAGAGAGAGGGGGAGAGAGAGGGGGGGAGAGAGAGGGGGAGAGATAGGGGGGAGAGAGGGGGAGAGAGGGGGAGAGAGAGAGGGAGAGAGAGAGAGAGGGGGAGGAGAGAGAGGGGGAGGAGAGAGAGGGAGATGGAGAGAGAGGGAGATGGAGAGAGAGGATGTAGAGAGAGAGAGAGGGAGAGAGGGGGAGAGAGAGAGAGGATGTAGAGAGAGAGAGAGGGGAGAGGGGGGAGAGAGAGAGAGAGGGGGGGAGAGAGAGAGAGGGGGGAGAGAGAGGGGGGAGAGAGAGAGAGAGGGGGGGAGAGAGAGGGGGGAGAGATAGAGGGAGAGAGAGAGGGGGAGAGGGGGAGAGAGAGGGGGAGAGAGAGAGAGAGAGGGAGAGAGAGGGGGAGAGAGAGAGAGAGGGAGAGAGAGAGAGAGAGAGAGAGAGAGAGAGAGAGAGAGAGAGAGGAGAGAGAGAGAGAGAGAGGAGAGAGAGAGAGAGAGAGAGAGAGGAGAGAGAGAGAGAGAGAGAGGGGAGAGAGAGAGAGAGAGAGAGAGAGAGAGAGAGAGAGAGAGAGAGAGAGAGAGAGAGAGAGAGAGAGAGAGAGAGAGAGAGAGAGAGAGAGAGAGAGAGAGAGAGAGAGAGAGAGAGGGGGGGAACAGCGGTTAAAATCGCACGTAAAAACAATGAAGTTCAATCAGACTCTTATCTTTAAAGTGAGAAAGACCGTTTGTGAAGGATTTGAAGAATGTTTTCGAAATTCTACTCGGGAAACTTCGAGTGGCTGTGAACACGAGCACGCACACGTACACACGCACGCACGCGCGCACGCACACACTTTTATAGGTATAAGGATGATAGTACCTGCATCAACTACCTCCTCCAACAGCTTGTTCCATATATACCCACCATCCTTTGTGTTAAAAAGTTACCCCTCAGGTTCCTATTAAATCTTTCCCCCCCTCACCTAAAACCCTTCCTCTGGTTCTTCATTCCCTACTGTGGGCAAAAGACTTTGTGTATTAACTTGATCTATTCCTCTCATGAATTTGTCCACCACTATAAGATCACCTCTCATCCTTCTGCACTTATAGGAATAAGCCTGCTCAACCTCTCCCTATAGCTCAGGCCCGCGAGTCCTGGCAACAATCTCGTAAATCTTCTCTGCATCCTTTCCAGCTTGATAACATCTTTCCTATAACATGCTGACCAAAACTGAACACAATACTTTAAATGTGGCCTCACCAATATCTTATAGAACTGTAACATGGCTTCCCAACTTCTCCAGTCAATACTCTGAGGCCAATGTGCCAAAAGCATTTTTTAACCACCCTAGCTACCTGTGACTCCACTATCCAGGAACTATGTACATGAACTCTTAGATCCCTCACCTCCACAACAATTCCCAGAGCCTGCCATTCACTGTGTTGGTCCTGCTCTGGGTTGACTTCCCACAATGTAACACCATGCACTTCTCTGTATTAAATTCCATCAATAATTCCTTAGCCTACTTGCTCAATTGATCAAGATCCTGCCTCAATTTTTGACATATTCACTACTACAATACCACCCACTTTAGTGTCATCTGCAAACTTGCTAACCATGCCTTGCACTTTGTCATCCAAATCATTGATACACTGTAGATGACAAACAGCAATAGGCCCAGCACTAAACCCTGAGGCACACCACTGGTCATAGGCCTCCTGTCCGAAAAGCAACCTTCCACCATAACCCTCTGCTTCCTTCCATGAAACCAATTTTCTATCCAGTCGGCTAGCATCCATGGATATTTATTGTAGATTGGCTATTGCATGTTAGCCAATCAGAATGCTTAGTAATTATAACTCCGCCTAATTAACCTCCCCATCAGGCTATTAAACCTGGCTCGGACAAAACACTGAACTTTATTAGCCAATTAACTGTTATTTGCACTTTATC